>OZ025188.1:42270-642270 GCA_964019065.1 Catostylus mosaicus | reverse complement strand
AAACAGTGATGGTTATTGGTGGACATTGTTTGGTACCATCTTTGACCTTCTTCTTCAACTGCATACACAATAGTTATTATAAAGATATGGACTCTCGACAATGCACTTGGTATGATAGGCCTCAGAGTGTCAAAATCAGGTCTTCCTTTACTGCTTGTCACAGCTTTTCACTTACGTTTTACAAAAGGAACAAATGTATGCAAATATCTATTTCAATATAATTTGTCATGAATTATTATATTTGGAGTATAATACTGATGCGCCCATCAATACTTTAGGCCCCCCTTTGTTGAAGTATTGAGCTGATAATTGACATACCTGAACTCTCGCTTCAGCTAAATTGATCTTCTTTGCTACTTCTTCTCGCATAAATACATCTGGGTACATTGTTTTACTAAACAAATCTTCTAAAACATCTAATTGTGCTTTTGTAAATGTTGTTCGTTCTCGACGCCGCTTTGGAGGAGCTATGGAATACGATGAAGCCAGTTAGTAAAATCTTCAGCCTTGTTTTAAACATCAATATTTCAAAATTAATAAAAACTGCTCGTTTCTCCGATTGGGTGTGTTTTACCTAGTAATGATTCGGTAGTGAGGGTTTGTTGTTGTTATTGCTTTCTTCTTTTTTAAATTGAATCTTATATTTAAACTTTATATAACACCAATAAACCAAAGAAACCAAGAAGAGAAAGCATGAACAATGAAAATCAGTTATAAAACAACAGTAGCAGTGTTCATAAGAATGGAATTCTGATTTAATTCGACATTTGCTACCATGAAAACTTAGGCCACGCTTGAAAGGACGACGCTGAATGGCACAGGACGGCCTCCCGACCATGTATGACAAAGGAGACCTTTGACGGGACTTTTTTTCGTCCTGCTCTTTCGTCTTATAAATCACTTTTCAAGTAAACTTTACATTTATTAATAGCATATGCAGGTCCACACGAGCATAGACTTTCGTTTAACCTGCAATAACAAATTTCGCATGTATGTATGTATGCATGTGCGCAAAGATACACGCGGTGCCCCGTAAACGCCAGCTACCCGTCCATGCGGCAGGTTGTAGTAGGATACAATGTTACCAGTAACAGGACCATCAAAGTAAAACCTTGTGAGATGACACATAATGAATTAAGCCTTTGTTGGAGCAGGATTTTAAGCAGGATCAAAATACAGACGCTATTAACAAGGCTACTTCCATGTGTATGAAGGTTGTTAATGCTACTAAAAGGATGGCACTCGAAACCATAGAGATTTTACTCCTGAAATAAAAGTGAATTACTTGGTGTAATGGAAGTCAGAGATAAGGTTACCAGGGAAACGAGTACAAGATAACGCTTTAAAACAAAAGTATTCAAATCGGAAGCGTCTTGTACAAGGCAGGCATTCAGTTTGGCATTGGAATGCCTTTCATTAAATTAGCAATGCCATTAATGATTAACAAATGCAGTTACAATTTAGTTATTCATATCATAAAATGCGCGCCGGTTAAGAGTGAAACAATAGAATGGAAATAAAAAACTTTTGGCTCCTGGCTCCAGAATAGAGGAATACTTGTTATTGATGCTGTAGGCCTAACTTTTCACGGAAATGAAGGACCTCATGATATACGCATTTAACACTGTTTTACAACCTGCACAGCATTGCGTCAGCAGCCTCAGCCTCATTCTGAGTTGCTCCCGTAGTCATTATGATGATGATTATGATTACAAAGTTTATATGTGTTATGAAGTGGACCGTTTCATGTCAAGCCATGTCATGTTATGTTATGTTATGTTGTGTTATGTTATATTATGTTATGTTATATTATGTTATGTTATGTTATGTTATGTTATGTTATGTTATGTTATGTTATGTTATGTTATGTTATGTCATGTTATTTCATGTCATGTCATTTTATGTTACGTTATGTTATGTTACGTTATGTCATACTATGTTATGTTACGTTACGTTACGTTACGTTACGTTACGTTACGTTACGTTACGTTATGTTATGTTAATTACATCACTGTAAGTTTAAGTTAGGTTTGCGTGAAGTACGAAAATAAAGTTTCTTATAAAGATCGGGATTATTTAGGCCCAACCTGCGCGCGCAGGCGTCTAGCGATGGTGGTTGGTCTTCTCGAAACATTGATACAATCGTTATAGAAATGACTGAACTATTACTGGATAGTACTATTCTGTTACTAGCGAGTGAGCGATCCAGATATTGCGTTATCAGCAGGGCCGAACCCAGCCAGCTCTCTGCCCCCGCCCCCCCCCCGGCTTCGGCCCTGGGCATCAGCTACAGATCAACAAAAGAAATACTGAAATGCATGACGAAGATACTGAAATGCATGACAGCTGAAAGTGAATTTGTCAGAATGAGAAATCAAAATTTATGTTTCTTCTAATCATCTTGACTTTAGATGCAGCAATCAACTTTGCAGGTCAACTGAATTTTTACAATCTGCGTGCAGAAACAATGTTTTGTTTTAAATGCACTTGAAAATAGAACGACGATATCACTTTGGTAGCTAATTTTACCATGAAACAAGATGAGATTTTTATAGACCTGACGGAAACCCACCCCTTCGACCTTACTCAACTGTCATCCTTTATTTTTCACCTGACATGTTTTCATTCCATTTTATCCTTAAAATGATGATGATTAATATGGGGGTACTCTTAAATTTGAATGAATTCCCTTGCATGGTTGATTATTTTTTACTAATTCAAATTAGACGTTTTCATCAAAAAAATCATCATCTTCAACTATTCTGCAATCTTGGCTCCATTCCCACAGAATTGCAAAGAGAGCAGGTCGTTTAAAAACTCTTCAATTCGATTTGGACATGTTGTTCTCCTTTGATAATTTGAAATTTCCTGAATATAAGTCAGGAGGTGTATAGCACGAAGGAAGCATAAAACGATCAACCCCATGCACCCTCAAGATGTGTGGTTAAATTCTATACACATAAGCAGGCAGAGATTTCTGAAAGTCGATGCATATGTAATACCTAGTAATGTGAAAAGCGCGAGGAACGTTTTTAAAATGATGGAGACATTCTTACCTTTGCTTGTCTCTATAAATGTTAAAAAATAGCCATTAACTGCTGATTTCTGCATTTCAGTGTCTCCCGCTTTCGCAAAGCTTGCATGCAACAATTTTGTGAGGGAATGCCGGCCAAAAACAACCAAGATAAAAGACAATTGGCATTGAAAGGGTTTTTCAAAACGTCTTTGCATTCAAAGTACAAGTGTCACACATGATGGACTCCTTTTTCCAAATTCAAGAATTTCTAATTGAATATATTCTTTAAGGAACATGAGCTTGGATTTAAATAAGGCTGATAATTTGGGATTTTGCCAATGTTCTGTCTGTTTATCACTCGTTTTTATTTTTATGTAAGCCTTTTGCGCTCAAACTCAATTGATGCAAAGTTTCGGGTGAAAAATTGGTGCTCCTTAAAAGGCCGATTCAAAACAAATGCCGGTGAAGGATTCCAGAGCTTGTCAGGAGAATATAATATAATAATCAATAAGAATAAAATGATTTCAATAAAAGTGCAAAAAATTCAGGGGTTGGATGAGCATCATATACTTTGTTCGCTTTAGAAACTCATATTTCTTCAATCCAGGGCAATAAGACCATAATGCGCAATAGAAATATGCTCCTCCAATCTATATCTTCCCCTGGAAACAGTGGCGTGCCCACTGGTCCTTCATCGGTTGCAAGAGCAATTGCCCCCCACCCCTGTTTATCTCAAAAGAAACAGTCGAGTTAAACATACTGTGGACAGAGATTTTTCACAAGCAACCTTTACCCCATCAACAAAAACCTACTTGTCAAGAACAACATCATTCTTGTTGAAAATCCCGAAGGATAAAGCTTAAAATCATAATATTTTAAAGGTTTTAATTTGTATATCAGGAATAATGATGATGAATTTGAAATAAAGGTGAAGGCAATCATCCGCACGATTTTGCCCCCCTGCCCCTGCCGTAGGCATCCTAAAGGATGACACTTGCCCCCTCTACCCCTTCATGTAGGCGCTCATGATCACACACATGCTAATCCGACATCGCATGCTTTTATTCGCACATTGATATTTTAACACTCTTGTTGTATTAACAACCCTTCACACTTTTGTTACTTTCTTAGATTTTAGTACCCAGTGCTAGGTTTCTTATAAACCGGCTGATAATAAAAATAGCGATACAGTTGAAAGAAATGGTTGAAATGATAAGATAGTCTCAGGTTTTTGATGTTCATATCTGATCATTGCTGTAGATAAATTGGAATGAGCAGACGTCTTCGGGGAACCATGTGCGTGGGGAATTTTGATTTATAATGAGCGAGAAGAGAATTTTGTGAAACCAACGACAAAAAAGAAAAGCGACATTCCAGCAACTTTAGTCAATGTAAACATCGGTGTGCAATAAATAAAGAAATGACCAGCAAGATTTGTGACGGTTCAACTTGATAAAAACAAACTAGAATTATCAGGTACAAACGCCCCGCACTGATTTCTTTATCAATGATATGAGCATAGTTATGTTTAGTAAGGGCAATGAAGTTACATAATGCAAGCCTCATTTTTATAAGAAACCGGTAAGAGCATCATATGTGTTTGACACGAGGGGCATTGAACTATGCAAATTGTCCTCCCTGCAGAGAAAAACTGGATTAAAGCTATTTCTTAAAATCAATAGGATTTTTGTTTTTTTTCAGCCTTTCAAGAGATGGCAGGTATGAAACTACTGAGTCAAAGAAATTAAACTTGGAATTAAGGAAATGAAACCCGTTTATGGTTCTTGTTCTACAGGATTATGAATGGGGGGTGGAGGGGAGGGGTTGGATCCCTAGGCCCTGACAATTGCCACCATTGGCGATGGGACTGCCCTCACATTCAACTGGATTGGGAAGATTTGTAAGGTTAATGATCATCAGATCAATGCATGGTTGATTAAAAAGTTAGCAAATTATTAACCACCTCCATTGCGATACTGGCACGTAAGGGCAGCAGAGGCCATTTTCCCTACTCTTGAATACATAATATTTATCATCTGTTTTCCATTTGGAAACCATTTTAAAAGAGAAAATTGCTAGTAAATTTGAGTTTGTTCCAGCGGGTATGACACTGGTGAACTTATAATTTACTTAAATTGATGTAATTTGACTGCAGCTAACTTTCTTAACCAAAACAGCTTGATTTGACCGAATAAAACGGAGCTAACGTGAACACAAGAATTTTGTTGCTTATTCGAGGTCAACGTTCCACCTTTATGAACTCGTGAATTTGACATAGAGTAGAATGTCGTGACCCAACAAGCACTTAATTCCTTCCGATTGGCATTGCAGGGGACAGCAAAGCCGCTAGTATGCCTCATTTCAATCAACACATGGCAGATAGCAACTCGAATTCCACACGTGAAAGTAGACCGAAGCTAAAAGGTGGACAAAAATATGGTTAGCAAATACACAACTTTGAATGGTCTCCAGACTGAACAAGAGGCTAGTCAAATCGAAGAGAGGCTAATTCAGTCTGGTAAAACATTACAAAACAATGTCTGGTAGCCTGGGTACCAGAAACTGGGGCGGGGAATATGAGGCGCCCCTCCCTAGTCTCATATACTCTCAAGCTCTGGAACAAAAAAAATAATAATAATGATTATGAGGAAGGCTGTTTACAAATTTGACAGAACAGTGCCTTATTCTTCTGAGGACGGTTGATCAAAATTGTGCTTTAGGCTCCAGGAATGTTGAACCCCCTTCATTTCTCTAGCTTCTACTAAAATTAATTTGGTGTGGGAGGGCCAACAGGGGGTATGGCTGCACATGTATACGTAGGGTTGCATAGACACATTGATATGAATAGATGCAAAGCGTTTATATAGTTATCTTCTTTCAACTAAATACAAAAAACTGGTTACTTTAATGACAGGTATATTCAATTCAAATAATATTCTTCATCTTCTTACTGGTGATAGAAATTGGGAAAATAATTGCGGTGAATGGTATTATCATCATCAAAAATCTCTCAAAAATATGAAGATTAGAATTATCAGTAAAATGTGATAAATTGTTCTTCAAACTGATTGATTGTTTTGATTTGCTTCAGGGTGGCATCTTATGTGAAATAAACCATCGTAACAATGTTCTAAATTGCCGCCAGACTTTTCATTAGCGCTCAATGGTAAATCGGAAAAATCGGGAAAATCGGAAAAAATGAGAAATAAAAAGAAAGAAACAATTCAGGTTGCTAAACTCCGCAAAAATACTCCTTTCTTACAACATGATTCCGACAAACAAAAAACAAGTAACTTAATGGGTACCAGCTGGGGGGTCTTAGCCATTGGCATTTTAACTGTTATTCAAGTAGAGCCTGGACCTAAACCCTTCACAAAAATAAACAAATAAATCAGAAGAAATGAACGTTACAAAATAAAACAAAGCCACGGGTGTTACCTTGAAATAATAGTTAGAAAGTAAGAGAAATTAAATTTAGAACATTGTTGAGATGATATGATAAATATAAACAGCAAAAAACAATCGGGAATTAGCCTGCAAGGAAATCAAAGACCCCCTAGGCCTATGATGAAGGACGCTACAAGAGAAGAAACTAGATTTGAAAACGGATGAAACTATGCAGCGCGGGTTATCAAATTTTCCTAAAAGAGCTTTCAAAATATGCCCGCGCCTATTTGTTTATTTAATTAGATGAAAAAAAATCGCTGTTGTGCAAAGTGCTGTTCGTAAATCCTGTAACAGCAAATAAAACGCGCGATTTATAGGATTTGCCGTCTTTATAGTTTATTTAGCATCTTCTCCGCGCGATACATTACAACTTAGCTGTCTAGAATGAGCCTTCATAAAACTGTCTTCAAGAGCTTATAGAAAGCGTTTTAATTTGGCTTAGCAAGTCTAAATGCAGCTTAACATGAGCTTTATAAATCGTTTGTCTACAGGGAAATGTTCGTGATAGGAGGGCTCAATGAGTAGAAATAAATACTGTAATTTTCAACTTAAGAAGACGTATCAAGCAGATTGCTGTTAATGTCAGTGAACAGGTTTTGATTATCAACTGCCATATATACCTGTAACATTTAAATGCCAACCATTCACATGCAATAAACTCGAGTACCAGAAGGGAGCTTGCTTTGGGAGCAGGTCTTGACTTGCAAGGAGTTTAGCTGTTGCCCTATTTTTAAATCCGTTCAGTGCCTTCATCAATTAAAGTAATTGCGTAAAATTTAAATCAATGAAGAGCTCATGATAAGTGCCTGACAAACAAGGGCCTAGCCAAGGACTTCAAGCTACTCTTATAATCATCACTTTAAATCTCCTGACTGGGCTATTTCACGACCAAACAATTTGACTTGCCAAGTATCTGTTCAATAACCATGGTCCAAACACTCAGACATTAGTCTTTGTGTAATGTGGCTTAGGACGTTACATAAAAGAAAAGATGACAAGGATAACTTGATCCCTTACACTGAAAATGGACCATTTCAAGAGCACTTAACTTAGAGCGTCATTTAAGATCTAAATTCGTTTTTATTTTTTATAAATTGGAGACAGAGATAATGTATAATCTGGCAATTAAAGATATTATTGTGAGATATGTAGACGCCCTCAGTTTCGTTTTGTTGATTTAAACTTGTAACTTCTCAGCAATGAATAGATTTCACTAAAAAACTGCATAGAAATCTGAGGGGTTAGCGCTAATTTCTAACGTTCTTAGCAATCATAAAGAATAAAAAGCAATTTCTGAAATAACACATGGTTGCATACTTTCATAGGTTAGAGAAACACAGTAATGAGCATTCTTCACTATTTCAGAGTTGACTACCAACCAACCAGTTCCTTATAAAATCTAACAATGAGCATGATCCTAACCTGAGCGATGGATTTCAATAAAACTAAGAAATAATCTAGCACCAAAATCATAATCTTTGAATGACTGGGGTGACTGTTTGACTCATATATGAGCTGGGAAGGAAGCTGCAATTTGACAAAAAAACTGTTCCTATTACGTTACCTGATTATCATAACCTCCGTTTTATCATCAAATTCTACACATTACTCTCTCCATTAATCTTTTTGAGCGCTTTTTGCCACAGTAGCAAGGAAATCATGTCTTGACCCCCCGCAATCCGCCCTCAAATTACTTTCTACAGGTGGCACAACTTCCACGTTTTAGATATCACCTAATTTGGAAATTGCTTTCTTGCTTAATTTGCTCAATTTTGTTTTGCTTTACTTGACTTGACTTGTCTTACAATTGACTTGCTGTTATTCTACCGGAGCGCCTTAGGGTCTGGTCTGATTGGGTGTCTCTCCAACTCCAAGTCCGCCAAGCTCTTTCTATCTCAGGGTGTCAACAATACCATTTCGATCTTTGAGTAACCTCCACCATGATCTTGAAAATACTTCCATGCTCATTAAATCTCATTTCATCTTTTTGCTGCTGTCATGGGTTTTCGTATCTGGTGTTAAGATAATCTTATCCGAGGGACTCCTTTTCTCAAGGAATCTATATTCATATCGCTGTACATTTTTCAAGAATTTCATGGGGAATTTTCTCATCCCATCTACCACATTAAATTCCATATATCCCTGCTGCAAATCACCGGAACTACTCCATGTGTCAGGGCGATGTCTTTTAATATTTTGTGAAAATGTAGCGAAATTTCGTACATCAAAAGTTAAATACACTACCCCTATAACAACTCATCCTCCCGCTACTCATGATTTACCTGAAGACTCTCTTATACACCCATAATCCAACTACAATATCTCCAACTTTTTTTACTAGGCAATTAAGGTTACCAAGTGAACTAGGCTTAGGTTTGTTAAGGTTTGTTGCCTTGCTCCCAGATATTTTGGCATGAAATCCTAAATCGTTGAAATTCCCCGCACTGAATCATTGGAGTGATCACCTTTGCATTTTGATAAATATTTGCACATGGAAAAATTATGATGAAAGTTTTTGCGGAAATATGGTTTAGAAAACTTGGCCGGCGTGAATTGATTACTGCAGTAAGGACGTGACTTTTAGTTGGCTTTTCACAGAACGTAAATAATAAGATGAAACAATCAGAAAAATGGTCTGAAATATGAATAAAATTTGATATCTTTTTGAATAAATCCAGCTCAGTTTATAAACCATCATTTGTTTCCCAAAATCCAAACACAACTTTTATGGTTTTCCTACGCATATCCTCTGTAAAAGGCTTTTCACAATCAATCTAGTTAATAGTCACAATCAATCTTACTTTAACGCTTGCATTGCCAATACTTTTATAAGAAACTTTTTACTTACGAAAATTGCCTGGGCTTGGCAGGCACTTAGGACAATCCTGACACTAGAGCAGTGACTACTAAAGAGATTGCATGATGTTTTTCATGGTTTATAAGAGTTTGGCATATAAATAACAGATGTGTATTTGATTATTAAATTATTTATGCATACCCTAGTTCTAAATACTATTGATCAGAGTATGAAGATTTATAATTTTTTTTTTATCTATTATTGTTATTTAGGTATAGGCATTTTTAATACTTCTATTTCATTGCTCCCTAAAAAGGGGTGGGGCTTGAATTGCGGATGGTCAAAGTTGGTCAACTATTTTATAATTCTTGAGAACTGTATTTTAACCAATTGTCTTTACAGAAACGTGGATAACTGAACTGAACCCAATACAAATCTACAGAATTCTGTTCATAATATTTTCTTGAAATTTTACTTGGACACACAAGGTAGTTACCAAGAGCTGCGAAAGATTTTGGTCATGGAAATATTATCATATCCACAAGTATTGGCATAATCACTATCTTTTCCTGGGATGAATTCTCCCTCCTTTTAATATTTCTACTCAAGAGCTACTCAGACAGCGTGTTAAGTAAAGGGAATTATGTGTATTTTGAAACTTGAACTAGCTCTTCTATATCATTTTCCAAAGCCTCTTACAAAACCAATAGGAAAATGTCCACCCAACTAATTTTGACATGCATGGTACAAAACTTAATCCCAAATGTGTTAGAGGAGGAGGAAAAAGGGCTCAGATTATAAAAGTTATTGCAATGCAGGATTGCGTGACTGTAAACAAAGTAATGCGATGCATTCTGGCTTACAGCAACTCAAAAATTCCTCTAAGACCTTGCGAATCGGTCGCGAAACGGGTACGCGAGAAGGTAGCTATCTTAGGTTCAATGCTGACAAAAGATCTCGGATAATAGTTGAATTTCAGTGAATACTGCTTTCAGCTATTCTTGATATCAATAAAGTCTTCATAGAATGTTTATTGACATGCAGATTTATACGTAAACAAAGGTAGAACAGCGACGTGTGAGGACCTTAAAGATACCTCCTAAGTAAAAAAACAGTGAGAGATGGCTGGCTTACTCTCTAAGATAACAGCAAGATAGTTTTGCAAAACTTTTATTCATATCTTAAAGTTTATGAGGTAAAGAAATGCTTCACAACAAATCTAGGATTTGAGGTTATTTAGATTTCTTATCAAACGGGAAGGAATTTCTGGTATTAAACTGGTGATTGCTTTTGACAAATCCACATTTGCACAAGTGTCATTGGTATAGGAAAAGAACAAAAAAGTAAAGCTCAAATCAAGCAGTTTATTAATGCAGACATTTTGAGTTTTACAACTAATTTGGGTATCACTGCTTATCCCCTCATTTAATGTGATAAATTTTACTGAGATTATGGCACTCCTGCTCACACATCACCTGTTTATTCCCAAAGTAAAAAGATTACGAAATTGTTCTGGAATTTTCAGCCCTCACTTTGACAGTCCGTTAAGGAATTAAGTGTAGTTCATAATTCAAATTTCAAACAATAAACTCCTAACAAACCCTGAATGTAGCACGTTGATTCTGCTCAGTTCCAGTTAATTTCATATTTCAATTCAATTTGTTTTCATTTATGATCAAATCAGAAAAGTCATGCTTACCGGTAGTCGAATTTGTTTCTGTCATTTTTGTCATGATGTTTTGGTCTTTGCTTGGTTGATCCAGCTCCTTCAAAAAAGGAAATTAAGTTATAATTACAATTCTTTATGAAATAACTTTAATAATTTCAACCTATGATATGATATGATACACAGGTATACGTCATTCATGTTATCGGAAATTTCCAACTGATGACAAACTTTTACTTTCGTTTCTAGTTACAAGTTCAGGACAAAAATGCTTACGTAAACTGCAAGGTACTGTAATCAGTAATATCATGTGGATAAAAGCAGTATTCGTGTTTACAAAAATGTTTTGTCTCTAACGACGTGATTGCTCACCTTTTGCAAATGTGTTATTAAGCTGTGCTTTAAGGGAAGGAAATTATCTAAGATCGAGAGGCTTTTCTTAAGCTTGCTTAATTGGCTAAAATCAATTTCTCTGCTAAAACACCTCAATTTTTACCCTTTTACTTTGATAATTCAAAACCCCACCTTACAGATACTTCAGAAACTTAGTGCATATTTTTAAATACTTAACTTTAACAAATCATTGCCACCTAAATTCAACAACTGACCGGTATATTTTAATGTTGAAATCTGTTATCTAACTAGTTCTGAATAATTCTAGGATGGATTTGATGATAACTGAAATTTTAAAGGCGTTGCAAGAGCATGATGTCCAAACGATACATCGATAAACTATCGGGCGGGTCACTCCTTACGAAGCTACTTATGTGATCATTGGAATTATAGAACTCTGTTACAACCCTTGGTCTGAGGTTAATCGCAAAAACTGGTCCAAACGAGGGCCAAGACATCGAACCAGCTTTTGTCACTTTCAAGACGTGTACAGGGGTTAGGGGCTTTTTGCATTGACTAGTGCAGCGTAAAGAAATGCGTAAGTGAGTATGTGTTCCATAGCCGATTAAAAAGTTTGCTTAAAGTGCATTTTAAAAGGTAAATGAATACAGATTTACTTGCAAATTCGTGTTAAGCTGATCAACAAAGTCTTAGGACTGAGAATGTTTTGATAAAGATACAACGGGAAATATCATCTGATGCCTTAAGATCATTGCAGGGATATGCGCTAATTAACATAGCAAAAATAGAGGTATTCGTTAAGGGATGGGATGGGGGTAGAGCGATCAATGCTTCTTCTGCATAAAATTGGAATCATTAATTCGATATTCCAAAGATAAATACAAAATGTATTTATCAATGTTTAAAAAACACAGGACATAGCATTAAATTCATTAAGCTAAAGAGAGAAAGATTTATGAAATAGATGGATTTCATTTCATGTTAGTTTAAAAAGTGCAAGAATTTGTGAATGTTTTAGATGTAGCAAAACAGCCGCAAAAAGCATGAAAAATATATTTAATCAGAGAGAATAAATTGGCAGCCACGGTTTGCAATCTATCTAAAGATATTGCATTTGCGATGTAGAATGTCTTGAAAACAAGAAAAATGTAGCTTAAAAGAGACACGATTGCCTGCAAAAGGATTTAAGAGATGTTTTTGATACAAAATAATGTTTTCAAACTGCTATACAAGTCTCTCTTCTAGTTTCTTAAGATTTTTGGAATTTCTTGCCGCACTGAGGATATTTATTTGGGTTTGTGTTCGTACGTTCAAATTAAAACAAAACTAATGAATATTTTGCAACTATCAGACCAAAGAACTATTCTTTTCAAGAAGGACGATTTGAGAGTGGGAAAAGGAGAGAGGGGATTTTAGAAGAAACGTGAAATATTTGCATCGAAAAGATATCGATAGAGTAACGATGAGTAAACATATCGCAGTAACCTTTTGAAAATAATAGTGCTTATTTAAATGCATTGAAGGGTGCTGCTTTAGCAAATATTTAAATACTGCATATTCAGTTTAACTTTGAACAGTTGAAACAAGGAGTTTTGATTTTATTTAGATAAGACTGTGCTTTAGTGATATTTGGTAGAACAAGGTGTAACTTGATGATTCTAAGATCACATTTGATAATTGAAACACTGTCTAATTTATAACAGTAACATATCTCGGCGATACTCAAAATATCTTTAACAAAATATCGTGAATTATTGTGGAAATTTTTAGATGAATATCAACTATTGAAACATTTGTAAATAAAATACAACAATATATGATATATGTACTTTGGGAAGGTTAACATATTATAGTATTAGTGTACTGAAAGGCTATCGGAAAACATCGTAAGATTTTAAAAAAAAATTTGACTTAAAGTAAACCTGGATATGCAGCTAATAAAATAACACAGTCTTTTCCCTTAAACCTTGAACAGTTTTAGATAAGGGAACTCTCGTCAGAGTCCATGACAATGGCACCGGCTGACATGATTGAATAGATTTTGGGTTAAATTTCAAATAAAATACTTGGATTTGTCAGAAACAGTTTGACAAAAAATCATAGTCCAAATCTTTATTCCATTAGACTGTAAAAAATGGCATCATAGGCGAATAATCTGAATTACTTATTTCTAAGCTAGCTGTTGCTTACCTTAGAAAAGAAAGAACAAAATTGAGCAGATTCTGCTTTGAAAAAAAATTACAATAACTAGTAGATTATGATTTGAAGAAGAGGATAAGAATAGTGAAAGAAAAACATACCATGCTCCTTGCTTAGGGTGGAGGAGCGGCAAGCAGTGCTTTATCCTGTCAAGACTGATTTAACATATTGCTCAACGCTCATCTCTTATCTACTTGAGACAGGAGGGAATCTTCAACACTGTAGTAGACCATGTTAAATAGGGAATTAGCTGAGGGGCGGGGGGTCATTATTCAAATAATAAGTGTGCAAGCAAAGGCAGAACACAGACATAAGATAGTATGTTTTTGGGAGACCAAGGGTGAAAATAAAACGCAAAATGGAGAAGAAAAAGATTAGCCAATGCTAAATCTCGATATCTAGACTACAATGTGAAGACATTTGCGTATAAAAAAACGCAACACGTTTCCCAAAGAAGAGTATCCGACACTTTGATGAGAATTTGAAATGAAATGTATCTGACTTTCTGCATTAGATGTTTAGCATAGCAGAAGCAGTTTAAAAACACGTTCGTGCAAGTTGAAAAACAAAGACCTGAATAGGAATGCGATACAGGTACAATGAGGCACCAAGTTGCTTTGGTAAACTTATGTCCGCACAAAACATATCTATAAACGGCGTTGCTTTTATAAAAGTTGCACAAAGACACATCAAAAGGCAAATTTGATCATACAAGATGCATCTCTTTATCGTTACGGCGCGTTGAATAAGACGGGCATTGTAAAAAAGATAAAATCCCTTAAGTTTATCACGGAGCTGTCATAAGCAATCGATTATCAGCAGTTATTTGACGCAATCTATTGTTACGATGACTCTAAGCCAAGAAACTCGGTCAAAAAATAAATAAGTTAGGGACATATTATGATACACATTTAGAATGGTCTAATAGAAACTCGATTTGACAAGACATGCCGATATTGGATTTTGGTTTTTAGTAACCCAAATCGAGAATTATGTTATTTTAAGATTTTATACTATCGCATGGTATAATTTTTGAATTTATCTAAAAATAGCAAGTAACGAGAGTTAATGTTTATTTTCATCGTACGAGTTATCAAGAACTTGATTGATAAGTATGATATTGTACAATATCAAGGCATTAAAAGTAAATAAATGAGGTATTTATGCATTTTTTAACGGGCTAAAAAATATTCTGACCAAATAAAGAATGTTAGACTGGGCCAAAGGCACAATTCACATCATTCTACAGGATACTATGATTTAATGGAGGCCTCGGGGTCAGACGAATATGTTCTGAAGAAGAAACCTGATGCTGATTTGGTTTCCGTGAAATCAATGACAGCAAATAAAAAGATATGATATTATATTCTATCAAATGCACCCAGTGAAACAGGCCGTGAAAATTCGTTTGTAATTGCAATTATCGTCCGATTTTACCCTGACCAAATTGCATCCCCCTATGTGTTGCAAGAAAACAGCAGTTACCTTCGGAGAAATCGCATTTTGTCTGTCATAAACTCCAGAGAGCAAATTTGTTGAACCACTTGAGACTTCCAAAAAAGCAGCGTTAAGGACACATGCCTAGCTAGATGTGATTGTCGGCTAGCATTGCCAGTTCATTAACTAGCTGGGCATATTTCAATACCAATGATAACTCAGCAACACACGGCACCGTTCCAGTTGTTCTTTCGTGCATGAAACATACTAAACAAACACGATGATTTATTTCTCTTCGCAAACAATCTCCTTGTAATGTAACGTACAATGTACTTAAGACTTACCGTGTGATATGACGTTCAAGGGATAATCCTGCGAACGAGGGTCTATTTAATTCACAATAATATCACCACCAGTAGAAATACCGATTCGCATTAACATACCCTGTAACTCTCTTGTAAATGATCATATAAATACGGTCATACTCACGAAAGGACCTTTTCTAAATACTTCAACACCTCTCTAAGGCTGTGTTAATGTTCGATTCAATCAATAGCGAATAAGATTAGCTATAAGTATAGTTAAGTCTGTTTTAAATTCTCCAATGTTAAATCTCTTAGCACCTGACAAGGATACTCCAATGATTCAAAACGTCAAGAGCCTTACCTTAGAAATTCAAAACCAAACGTCCAATGATGCTTTTAGCTTCTCTTTCACAATGAGTGTGTGTGTGTTTCCTCTCGTATACTCCCTACTACTGGAATTCAGCCTCTCTCTTAGATCGCTAGACGCAATTACAGATCACAATTGAGAAGAATAACCTATTTAATGTGATAAAGTTCAAAGAGATACCGCCATTCGCGGCTCCCGCTGTGCGCTATAGCAAACTGACATATGTTCCCACCGCGAACTTGAAAAACGGCGGAGACTCATGTAATGCCGCGATGCATTCTGGGTCACGGGAATAGCATTGCGTTTTGCGGGGAGGGAAAAGTCAATTATTTCATAAATGTTTAGATTTAGGAATACGAAGGATGATTGAATGATTAGCTGTATGATTAAATCAATTGATTTAGTGATTGGTTGATCTATAAATAGTTATTTCAACAAATTCGTTGATCGATTGATTGAATGACCGATTAAGTGATTGATTGATTGAATGATCAAAGCTATTCTGTTTGAGTCATAAAATGACCGATTTGTGTATTGGGTCATTAGTTGTTGATAGAAAACTCGATTGATTGACAGATTGATTGACTGATTGATTGATCTCAGGAATCATTGTAATATTCCATCTCTGCGTAACACATAAAAAGTTTATTAGTCGTTGCAAATCGATCAGCTGATCGGTTGATTGATTGGTTTAACGATGGAATGATTAATAAGCCGAATGGGGGTGGTACAAGGGCTTTTGGCTGACTTTGACGATTGGTGTTAGACACAAAGGAGGTAGTGGGCCGGTCTAGATACTGCGGATTTTGCGGACCATCGCTCTGTTATCAATAAAACTCTAAATAAGCTGAAATGCAAATGCACAGGTCACATGAACAACAAATTGGCTGTGCAGCAGAGTAGATCAATAAGAAATTGGAAACACTGAATAATTCTGACACTTGCGTCGGTTCTATCATGAATTCATTCAACTACGTAAAAGGATCATTTGCAACACAATCCTGCGTCGAGATTTGCATCTGCCTCAAGAAAACCTGTTTACATGAATTCGTGTTTCAAATCGAGGCTAAGAAACCAGTACTTATCCTTGGTCCATAATGACATTGCATTAGAGTGATTTATGTTAAAGGGAGATATTCAGATTAGAGTAAAGAGTAAATAATGCATTAATGATCACTGGGAGAGAAAACAGTACCTGGCAGAAGGCCCACCAAAACAATGCATCATAATATGAACATTTCGACGTGATTCAGGTTTGAAGTCCTACTTATGTCGGTCTTGTTCTCATTTATTTGTTTATCATGGAACCCTGATCATATTTGACCATTTCCAAGTAAGAATAGTTGAGCAATCTTGAGAACTTTGGCAGTCTTATCTCAAGACGGTCTAACCTGGTTGGTAGCATTTTGAGATTTCGCTCCATATATTTGCTCTGAGAGCAATTGTTGTAGAGTTTTACAGGGGGGCTGCGAAGGTTTTTGGGCTGGGCTTGAAGGAGAGTAAATTCCCCCCTCCGTATAAAACCAGCATGTGCACTTTATGATTCAATGTTGAGATACCTCCTTAATTGCAAGGTCACGGGTAAATGCAGAACTGTGTTGAATAGGGCAGGTGAAATTAGCAATGTTTAGATCTATATAGCAGCAAGCAAAACACCTATTCACATCTTTATCTGCAAAGTTTATTAGATACAAACAATAAACAAGATTCAATTTCCGATTTTTTTGAGAATTGATAGAAAAGGAGCATAATTGAAGTGCAGTCTATTCCTTGGCTTACAACTACAAAATGCCAATTCAACACAAAATTTGATTTTTTAACAAAAGCACCGAAGGGATTCTATTCTAAGTAAACGGGTTCTCACTGTGAATAAACATTGAAAATTATGAACAGAAATTCAAGTAAGTTGAATCTGCTTTGTCATTCAAAGTACTTTCACATTTTCGCGGCAGGGTACGGCTTCTTGGATGCATAAAGTCATCAATTAGCAGTGTTTTCTGGAATTCAAAGCCCCAAGAAAACTTTCAAGAAATTCTTGACAACAACCAAGATTGTTGACTGCGCAAAGTCGTTGCTCGAGGGTAGTTATTGAGGGTGGTTGCTAAGGGTGGTTGTTTAGGGTGGTTTTTGAATGTAATTTATGAGAGTGCCTATTGAGGGTGGCTCTGGGAATGATTCTCCTTTCAAGCCATAGGGAGGTGCTTCATTAATAGAAAAGTGCTTTCATTGCAAACATAAGTTCCGCCCTGCTGAATGAGGTCACTTTTGTGGTTGGGGGCTACCACCATTGGAGATCCCTGGACGCAAAACTCTCAAAAGAGATGCACGCTGTACCCCTTACTACCTGAATCACAAATTCAATGTCTTTCTTTATTCGTGTCAAATTATCTTGAATTCCTCTCTGCTAAAACAGACAGCTTAAGTCAGCAACAGTATAAGAGGCAATAAAGATTATATCTATATATATAACTTCTCTGGTATTATCGTATGAAACGGTCATCGATAAAATTGCTGTGAATTTGCGATTTCTTTGGAAAGTAAGCGTTATTTGTGTCAGAGCTAGCTAGCATTCATCTGCTGCAAAGTAATTAAGTACCTCTGCATTTGCTGTTTTAGCACCAGCTAGCCCAATACAGCTCGCAATATACAGTTTTTAATGATGGCAAGCATCTAGGTCAATAATGGCTACATAATTAGCGCGGTGCTGCCAACGCAGCTTATCTCTAGGCTGGCACTAATAGAAGTTTCTTATTATCCGGATATTCGTAGAAGATTTGTGTCTTGGATAAACGCGTATTTTTGCTTCGTAAGGCGCTACAGCTCTTAAGATGTGGCATTTGGAATGTCGCTTCGAAGATTGAATAACAAGCATTAGAGTTCCAATGCAGACTGCTTTTTATAGACAAAATGCTTTTAATAATTAGATGAGATTCAAAGGTTTAGAGCTTATATTTTGACGACAAACGACTAATAAAGGACAATTAATTATGAAATGAATAACTTAACGAATGGATATATCCATTAACTGATCATAGGCTGTTGAAATTAATGAAAACCTTTTCATTGGAACGGTGCTGGTACGTATTACAATACATAGCATGTGTAAAGGCCATATTGGTCCCGGACCTCGTCCATGGCCCGGCCTTAATCACGGTTTAATTGCAGTTTCTTATAACCAATCAGTCTTTGATGATTGCCGAACAAATCAGTAGAAAACTTAATCAAAAACTGTCTAATGAATATAACTTCCCCAATTATAAGAACTGCAACCTACATCTCCAAAATACTTTGGCCCTAATCTATATCCTAGGCTTATAAGCATGAAAGAGAAACTAATTTGTTGGGGCACGGATAGGTGTTGTGGTAATCTTTTCCTCTTCCCTTTTATAAGGAACACATAAACTCGATTTCTTGCATATATCACCGTAAATGGCAAAGGATGGTCTGCAAGATTTGAATAAAGTAGGGAGGATGTTGACATCATATAATGTTGAATCGTTTCCGAAAAAAAATTTACATTTAGACTCAAGCAAATACAATGATTTCCATCCAAGGTGTTTGAATATGTTATGTTTGCAGTTTCACCCTTTCAGACGATAATGTTACCCAATTTTAACATGGAGTGACTTCTTTGGCATTAGAAAATGCATTGGTTGCGTTTTGTTGTTCAATTAGGAAGACAAGATAGCATTAATAAGATTGCAAGAAACAAGAAAACTTTTGAGTCGTGGTCAATATTAAATTAATTTCGGGATACCCTGAATGCTTTAGGCTATTAGGCCACTTTAGGCCATCAAGTGCTGCACTGTTGTTGATAGTCGGAATTTGTCTTTGGGGTCACATTTGCCTAATTATGACTTAAGCCCAGACACGTCTCATGGTCGGGAATTTGTTACCTTGCAAAAGTCACAGTTCCTCTTTGGCATTTTTTATTTTGACAGCCTTTGCTCCTTTGAAAGACACCCTTTGCAAAGTAAAAAAGCACTTTCCTTGATTTTGTTTAATCATTTCATCTGCTACAATTGATGCGTAATCACAAATGAAAATAGGTGCAAGAAATGATACTTGTCGAACGTAGTTATCTTGACACACCTTTAAAACTCATTACCAGAGTTTGATTGACCGCTCATTGCAAAGACTGAATAAAAACGATTCTGGGTTATTCAAACGCAAAGTTACAAAGTTAATCTCTTTATAAAGCTTATATGGTCATTACTCGGTCAAAGCGAAATTGGCTGTAAAATACATCTCAATTTACATTCCTTTAGATGTAATTGCCATTAGAGCTTGATGTTGAAGGAACAATGATGTACAATACATGGAGTACTGAAGAACGGTTTAGCGGCAGAGAACTTATAACGGACACGATGTATTTATCAGTCTCAATCTACTAAAGATGACTGAAATGAATATTTATACTAAACAGTAAAGGAGTGAATGGCAACGGATAGTATCATGAAAAGAACTTGGCTAGATCAACTCCAAACTGCTAAAAGGGAACAGACCACATCCTTTCAGTCTTGTTGGCCTAGAACTGAGACAAAGGGTTACGGAAAATGAGTACAATATGGCGCGGAAAGTGCTATTTTCAAAGTAAAGCATTGCTTTAATGAACCAAGTAGAACTTAAAATGTTTTCAGTTTGCATCAAACTAATTAAAGATCAGATTATTGGCAGGTACGTGCTTGATTTTGTTTTCCTTGTTTTCGAATACAAATTCATTATTGACGCTAGAGAGAAGCATGAAAAATTCAGCACCATACAGCATTGCAGGGCATCTTATAACTTGCATTTTCCAGTTTTGAATAAGCATGCGGTTTGGCAATTTCAATATGTCGGCATTTCTAATAGGCTTGTTTGTTTTCCTAATAAATTTGAAATTACGTCCCACATGTAAGGCGAACATGGCCAAGTACATTAACAATAAATGTGTGTTTTAATTAAAGGGGAGAAAATTTGGTCTGTAATATCTTAGTTTATCATCAATACTAGGATTCGATTCGAGTACTAAAACCAACTGATGGTCAAACTTGATTACTTCTTTTTGGAAAGTGCTACAGGCAGAAATTGAAGTAAACCTTAATAAGATCTATCTAAATCAAGGTTGGGAGTGAAAGAATGACTTAAAGAGTTTATAAAACACGTGTAGCAACTCTTGCTCGAATTTCGGAGGCACAATGACACAAATTATTTACTTTTAAAGTTTTGAGTAGACACAAATTAAGAAGTATAAATCCTATAGTAATCTGTTTTGGCCGGTAATGCATTGGCTATAAAGCAATTCTGTGTAACAAATCCCTAGAAACAGCTGAATTTAATTACAAGGACTGTTTCTATACACAAGAGTGAAGTGTTGTATCACTCAAACTATTTGCAACCTTTCAATCAAATGCAGAATTTTTAAAACAGCAGACTATCAGACGCACAAGTTTTGGAGATGAGATGATTTCTGCTACGCAGGAAGGTTAGGAGCGATCTAGCTTTGAATCAGTTACTGCTAAACTGAGACCATTTTTTTTAAAGTTTAAAAACATTAAGGAAAGCCAACAAAAATCCATTTGATACTTTGAAAAACTTGTTTGAAGGTTAAAAAATTGGCTATTACCTTAAGTTTGTTCCCAAATTCTAAAAGTTTGGAACCTTGTTAGTCTTACAAACTATATTCTTTTATGAAAAATTTGCTTACAAAAATTATCCACTGTTATATTTTGCACGAAATTTGAAACATTCAAAATGTCCGCTTTCCCTCTTATCATTGCCAAAAATGTGTTCCTCATTTTAGGGTTGTTAGAAGACGCAGAAGAAAGCAAACTAACAAAAGGTAAGCATGATGTCAAATTTGAGGCCTATTTAATTTAAAGACCATTTAACTATAGAGTATCTCAATTCAATAGCAACCCCTCCCATTGTCATTGTATGTGGGTGAAAGTGAGGAAATGTTTGAGCAAAGGCGCTAAGTAGAGCCCCGTGGAAGACCAAAACGAATAGAAATCATGTTAATAAGCATGATCGGTCTTCACTAAAACTTGTTTGCACAATGATCTTGGTCTTGAGAAGACACAGCACTCCATAATATCTTGGAAACTCATTGTTACCATCTGTTTTCTAGGATGCATTTTGCACAATTCCATTTTCTCTTCCCCCCACCCTATAAAACGTCATTTCCCCCAATTTTGATGTGTCCTTGGTAAAGTACTGTTGACATACAATACAATACAATACAATACAATACAATACAATACAATACAATACAATACAATACAATACAATACAATACAATACAATACAATACAATACAATTCAATACAATACAATACAATAAAATATAATACAATACAATACAGTACAATACAATACAATACAATACAATACAATACAATACAATACAATACAATACAATACAATACAATACAACACAATACAATACAATACAATACAATACAATACAATACAATTCAATACAATACAATACAATAAAATATAATACAATACAATACAGTACAATACAATAAAATACAATACAATACAATACAATACAATACAATACAATACAATACAATACAATACAATACAATACAATACAATACAACACAATGCGATGAATGCAAAGCGATAAATGCAATGCCATGCAATGAAATACAATGCAATGCAATACAATACAATACAATACAATACAATACAATACAATACAATACAATGCGATGAATGCAAAGCGATAAATGCAATGCCATGCAATGCGATACAAAACAATACAAAAACGATACAACACAACGAGGTGAGAAATCTGGTTTCAAACTTAATGTTTCGATAATCATATGTGATTTCTGAACTTAAAAAAGTATCTTTAAGAGGGATTAAATTCCTATTCTAAACAACTGTGCCTCCTTTGTGAAACCATGCACCCCCTCACTAATTCTACCCTTTCAATTATGACTAACCTGCATTGATCATTCTCCAGTTTCAAGTTACTTTTGGGCCAGGAACTAAATCAATCAAACTATTTTTTAGCAATGAAAGTGATCATTAGAAATTGATTATTATACTAAATCTTGTCAAATCCAAATTGGCCAAAGCAAATTTCAAACATATTTGTGTCACACATGGCAACTATGGTCAAACTTCAAATGCCCATGTAATGTTCTATATTGCATTGCATTGCTTTATCTTGAATTGTATTACATTGCATTGCTTTATGTTGAAGCGTATTGCATTGAATTGTTTTGGGGTCGCATTGCAACAGTATTTCATTTCATTGCACTGCCTTGCATTGGTAGGTCGTTCTTATCAATTCACAAACAGATCAAAAACTTACATTATCTAGGTTAATCAGTGTTTTGTGCTCCTATATTACTCTATAATCATGTCCCTTATCTTCGTAACTGTCGTCATAATATTCTGATACAATTCGTCCCTCTTTGCCTAATCCAAATTTGAAATATTGTCTTCGTTTATCTTTTTGCTCTGGATAAAAACAACAAGACACCGTTTGCCGTTCAAAGTCCTCACCCAGAAGATCAAGGTCCTCCGCAACAACGAATAGCCCTTGTGTAAACAGATTTTTAAAAGTTTTTCATGACAGCAAAAGCATTTTTTAGCATTGCTCACGGCGATCTTTCATAAAGGGTCTCGGTTTATGTGTGCGTAAATGTGTTTAGTTACTCTGGAGTGACATTGTTTCGTGATATGAAAAACTCACTTGAAGGTTGCTGGTCAGAACTGAACAATAAAACTCATATGAGTTTTTCGTAAATGAGAAGATAAATGTTACAAGATTTGCAGACCACACATGTCAAAATTTAATTAGAGAATAATACAAATTGCTCATCCAAAAAGCAATTGAGCCTTTTAATTAGCTTGGGCCAATCATGGCCTTGTTCAAATGCACGCCAAATCACTCTCTTCTTTTTGACAGATCTATTTTCAGACCACAAACAATAAAAAGTTGAGGTCGGTAAATTAGATTACACCCCTTCATATATTACTTCGACCACAAAATGTGTAAGGAACAAAATGATATATTGAAACGAAATTGTACAGGCTGTTAGATTGTTATGCAGATTGCTATTAAAATTGTATGACCTAGACTAGAGAATAACTAATTTTTATGAAAATGAGCTGTGAATACCGATCCTTTCATGCCATAGGGGACGTTGCGAAGGGTGCAGTGGAAGCTATACCCCCGGATTAGCGAATCAATTAGTGAATAAATGAATTAATGAATTAATGAACGAATTGGTCAATCAACCATTCAATCAGTCAATCAATTGATGCATAAACGAATCGAAAGATACATAAAAGTGCGAATGAGCTAATGATTGAAAGAAGGAATGAATAAGGGAATGAATGAAGAAATGGATGAAGTAGTAAAAGAAGGGATGAATGAATGGGCGATCCAAGGACCACTAAGGACGTACACCTGCTATTCTTTCAAAAGTAACTATGTTAGCAAAATCAGTACTTATACCTCCTTTAGGTGAAATAGCTTGTCATTATTACGATCGACTTCAGGAAACCAAAAGTTCATTGTTATCATAGAAAGTATGAAATAAAACAGATTTGGTTTTAAAATCGGTGCAAATGGCCTCCGTAGTTGGAAAAGCGACAAGAATAACTTCCACTGTTAATTCGGTGGAAAAATCGTAAACAAAGAGTGAACAGACCTGAAAACTTCGCACAGGATATGAAGAAAACCGCCATGGGAAAGAAGGAACCAAATTGCCTACGAAACATGGGTTAGTCACCATTCGGAAGTGGGTTAAAAGCATCTGGCTTTGATGTTGTTCAAAACTGATCAAATCAGAGCTAAATTGAATTACAAATGGACACTAGTTAAACCACTTGTTTCGAAGTTGTAGCTAAAACAATTTCATTATAACAAAGCCAAGCATGCTTTTCATGTGACGCAGTACATATTTTGCTATTTTAGTTTCACGGTGCAGTTTATTAGGATCGTGGCTAAAGGAGGAGGCCTAGAGAATTTCAAACGACAACGATAGATTTAAGCTGCCTTGTCATTTCACAACGACCTGTTTGACCTTTTTTAAAGCTAAGAAAGGGGCTCGCTTCTTCTTAGAGTATTTTTATACAAAAATTGAATCTAAAAAAAGAGAGTTTCATGGTTGTGTGACAACATGTTCCGGCCTGCATAAAAATGCTTATGAGCAGAAAATTGGTAGTAGATAAAGTAGCCTTTTCTTAATTTAAAAATGTGCCCCACTTCGGATAATGCTGTGAATTGGACCTCAAATGCGAAGACACCAAGTAGATCCGAATTAATATGGACCCTTAAATGGATCGTATTTTATGGTACTAAAGGGACCAAATTCTGCGAGTCCATTTTGACTTTCATTTCATGCCACTTACATGCCCTATTTCATGACATTAAGCGGACATAGATTTACTTCTTTATTGACAGACCAAAGGCCAGTCGTACACTGAAATATGGGAAATGATAAAATTAAAAATTCCCCCTCAGAAATCACGTTGCCCCAAAACGGTCAGTTTTTAGTCGTACTTATCCTCAAATCGTGAAATGAAAGACGTTAATTAGCGAACAACTTTCACATGCAAACTGAAAATACCCTTTGACTGAAGTGGATTAATGGTTAGTCAGTTCAATGAAAATTTGGTTTCTGTGTAACAGTATACACACATATTATCAACATACATGAGATATCAACATACTTGAGGCTATTGCGAGCAGTCCTTTTATCGACAGTCAACACAGGGGCATTCACGTAGCAAAATTTAACTTCTGGTCTGGCACAATTTCAAGGTGGAGACATCTAATATGAAGCTCTATCCTCAACAGCAATGTTTGCCGTGGCAAAGACGATATGTCAACAATTGATGATACTTAAAATTAATAGCCAATTTATAGCTAATAGCTAGAAAATAGAGAATTCGTGATGGGGGTAGGGGAGTTTAGCTGCTGCAGCCCCTTTTTTAACCGCAGGCTGCTTCAGTCGCAAACCCGAAACGGTTCGATAAAGGTTTTCGTATTACAGGTTAAAGAGTGACCCCCTTGGAGTGATAGATTACTGAATTTCGAATACCCTTGATGGGGGGGGGGGGGGGAGGGGGGACGCGTCACTTCATTTTATGTGCTTGTGGTGACTTGAGATTACATGTGACTTGATGAAGCAGGGCAAAATAAGGATAGTCGGCAAAAAACGTCTTAAAACGTGTTACTCTTCCTTGGGGCGATCCCCCGAACATTGGGTCAAAAATGTGTTTTCTAATTTGGACACATTAAAATTTGATGAGGATTGATTTTGGGGAATGATCCTAATGACCTCAAATTCGATCTCAGTATCAGAGAAAACATTTAAATAAGAGGTGCCTCAAGCTGATAACATAAACGGCTGATAATACTGATAAATGTAGCGTAAAATTTATTCGTCATTGTTAAATATCAACCGTGTCTGTTCTTTGGTCGCTACAAAAGATCGATTTGCCCTTGTTTCTTTCACGCGCAAAGATAATAATCGGTGATTGCTATCAGTTCGTCCCTCGTACCGAAGTGAACATCAGCGTAAAATTAAAGTGAATGAAGTGATACGTGACATTTGCATTCGATAATAATCCAACTGAAGAAGTGTGATCGCACTTGCTGCAAAAAATGTTCGCCTTCCAGTCTCTTATTTATCTGTTACCCTTCATTTTATCAAACGATAACGAAAGTGTGACGAAGAATTCAGAAACAAGCTTACGTTGTACTATTTATGCACTGCTGGAGAATGCTAACACAGGTGTTTCAAAAGTAAGAGATTCATCAAGGAAGATACTGATGATAATAATGATGATGATGATGATACTTGATGATGACTATGATGATAATGATAACGATGATGATAATAATGATGATGATGATGATGATGATGATGATGATGATGATAATGATGATGATGATGATGATGATGATGATGATGATGATGATGATAATAAATATGATGATGATGATGATGATGTTGATGAGAATGGTGATGATAATGATAACGATGATGATAATAATGATGATGATGATGATGATGATGATGATGATGATGGTGATGATGATGATGATGATGATGATGATGATGATGATGATGGTGGTGGTGTTGGTTAATGATGATGGTATTGGTTAATGATGATGGTGATGATGATGATGATGATGATGATGATGATGATGATGATGTTGAGGATGATGATGATGATGATGATGATGATGATGATGATGATGATGGTGGTGGTGTTGGTTAATAATGATAGTGATGATGATGATGATGATGATGATGATTGGTGATTGATTTTATCATCAGAATCATGATCACGCCTTGAAAATAATAATGATAAATCACTCTTAGTTGACCAATCAAAGTTTTTTTAACATGTTGATATGGTTTTAAGCTCCAACACATAATTCTTTGAAAAAGTTCGGGCAAATACATAAAGTGTTTTACCACAAATTTGATTAGATTGAAAAGGTACATGATATATTTCGAGAGACCTTAGAAAATGAGTCGAGTGGAGTGAAGGTTGAGGCGTTGCATAACCAAACCAATAATTGAATAAGTTACATTTGAATCAAAGGTAATCTGCTTAACTATCAGATTGATTGGTTAATTAGTTGATTACTTCATACGAAAAGAAAGCGATGTTTGATAAGGTGAAAAACAAACTTATATATGTAAAGGATATCGTGCTAGGTCACACATGTACTCGCAAGTAACAGATGCAAAGTTCATCAAACAATAACACATTCAAACTATGTGACCATTGGCAAAATCACGGGGGTTATTTCCAAATCAACTTGAAAGGGAGTCACCAAATTAACTTAATTTTCGCCCATCTTATCCGTGTCTAGAATGCAATTGCAACTGGGCAAGATATCATTTACTGTCAATGATTTTATGACGAAACATCTTTCTACTTAAGGCAGAAAATTCCTTGCTTTTGAAGTGGAATATTTTGCAAGAGGGTGTATCACCCCACGCCCCGGCCTCTAATGGCGGGCGGCCTTGGAGAAGTCACCAGTAAGTTAAGGGGCACTTGGATGACCAAAGAGCCACGTCCTCGTAAGCAGGCCAAGACAATTCACCTTTTATGATTCATACAACTTTCAATAGGCTTTAGTATGAATAGTGACTTACCCCTAACTTAAATGGAGGTTATAATCAATATTATACCCATGTTTGAAAAACCTGCTGACATAGGCGACATATATAAGTAAAAAAAGGTGAGATAATAACCGATGTTCGATGATTAAATTTGCATATTTTGAATACCTGGCATCATAACACTTACGGTAACCATCTAGTCTTAAATAATGCATTTACTTAAAAGCCCAGTTGTAATTTGAAATCAGCTACATATGATTGTTCGCAAGGGATATCACCAGATTATCCAATATCATCAACAACATTTAATTTAAAGGAAACTAAATGATCATTATTACTTCAATGTATAACGGCGCTTTCTAGAATGGGGTAAGGTCGTAGTTTTGCCCAGCTTTTAACTGAGCGGTTAAGGATAGCAGCTTTTAGCTGACTTGTAAACAACTCTCCATGTTTTTTATGGCATATTATTGTGGAACGATGAAGCTTGTGATCAGTTTACAGTGCACTGTCTGTACATAGCCGTCAGCATTTACGGTGCAATCATTTCTGCCCATGTGGATACATTTTCAAGCGTACCGGGTATGGATTGCGTTTGTACCTTAACCGATGAAATGTAATGTAATGTAAAGTGTGATGGGTTCTACGAACTGTCGCAACGGTCGGCTCCAATCTCTCTTAACGATGGCGTAGCTGCGATTTTTGGTGAGGTGGGGAAACTCAAAAATATTCCTGAAAGATCCGACAAACTTTAGATATTTTGGCAAATTTCCGACAAACACCTTTTTTGAAGCTTGGATGGGGGCCGTTGCCCCCTCTGCCACCCCCTCTAGCTACGCCACTGCCTCTTAATTCGGTAAACGAATTTAAATGGTTAGATAAAGGGAAGTTCCAATGCCCAATTCAGCCATATTTAATTTTAAAAAACTTGTTCACAATAAAATCGCGCAGTCAGTGCTTAATAAGTAAGCAACTGCAATTTGCAAGTTATCTCAACTCTTTTAGGCATGTTTAAGGAGTGAGATGCTAAAAAAAAGCACGCGGCATTTCGAGACTCAATTGGGTATTAAACAAAATCACCATTAAAAGAAATGAATGGGTGTTTACTTACAACAATAAAAATCTTTGTAACATTTCATCGAAGCCCCAAAAGCATCACTGCCACAATACTCCATGTATAATGCTT
This sequence comes from Catostylus mosaicus, assembly GCA_964019065.1. Classification (NCBI taxonomy): domain Eukaryota; kingdom Metazoa; phylum Cnidaria; class Scyphozoa; order Rhizostomeae; family Catostylidae; genus Catostylus; species Catostylus mosaicus. The sequence continues at coordinate 613,401 of OZ025188.1, read as the reverse complement.
TTTTCTATAACGGAGAAAACTGTCGCATTAGACAATGTGAGGGTGTAAGGCCTTGCTATTGGTGTAGTTAAATCACGTGATTGAGTCATGATGGTGCTAATAGCTGCTAAGCATTGCTTTTTTCATTTCGAAAACAACATAAAATTTAGAATCTTCTAAATATGTAATATAAAAGAAGATTATCAATTTCGAGAATAATTTACAATTTTAAAAAAACTATTTTACCAATAAATGAAAATGCCACCATTATTTTAGTAATGCTGATTCATGGATTGTTGAGCAAAGTTGAGCAATACTAAGCAAGGGTAAGCAATGCTAAGCAAGGGCAAGCAATAATAAGCATGACTTAAATGTCGTCGAATGAGCGCAACATTACTTTTTCTTTGCGTTTGTTTCGTTTTATTGCGACTTGAGCTCTGGTCGCGCGCAAAAAATGCGACGCAAAATGACGTCAATCTAAATGACGTTATCCATTTAAAGCAATGCTTTAAATAACAAGAGATGATCTTCGTGGATTTGCTCTTAAAAGAAACCCGAATGATCTTTTGACAAAATGATCAGAACTTCTCACGAGCTAATCCTAAAAACAGCCAAATCCTTTTAAAATCTGTTTAGATTTCAAACTAATCTTCACAGTTATCAGAGGGATAGAAAGAAAATTGACAGGCATTTAGAATCAAATTATCCATGATTAGGAAGGTTGGTCAGTTCACCGTCGTTTTCATTTACTTGCTACTGGCGGCAGGAATAGTCAGAGGCCCGGTTGAAGACAGTAGGTAATTCAGGGAGCCTGCAAGGGAACATCAGCCCATCGGCTAGGCGCTTGACCATAGGGTGGCAGATCGGGGTTTCGAAACAGATGCTAAGTAGCCAAAAATAACTCAGAAAATTCTCCACCATTTATGATTATATCCTAACGCTGAGAAATAGGGGCTTATATTGAGATCTTCACAACACCGGAATAATATTTGAATGGCTAACAAATCTATAACAAATCACCCAAGCAAGCGTTAAATCGACCAAAGGTGATTGATGTATTGGGCGAATGCTCTGGGCGCATTCAAAAGAGGATGAAGGAAGAAGGCGAAGCAGCATCATATTTTGTACTTGGTGGTGGTGGTGGTGGGGGGGGGGGGGGTTGGAGGGACGATTGCATGAATAATAGATAAACACCAGAGTGAACAGAGGAATGAATGAAGGTTGCAATTAATAAAGTGGTATCGAGTATAAAGAAACAAATTGCAATACAAAATAGTTCACGATTAACTGTAGAATTCGTTAGCTGAAATTGCTGAAAGAAGCAAGATCGAAGGAAGATAATAAGAAGTCGAAAAACAGAGTCGAGAAATTGTGCATTTGAGAAAGGTAAATCCGTAATTACAGTACACCTTGCATTCCACTGAAACGCTATAAAAATCAAACTTTAAAGAAATCAAATGAGTTCATTTTAAATTATCATCAAACTTCAGTTGAGGATTAGAAAAACGCACAAAAAAGTAAGATATTTGAATATTAAATATTAATAAACTGATGATTTACTAGCAGCTGAGTGTAGCGAACACGTCTACAAGAATCATCATTATTCAAATTTTTTGTGTAACATCGAATTCTGTTTGACAGAAAATTCTGGTATGATTCACACCACAAAGAACGCAAAGTTTCTCTGCACAATGGTGAAGAATCAGCATTGAGAATTGAACCGTAAAATGGGAAAATCGTCTTTATCTGAACACGTTCAAAGAATGGCTGGGCACAGTACTTGCGTTAGTAATGTCGATTTTTATCAACACTGAGCCCAACCTAGGGTTGGTAGGAAATGAAAAAAAGGTCTGCTGGCAAAATCAGAAACCACGATGTCTGCTAACGAAGACGTAGAAAATGTGACCTTGAAATCAAATGCACAACAACAAAAAAGGTGCAAAAACAGTAAAAGATGGTGTCTATCGAAACGACGGCCAGTTGATGCATAGACCAGGCTAGGATGGGATTTACCTCTTGCGGGATTTCGTGTCCTGCATCTTGAATTATTTTTCATGGTTAATCTGCGGGGTAGGGGGGGGGGGGCTGAATGACTTCCATACCACCTATATTGAAGCATCTGATTTTATTTAACCAAGGGCATAAATACATAGATCCAGCAACAATACTTTAGCTGATTTGCAATTAGAAACCGAGGTTAATGACAATTTAGTAAGCAAGACGTCGCAACTCAAGGAAATAAATCTTAAATTTTTATATATTTACACTACCAGAGATATCATAAGTGTTGCTCTGTAACTCTCTTATGTCCACCTGTTTTCTTCAGCATTAGCTTAATCTTCCTACTTCAAAAACTTCTGCTTTGGTTTCAAACATTACGAAGCGGTTCACACGAGTTTCAAGAATCGTATAGCTAATTACAGATAATTCAATAAACTAATAGATTTTGATAAATTCATTAGCGGACAAATATCAGTAAAATCGGCAGCTCAGGGTGAAATTTCTGCTAACGAAGTTATATCATAGAAAGATTTCTCCATGTTCAAGGGTTTTACTTATTGACACTTTCAAGCAAAATCGGAGGACAAGTAATCTATTATCCGAAAAATGTTAAGAACCTGAAATCCAGAGAAAGCCTGTTTCACGATATAGCGATCAGCGGTGTGATTTTTCAATTGTTTAAATCGATTTGTTGCGTAATTGCAAAATGCTTGAGGATGATAGCATTATCTATGTAGCCAAATATGGAATGAATATTGGTTTTAAAAAGGAGGAAAGCACGTTGATTGAAATAAGCAGGAATTCTTAGATGCGTCATTTAATATTCTATCAGACAATGCAACTCGGTGATGCACGGTTTTGAGAACCCCTACGCACGGGTAACACGAAGCTTTATTGTGCAATTTTCATCATGGTCGAATGAGCAAAGGCACAGGGATGTCTGCATGAAATTTAGCGATGATAAAGATGTGGGCGGCATGTCTCCTGATTTCCTAATCGATTTGAAAATGTTATATTTATAGTTAGGCTATTGACGACATTTATGTGGGTTTGCCAAATCAGGGGTTTGTTAAAAAGGGAAAATATCTCAGAGTTGAAGGCACTTGATCGAATCCTGTCCTGGTCTTATCAATAGCTTATATCTTATCATCATTATACAAAAAGAACACAATCGAATTGCTTTGTATATGGATGACTTTTTACCATAAGGACGCGCCTTATGCAGTGTTTTATCAACTAAGTAAATCTTGAGCTTAGTCTTATCAGTCTAATTAAAATCTGACCTTGTGGGATTCTACTTGACCGAGGGAATCTCAAGCGCTCGTATGCTCAACGTCAAAAGCGTTTTTCACCAGATAGAAATATTTGCGCGACGGAATTGCGCGAAGAAAATACGTGCCAAAATTCGCGACCAAAATTCGCGTCAAGCACGGTTGTAAGTTGCTATCGTTCCCTTTTGCTGCAATGCAGTTGCTCAGACAATAGTAAACCGCTATGGTAGAAGCTAACAATCTAGGGCTCCAGGGATTCCTTTAAAAGGAATAATTAAGAAAATATAATCATGCTCATTCTCAGCAAATGTCGTGTTGCCATACAAATTCATGGTTTTCTTCATTCGCAATCTGTCAATATATCAGCTTCAGTTACATTTGCTTATGATGATGTTGCCCGTTAGCTTTGATTAGTGTGTGATTAGAATGTGTCTGTTCAGGTTACAGATGCGTTAGTGACCCGAAATCACTAGAAACAATCGAGCAGCGAATCCCACTGCTTCAGTTCACATAATCTTTTGGTCAGATATTCAATGTTTCCCAGCGCAAGCTGAAAACAAAATTCTTGCATTGTTGTCCACGTCTTGATAATCACATCTAACGCCTTAATCCTGTTTTATTATCTAAAGTTAGTTCAGCGTCTGCTGGCAGATGTATGACCCAACCAGCGTGTACTAAAAATCGTGTATTTGGCTTGAATCTTCTTGTATATTAACCCAAGCGTGGTTGCTAATGGTTAAGTGAAAATTATATTAATTTTATCCGTTCGCAAAGAAACTATTAACAGTCTTAATAACCAACGACAATTTTACGACCGCATTTGATCCCGGTGCTGCGGTCAAATAGAAAGTAATTTCACTTTCAAGAGTTAAACGTTTAACTTTTAACAAGGGTGATAAGAATAGCGTTCACAGTTAGAGGCAGCTGGCAGCTGCGGAGGCGACATGCTGTGGATGAGAAGCGACTCTCTGCGTTGCAAGCAAACCTAACCAACAGCAAAAGGCATTGTCCTTTCATTGTCCTTCTACATGGTCCCCCGAATCTGTACAAATCACGCCTGTTGAGAAATCGCTTGACTTTTCTGTTCAATTAATTAGATACATGTAACGTTTCGAAGGCTTTGGGTTCGGCAGAGAGAGATTCAAGAAATAGGCCTTGATTCTCAGTATAATCGTATCTCCAAGACTGTTCTATTCTTTTTGAATACATGTAGTTATTAATACCATATGCCTCACATGACACACCATGCTAGCTCACATGAGGTAACATGTAAGGTAATAAGACAATAATCACATCATGTGACATGTGAGGTCAAAGTGCAGTAATCATAACAATCATTACATACATCATAATATGATTAGAGAAGAGGCAAGTAACTTACCTTTTTATGGTTTCTTTGAAGGCTGCCGGTAAAGTCTACTAACATTCATCTCCTCTATCGTATTGCATTGCCACCAAAATGACCATCGCGCGATGTCCCGAGCCTGCAAATTTGCTGAGTCCGAACATCCAGACTCTGAAATTAGAGACAAAACGATCAAATAACAAAGGAAAAACAAAATTTGCTCACATCCATATCAGCAAGTGATTAACAGGCAACTTAAGTTAGGCTCATATGCACGTTAAGACACTTGATTGCTGAGTTAAGCAGCAATATTAAGCAACTAATTTGCATTTTTCTGTTCAGAAATGATAAATTAAAGGTAATTAGGAAGGCTCAAAGCAAAGCATTGCGCCAAAAAGACCTTCTTATCAACCCAGTAGTTACCTCTGTTGTAAAGCATCTCATTGCTAGTTCATATGATTCATTGTTCAAAGTATTGGCTTCATTGCAAACATTACTGTTGAGTACTTGATAGAATATCATGATAATTGAAACCGAATTTTGTCTCAATTCCTTAGCCTGTCTATTTAAAACGTACTCTAGGTTCAGATGTAGAGGATTGCTATTCAAACATCATAATGGTCTTGTTTTTATGAGGTTACCCCTTGGGGTGTTTAGAAAGAAAGTGCCCCACGATAGTAACATTTTGTATACAAAAATTCCATCCTGAAAAATGTAGAGCAGTCATTAAGTGGTTACTTCTTTGAAGTAGATAAAAATGTTCTTTTTTTGGTAACATTATCCTTTGGTTTTTTACACACCATCCTTTGAAAACTGGATCAGAATGTCAATCCTCCAAGAACATTCATGATAAATTGACACTGTGTGGTCCACAATATTATCCAGTCATCATTAAAAGCTTAGGCCTCTTTGAATATTAAACAAACTATTTTATCTTCCCGTAACGAGTCTAATCTAATGTAAAACTAATAGCCACGGGCAGCCATCGAATGTCGGGGCCTAGGCGTTGGTTCGTTTGTTTATAAAAATGCTTTAAGTTAGAAGCAGATGGAGACGGTGGCCAATCAATCATTAATTAATCTTATACGCTAATGTAAAAAACATCTAGCTTATAATTGTAGCGGTTTGAGGAGTAGAAAGTAAATGGTAATATAAAGCTAAGAAAAGGGTAATTATGAGGATAGATTTATCAACACTGTGACAGAAACATGGTATTTAGGTATTGGGAGAGTGATAAATGGCATCGAAAAAGTACCTCAGAATTCAACATTCACCAATTTACAACCACAAAAATGACGAAGAGAATTTGATACGAAATGAATGAGTAAGGTATACGACTTTAAACAGAGGCAGTGATCGAGGAATCCTTCAAAAAAATTTTTCGAGAGAGAAGGGCTTGCAAAACTAAACCGTGCGAAGAATCAGATGAAGATGATCCTACGTAAACGCAATTTGTGCTAAACTGCATTTCAAGGAGGTTACAACGGCCATTACATTCGTTGATCAAGGCAACGTTTAGCATGCATTTTTTCGAGAAACTCCGTGCGGCATCCTGCGTAAGGTATAATACTGGCGGCATCAAGCATAAGGTTTTATGCGCGCGGCATCTTGCGCAAGGTTTTAAGCGCGCGGCATCCTGCGCAAGGTATTATGCGCGCGGCATCCTGCGCAAGGTATCATGCGCGCGGCATCCTTGATTTACCGGCATGATGGCTGATAACGCTTTGTGGGGAAATGTTCTTACAAGGGAATTCTCTGATTCTCCCCATACAACGATGACACTCAGCATGTTTAAACAGAAATTGTTTCCTTATACTATTAGCGCTAAACATCTGCCATGTACAACAGACAAGCATAGTTAATGCCAGATTGATGCTTCATCAAAAGGGTCATGCTTCATTAAACAGTATAAGATTAAGTCACTCCATGAAAACTGGAATGCTTAATGGCGAGTCTTGATAGCGAGTTTCTTATAAAAAAACGCACTGTTAAGAATCAAGAAAGGAGTTCAATATTTCATACTTTTGTCCGGTTAAAAAGTGTATTATTTGTTGTTCAAACTATTTCTAAATATAAAAACAGATAATCAATATCACATATTTCTCCAGAACAGTACTTTAACTTCATAGATTCATAGAGTTTTTGTACATTCCAAAACTGGATCTTTTATCAAACAATTCCTGATTTAAAAGAGCGATACTGGTTAATAATTGTCGAAATCTCTCTGAAATGCCGGTGGCATAGAAATGTTGGCCTTCAACTTGTTATCGATACAGGACAGAAATAAGCACGAGTATTTGGGTGTGTTCACAGTTAGACTAACTGCGACAGTTAAAACTGAACACAATTCTGGCAAACGCTGAGCAAAAATCATGTTTTTCAAACTACATTTGCTGGGAACTGCTAGACAAACTTGATCCTTTCAAAAAATATATCGATGTAAAGCGAGCTTTTTAGTAGCAGCTCAAGCCATGCGCGGTGTAAACAAAACGCCTGGACCGTGTCAAATAAGGCATTTCGGTTTTGTCTAGCTGAGAACACGAAGCTTTACATATAAACAATCAAATGGAAATGTGTCATCTACGCTGAGCGCTGTTGCTTTGGTTCAACCAAATCTGTGTCCTACTGCGCTTCAGATCCACTTTGAAAGAGCGAGAAAGACTGTTGGCTCGCTTGAACTTTTCGGTGCTTTTGTAGCTGAACAACGGTTAGGTGACCTGCGTTTTGTGGCTTTTTTCATTGATCAAAATGTATGAGCATAAGTTTTAATGATTAAACGAATAAAGTTCATTCAACTAATGTAAAAGTATTTGCATCAAACTATCGATTAATTCATCCAAGATCATAAAAACATTGAAGTTTAAAATAAAATTATCATTTTAAGCTAAAAGTTTTTTAAAACGAAACAACACCAAATTCGCTTGGAATGGACTGCGCCGCCTGCCCTTTTTCTGTGGGCCTAAAACTGCGTTTCCTGACGTGGAATTTGAATACAAATGCTTGTGTATGCCAAAGAGCAAAATCACTGTGCTACATCTAATCTCAGGTGCATATTCGACATGGTCTTGGTGTAACCCCAATGTGAGCTTTACCCGGACTACAGTACACACCCTGTCGAATAACCAGTGAAACACAGCCCATTACTACACATGTCATATTTTCCTGACCAAAAAGAAACAGCCCACGACTAAATACTTGTGGGATCCCTCTCAAAGCAGAAAGCCGAAGATATGCCAGGATCGTTAAGAGTGCATTAAGGTTGCTAGATTTGCATTGCAGAATTTATTGTTTGTCTTGTTACACATGAAATGTGGCCCGTTTCGCAAAAAATGCAGCTGCCCCATGCAGTGTCATAATGAAAGAATTTGGTAGTTTGGGGGTTAAAACGGCCATTTTTATCTCGTCAGCTGATGCCTTTGTGTTGTCCTTGGGTCATATAATTTCAAAATAGCAATACTACAATGAGCGCGATTGCGTATCATGAACGAAATCTTTCAATGTAATACAATATATCTGGAATCTATCTGGGGCCCTCAGAGCATACACGATCAAACCATTGACGTGCCCTATTACAAGAGATTTATAAACTTATAATGGATTTCAGTAATAATTTACGAGTTATTCTCTAAGTTTGCTTTTAAGTTGAAATACTGATCACTGTATGTGATTACTAATGACCATATCATCAAACAGCATTCAATTGAACCAAGGTGAGAATGATTCAAGACAAGATTGAAAAAGTTGTCATAAACATGTTGAAAAATGAATCATTTGTCTCCTTTGGGTCAGGTTTCGGAGGTAAGAAACCCAGAATGTATCCGTCGTTTTTTATGAATCCATCAAAACAATTAACAGCAATTTATGCACTCTGAAATGCCATTCATACACAAGGATCCAAAATCATCTGCTTCTTAGCGTCACTTTTACTTACAAACTAAAAACTTCAGAAGCAACAACTTGCTTCGTAAGCATCAAGTATATCGAAAACAACGATTTTTAAAAAATTCACCCAACTGTTATATTCATTATAATCACTCTTTCACGTACAGAGTCAGCGAGTTGGATTTGTAAAGCTTTTTTACAGGTTCAGCCTAAAGTCTCACATCAAAGATGACAAACTCTGGCACAACTTCATTCAAACCAAAGTCGATTAAAAGCAAAGGCATTCAGCGATGGGCACTGCTGATTTGTTCTATTTACTGAAAAAGGGCTTCTCAATCAAACTTAGGATATAATTATAACACGTTCACCAATGCTTAAGGTCTTTTTAAGTCCCACCTAAATCCGACTGAGAAGGCACCTTAAAGCATTTGAAAACAGTTAATATATTCCATGGAATAGGGATCGCAGACTGCGCAAAACAATCCAAGGTTTCGTTTAATATGTAGAAAAGCTAAAGGATTTATGCAACAGTTTTAAACCTATCTCTTAAGCCTCTCCAAGTCCCAGACACAAAAGATTTGTTTAAAATCAACCCATTCCAGCGTTTTAGTAGCTGCGAAGGCGACACCGCATAACGGCAAGTCTTGAATCTATACAATAAGTTGAAAGAAGAGTTCTGAAGAAGATCCAAACCCTATCTGCTGCGTATGATTTAAAGGCTTATCATCAAATCCTGACTCAGCCCCTATCGCTAAAACACTTCGCGGCCACATTGAGAAGGATTGACGTATTGACCTGATAACGGCCTCTTCACTCGTATGATGGAAAGCGCCGGCTCATTTTCTAATGTGAACGTTTTTTTTCCAAAGCACTGATATACAACCCCTGCGAATAGATCGTTGGAACACCTATAAAAAGTCATGCTTCACTAATTGATTTGTGGTTTCCGGCCTTATACCCATGGAATCACCCCCCCTCCCCCTTACAAAACAATGTTGAATAGAAAAAGCAATACCTGAACTTTGCTTACAATTAAATTGGATCGGGTAGCCAGGAAACGTGGTCATACAACATTGCTTTGAGCAAGAGAGGGGAATGCTGCAGGTAACCGGTAAAAAGTGTGAAGTCTTTCAAGGCTTTCGTCAGGGACTGTAGGCATAGAATCAAAGAGTTTCTATTGCTGGAGAGATGACTACGAGAGCTGATTTAAACTGGTGCTTTCGATTTCATCAATTGCTAAATTGTATTTGCGTCAGTTGAACAAGCTGATTTAAGAGACCGTTGATCAATGGATATATCATACACATGAACTTAAGACTATTGCCTCATCCTTCTCAAAGTATTAACTCATAGCCCCCTGCAGATGCCATATGGCGCAGTATAAGTTAGTGCAAATCAAAGAAAAACCTGGGGGTAATGTTGTCAAGATTTGCAAAGTTGATCAGACAACATCCACGGCAAGTTTATCGAAACATTGATATTTCCTGTATCTATGTACCCCCCTGCAACTTTTGCTTCCACAGTTATCTGTCTGTGAGTTTCAAATGGCATCAGGAGGCAATGAGTTAAGGATTAAATATTTCCAAAGCATTTGGATCTCTCATAGAGGGTCATCAATTAAGGAAAGTTAAATTTGAAACTGTGACAAAATTCTTTACAGAATCAGATGCGTGTATCAATTGTATTGTTGTCATGTCCCCTTTGCTGTAGGCAAAAAGATGACAGAAATGATTGAGGGTGTGATCAGATGTAACGGAATGCGGGACTAATTAGGTATTACACACAAGCAACGTTGGTGCTGTTAAATGTGGTAAAATGTGTTGAAATGGTCAACAAAATTCAAATAAAATGATATGATATATGAGGTGGAAATGAAGGTGGTGTTTAAACTCATGATGATCAGGATCATATGGCAGAAGAGACTACAGTTGTTAATTAAATAGATAACAAGGTTGCGACAGTTGCAAGCCAAAATATCAAAAGATTCTCACTCTCAAATGTCATTCATAAATCAGCTACCCCCCCCCCCCCTCCTTAACAATTGTCTGTTTCAACACTTTTACTCCCTATAGGACATGAATAGGTTTTTCTTCAGGTCATGGATAAAACATTTTATTCATTTTCTTATTCATTATATTGTCAGAACTTTTTGTAAAATGTGTTGAAATGGTCAACAAAATTCAAATAAAATGATATGATATATGAGGTGGAAATGAAGGTGGTGTTTAAACTCATGATGATCACGATCATATGGCAGAAGAGACTACAGTTGTTAATTAAATAGATAACAAGGTTGCGACACGGGCAAGCCAAAACATCAAAAGGAATGATAGAATAAAGGCACTGATATATGTTGGGCGAGTTGAGGGTGGGGCAAATGACTTATAAATATCTCATTGAGCTTTTACGGTAGTGTCGTGTTTGCCTGCAAGGTACTGAAAGAAGCAACTTAATATAGAATAACAGATAATGATTATAACTAGGGTTAAGCTGATGGGTTGGCAACAATTATGATTAACGTAGAAACAGATTAAAACGATTATTTGATTGATAAACATTTAGCAGATTGATTATTAAACTTAAATCATGTTCAATAATTATCCAAGATTTATTTGGAGATTACATTTCTTGGAGATCCATGATTTCTTAATACGTTAGATCCAGTGTAAATCAAAAAAAGCGCCCCTCAATAGCCGTAGAATAAATGGCAGTGAAATGAAGAGAAACGAATGATATGCAAGATTAAAATGGACCACACTGTAAACTGTGATTTCTTGTAAAATCGTAACACATCTGGGAAATTGGGAAACAGGGGGAATCAAATTTGGGAAACAGAGTAGATGAAGTGTCATTTGGCCATCAAGTGAGTCTATGATTGAAAGGAAAGGGGTCTTGAATTGTAAGGGAGTATCGATCGTGGAGAAGGACAGGGAAGGAAAAAGAGATTGACAATGGATTTGATGCGCTTCTATGACTGAAAGGAACAGAACAAATAAAAGTACAAGAAGATCAAGCATTAGATACATTTAAGTTCGGGAAGGACAGAAAGAAAAGAGGGTAAGATTAGCATTTAACTTGTTGGAAAGTATTGGGAGGGAAAAGCAACGCCAACCATCGTCTCTATATGTCAAGATTCTAGAGGCGGGGGCAGTAAGAGTCTTCTCAAAAGTGATTCTCTATGAATACTTAGCTTACGAAATCGTTTAAAAATGCGTCCAGGAGTTTTTTTGTGAATATTCAATTGCGGGATCAATTTTAAAACGATTTTTAATTCGAATTTCCTCAACACCATGGCAACAATAACCTCCTGAAGACTAACTTATATACACAACGTTGAAACTTTAATTGCTACTTTACACAACAAAAAGATCTAAAGAAAAACGTTCAATTTAATTTCGCATACTAAAGGATAACATCGGTTTCTTTTTTATTGATAAAAACTTCACCGAAATATAACTTGATATGACGGGCCACAATTGATAGGTCTCTTTAATGAAAATGGTCGTTGCATGAATCTCATTTTAACATTGGCGGAATATCTATTCTAAAAATAACATTTTCTAAGCCCAGATGATACGGCTGACCGCAAAGTTTGGAATTTTAAATCTAATACTAAAAATAAACAAGTTAGGGAATGAATTGGAATCTATCGATTACTCCTCTAGCTTCATTTTTAAACGAATGTAGAAAGTTTACAGCGGAGCTCCTTATCAGAATGTACTGATATAAAAATTTCTTAACTTTAGGACTTTGTACAGTTTCAAAAGCAATACATTTGTTGGTTGAAAATCAATGTACTAATTCGCAATTTTTTTAAAATGCATAATAAGCAGAAAGAAAGTCATTTTTCTGAAAGCCTCACTCTTGAATGTCATTCATAAATCAGCCACCCCAGCCCCCTTAAAAAATGTCTGTGTTAACACTTTTACTCCCATTATGACATGGATAGATTTCATTTGGGACATGGATAAAACATTTTATTCACTTTCTCAATAATTCTTCACTGAAAATTTCTATTGTCAGAACTTTCTGACTCAAGACAGTTTTATTTCAAAAATCCACTATCAAAAAACCTATGCATTGATTTTCATTTCCAAACTTTTCATAAACTCTTTCAAATATAAAAGATCTATTTTTTCTTGTTTTAAGCATTCCATGAAATAAGGCAAATTGTCTTAATTGGGGTTTCAACTTTCAAAATTGTTAAAAAGTCTGCAATGTAACATTTCTTGAGCTTTAGCCTACTTTTAGGTCTCAGTACTGCATTCCTTCTAAAACATCAATTATTACGTATACGTTTCCTGTGAAATGCAACGCAGAAATGCGTTCTCTCACATTGCAATTACTTATTCGATCCAAAATTCGAAAGAAATGTTGGAAATCGAACACAAGAAGTGCAAAAATGTGGTTTAGCAAGGTGGAACTGTAAACAGACGTGGCCAATTGACATACGAATTATGCGTTGCGGTTATCACTGCGTGTAAACATGAGCATTTGACGCAGGCGGTGAATGGGATTTGGGAAACCACATTTGCAGCTAAGAGCTGCTATGCAAGCCCATGTGTCATCACAGTTTGTGAGATAATTACACAACATTTGCAAAGATCTGCCTCACGAGATAAGAAATAGTTGCATGGTATAAAATTGAGAACCAGGCAGTGTAAATATATTTTCCGCTTTTAAGGAATTGGTAACAGCTCTGATGATAATAGTTATAAAGAAGAATAGTTTTTTTTTCGTACGGTTATACTGAGAAAATCAACTATAAACCAAAATTTATTTTTAAATCGACACAACTCTGACTAACGGACATACATCAAACACAGGCCAGTCTAACAAAATGGACACTTCAAACAACGGACAAACAAGGCGGACAGGCAAACAGCCAATAGAAAGTATTTTATGGGTCTATGTTGTACAAAGCTCATTAGACCTGAGAAAGTAGTCACTCTCAAGCTGTCCGCAAATGCATGTCGTATTTATGATGGAAAATCATACTGAATTATAATCTATTTTGGTCAAATGGAGAATAGTGGTAAGGATTATAGATTTTATAAGAACATTGTATGCGCTTAAATTAATCTGCATCGTGGATTTGACAGATCAGTTGAGAGCTACTGGTTACATAATGACACGTGCGCAACTTGTGAGGCTTCTTTGTAAGGGTTCATTTCGAATTAAAACATACCATGCACAACAACCAACCTTAACAACAATTATGCGTATATTTTACCACGAAGCTTGCATGAATTCATACATTTTGAGATCACGTGGCGAGACAGTATGGTCGAAGGGTGGGTGGTGGAGGGGGGGGGGTTGAGAAATTGAGTGCTACAGGTTCGATTCTCAGTCATGCCATATCTTTAATTGATACAGTGTCTCGTGATTGTAACCACTTTATGCAATCCTTTGCCTTAGTTACTAGATATAATTAAAATCAGTACACACAAGATTCAGCTGCTCACCTCCTCTTTTCTTGCCCGTGTACATCATTCTTTCATTTTAGTTCAATTTTGGCAGGTGGGTAGCATGCGTTAACATTGGAGACCACGGAATAAACCATAAAGGTATCTGCCCAGAAACATCGATTTTCTTTCTGAAGCTGCCAAATGAAAAAACCGAAATTCATTGCATCTACCAAGTTTCATTGAAGAGCTTACAAACAACTTTCAGCTGACTATTTGCAAATGGATGTTATTATTAGCAACTTTATCTTATAGGGACGAAAAGTATAAGATAGTCTTTCATTTTCGAAATAGCTAAAAGAATTTTATTCCCAATTAATGAAAAAGATCTTTGACAGGCTAGCTAGCTTCTGCTGATGAGAGTACTTTCTGTGTTGAGCGGAAGGAATTGTAAATTCAAGCAGCAGTATTTGTTCTAAGTGTTCTTTCCAACCAAATACATAATCATCAATGGCATAACACTACTGGAATAACTACGCACTGCATATGTTCCAAATGAAAACATCTGCTGCTTGAGTATCAAAGAATTCGTATTTCCAGGAAAGGAACCCGGAAGGTAATTCCAGGAGTTCAACCCGGAAGTCAATCAGAGTAGAAGTAAATAAGGTCAATAAATAGTTGACTTTACTGTTTGTTGATGTACATAGAATAAAAATCATTGATAATTACCTTAATCATACTGCTGCTATTCTCCGCTTTAGCATCATGCACTCTTCATGGCAGCAATGATGGCACAAGACAGCGCAAGAGATCGGGCACACAATTGATGATGAAGCATCAAATTTGGGTATTATGACATTTATGCCCAGGATTAACATGCAATCGAGAGCAAAATCATTTACACACATACGGAGCGTTTAAAAAGACCACTGTTCGGATGCAAAAAATCTTGTGTGCCATTGTAAACACCAAATTTAAAGGCCTGGATTTGCTGATTGTAGTACAATACTGGAAAATGGTAAAGTAAATCCAAAATTCAAAAATCTCAGTAGCGACTGTCCAACGATATTGCTGGCTTCTTTTGTTGGATTTCTGACTTGTTATCAGGTACATTGTTAGTCTGTTACAATAACACATAGAGTGTCCATTTGTGACAAAAATATGGCAAAATGAACTTTATGTGGCAATAAACAGTCTTTTAGGAAAATATAGAATGATATTCTAGACACTTTTTAGTACGATATAGAATTGGAATGATATTCTAATGATATTCTAGATACCTTTTAGGAAGATATAGAATTGGAATGGTATTCTAGATAACAATACCCACATAAGAGAAAGGAAGAAAGTTGGTTTAAAAACGTGATTCTGATTAAACAAGATTATCAAAAATAAATTAAATAAAGCATAATAGGAACGGGAAACTGAGAGATTTTTGTCATTGATTTTTTCTGATATACAAACATCTACAAACATATCAACAATAAATATACAAGATACCAGATATTTATGGCTTTCTTTTCAAAGGTTCTTATCTTTTCATTCTACAGTTTCACCTGTATTATTTTGTTCCCATTCGGTTTGGAGTTCAGATGCAACTTCCGTGAACACTCTATCCCATTCCCATACTTTATCTTCCTGGAAAAACAAAAAATACAAAAATTGAATAAAAACTTGGATCAGTATAGCCGCACAGGCTCCTTGGTAAGGACAGACAATCTTTGGTTAAATACGACACATTCAGTGCTAGAGACAGCAAGATTAAAAATGGAGGCGTTGTGAATGGCTACGTCACACTGAGCAGGGCCTTTCTGTTAAGCAGCGGCATTAAGATCAATATGAGGATTTGCTATTAAGAGTTGCAGAGGTCAAAACCAACGTCAAGCACTGCTAAGCCGACTTAAGATCAAACTTTAAATCAATTGAGAAGATCTGTTAGATTTACCAGACATCACAACAGTAACGAAGAAGATTGATAAAACTAATCAAAGATAAAATTAAAAATAATAAAACAAATAAAAGATAAAGTTAAGGAGAATGTATTGTTAAGCTTGTTTTAAGCTGTGTTTCGACGATTCTCATTAGCCAGCTATTAGGACGATTTAAAATGCCTTTATCTTTTAATTCTCTATAACTAAATTTAATGCAACCGTCGTGAAAGATTTCACACAACACTTCAATGCAGATTAAAGTACCTTGCAATTGCTAATTAGTTACTTTAGTCGACATAAAACGACGAGATTATGTTATGGTGAAATACGGACGCCCATCGTATTAAACCAGTGTGGTGGTGGACTGCCAACAACTCAACATGGTTACTTGGATCGTCCAAAATAGGTGCACATTGCTCCAGCCTAAAAACACAAATTTTGACAAGATGCACTCACTAAACATTGGACATTAATCGTAATGTGGATGGGACTATGACGTTTACGCAATGCATATCATTTTCAGAACCTTTCCTCACAATTTTAAGACGCATAACAGTGAGGTCGTCTAGGCTAAATGCAGACAAAAGGTGTTCGTTTTCTCATTTAGATTCTTCAAAAAAGAAACAAATAGCCAATGACACTCGCCGTTGCTCTTTGCCGACAATTGGTCATGATTGAACGTTAGATACTTTGATGAAAAACACTTCAAAAACATTGCTTTAAGAATTGGTCAATTGACCCATTTTATGAGAAGAGAATCTCATGAATCTTCAAAAAATCGCAGCAATTTTGATCCTGAAGAACGATTCCATTTCCATTTGAGAATGTATTTTAAATAAAAAAGCATGCCCAGACCAGAATAATCATCATATTTTTACATCGCTAGACATAAATGGGATTTTTTCGGCCACCTGTGGAAGTTTGGAGTCATAGACGACAATCTAGATGTTTTTGAAGCAACAACAAAAACGATCCTTTTCATACAAATGAGAGTCACTTCATGAGTTCACTAAATTATTTAACGAGCGTACAACAAATTATAGCTACCTACTGGCATTTGACAATAATGACAAGAAAGATGTATTGGATTTAGAAGAAAAAGCTCATTAATCAACTGAGAAGTGTAATCTCTCTTTGCTATTGTTTGGTATCATTAGATTTCAGCAGATAATTAATTGTATTGAGAAGAAACGGAGTCAGTCTGATATAAACAATGACAAAAGACAGACAAAGCATCGCAGTGATGACATTATGGCAACAGCACCTGTGACAGAAGTAATATAATATAAAGATGATTGATTAAATGAGCAGCAAATAGTCTTGATTAAAGAAATAGGATCGCTAAGCGTTCCTAATACTCTCTCTATAGCTATCATGGTTTTAAAGGATCATTTGAGTATATTCTATGTTGAGTACATCTGGGTATACTGTATACTTTACGTACATCTGGGTAAGCTTAGTCTGAAGAGGAAAGTAGCCTTAGATGGCTTTCCACGGAAAGATAAAAGGGATTGATGGACATGATCTGCCAATGTGGCCATGTCCAGATCGTGTCCTTTTTCCTTTTGCAGAAAAGGAAGGTTCATCGAGCTACAAAGCTTAGGCCAGAAGGGAAAGTAGAATAATATTTTAAGCCATATCTGAATAGTGCGATATATCTTCCAAGAGAAGAGCCGCGCCTTCAAGAAGTAGTAAAGAAACAAATTTTAAACGGTCGAGTTTAGCAGGGAAAAAAGCCTAAAATCTAGCATCAACTACAAAACGTAAAACATTAACCACCCTACACAACATTCTATTGCAGTTGAATACAGAAGTGTAGCTACCACGCCTGATCATACACACAAATACAGGGCTTCATGTCCTTTAGTTTTATCAACCACAACACCACAATGAACATCAAAATGTTTCAGGGAAGTTTTGCTTCCTGCCAATTGGGTCAATGAAATCGTAGGTTTTATCTGAATGAAGATGTTTCGAATTTTGAAATAATCAAATTTCGCTTGCCTACATTGAATGACGTGGCAAAGAGTCGTTTCAAAATGAATGAAATCGCGAAGCATTAATTTCCTTTGACAAGAAAAAATGCGTCAAATGATAAACCACATTGATAATAAAAACCTTAATGAAATCTTTTGAGAAAATAAAGTTAAAGTGAACTTATATTCTTAAAAGAAAGTTTGTTTGCAAAACTTCTAAATCAGTATGAAGGTAAAACATAAAATTGACTTATGTTAAAAATTAACATAAAAATAAAATTACCAACAAGATTAGCGAAAACCGTTTAAAATTGAGTAAATCATAAATTCAAATTATTTGTAATCAAATATTCTGTGTTTTAAAACTTTATAGATTGTATTTGATTTCATAATCTAATAATTAAGTGTGATATTTGATTCAATATTCGAAGTCTTCTTTCTTTAGCTACCAAGCGCCAATATTTACAAAACAAACAATACAAACATTGCCTTGATGTCAACCATTTTAACAGAAAAAACGTCACGAAGTTATGCAAGTCCAACAGCTGAAAGAATTGGACTGGAATAGATTGCAAAACACGGTTTATAAGCAAGTTTAAAAACTGAGGCCCTTGGGAGTTGGTCTGAAATGCCACTTCGTCCCTTGATAAAACACTTGAATGCTCGTGTTTTGTCTTTAGACAACGCATTTCAGGCTGTAACTACAACTTGTTTACGAGTTTTGAGGTACAACAGGCGCAGCAGTTCCGGATGGTATGGCAATACTGTGACTTCTTGTGATAAGGGAGCACAGAAATCTAAATTGGTTTATTAAATCATGGTTATTCTTTAAAAATTGTAATTTATTAAAAGTTCTTAAGAAAACTATTGAATAAAGATTTCTATTAGAAATATTTGATTAAGGAGATAGTAAACCACATAACGTGAAAACTCAATTGCTACAGTCCAAATGCGAATTCGTATGGGATTCTTCCCGCACAATCAAGCGAGATTAAAAACGATGAATTTCCAGCTGAGTCCAATTTGATGAAGAGGTTAAATCGAATTTCTTGCGCTTTGTTTCCGGATCAGGTAAACAGCTAAGCAAGACGGGCTCAGCAGGGTGGCATTGTCGGACAATTGAATAAGGAGAAAGCTTGATGGATTCCAGTGATATCTCAAGCTAGCAATGAAGTCAGGTTAGAATGATAAATTGAATGAGGGCGGTGGAATAGAGGGAAGAAAGAAAAGAACCATTTCCTTGATTGCATCCCGAATTACTGACTTTCATGCCCACAAATGCAATTCCTGCTACAATCTTACTAAATATATAAAACATAATTGAAGGGAAAAATCACTTTTTCACAAGCTCAGGTCACGAAATTCATGATTATTAATCGCATTTTGGCCTGTTTTGTGCTTAATGGTGATGTCTTTTGATTTCCGATAAACTCTTTTCCTTTTAATAGAAAACAAGTTTTCATGTTTACTGTTATTTCATCAATGACGCAGATGATATGATCATAAATTATAAATACTATAAAATGCAAAATTCTTCACTTCTTTCTCTCATTAACCTTGCTATCTTCAATTTATCTTAGCTGTAACATACTCAGACTTTATTTACAGGACAAAATGACAAAACCTGTGAAGACAGTGCGTACAAAGAGTTAACGTGCAAAAGACTGTCAAGGAAAAACGGGTCGTTGCAAATCTAAGTGTTTAAGATGAACAAATGGCACATGTGTTTTGGAAGCTAAACACTATTTAATTAGAAACTCAGGATGGAATGGCTAAACCAAAATGCAAGTTGATAATACAATGAAGAAAAGCAAGCAACTAGATTATTAACATAGTTCTGCAGATCCTGCATCATATGATTGATTAATCAATTAATCACTGAATCAATCAACTAGCCAATCAACCAAGAAGCAAAATATAAATCCATTATGCAATCAATCTCCTTATCAATCAATCAATCAATCAATCAATCAATCAATCAATCAATAAATCAATCAATCAATCAATCAATCAATCGATCAATCAATCAATCAATCACTCAATCAATCAATCAATCTATCAATCATTCAGTCAATCAATCAACAACCTCTTCAATCTATTTGTTAATCAACTATTCAAGAAATTAAATCAATCAATCAATCACTCAATCAATCAATCAATCAATCAATCAATCAATCAATCAATCAATCAATCAATCAATCACAAAACTAATCCATTGAGATGTCAAACCAAGCGAGTAGCAACTAAGACCACTTTTAGTGATTCAAAAAATGTGTTATCATCCAGACATGCAACACCGCAACTCAAAATGACACCTAAAAAAAGCGAGTTCCCCATCGTGTCCAACTGATCAGGGTAACAACTATAACCATGTGTTCTCGTGCATATGGCAACGAAATAGAATTTGGAGAGGAATTCCTCATGACCGATGAATGTTGAATGACGGTGAGAAGGTTGCCTGTCCGTGATTAACGTGCTTTTTTCAATCGATCCAAGCACTAAGTAATCTACCTATTGTTACCAGATAACATGAACAGATTAAAAGGATTTGAAATATTACAGATTTAAACACATCCTTTTGTAAGAAAAGATCAAAATGAAGGCTCTATTGATACAATATAGCAGACAAAAAAGACAACAAAAAGTTCAGGTGTAGTCTTTGGTGACCTTAACTGCTCTGGAAAATCAGCTCAATCCTAAAAGCTCGTTGATTTAATTCTTTGTAAAAATGCCGTTAGTGTAATCAAGTTGATCTTATTAGGTAATTTTGAGCTGTAATGAATAAAAAAGCGAAGTGATAAATTGCTTGATAAAGATAAGAATTAAATAAAAAGATCGTATGTGTTCTGCGTAAGTGTTCTCGATTTTGTGTTTACTTTTGCCAGCTAAAATTGAATTGAATCATAGGAAACACACTTAACAAATGAGCAATTTTTGAGCAGAAATTGTTTTACTTGGAGTAAACGTGTTAACACAGCTAAAAAGATATGAGGCAGAATTTTACAAACATTTTTTTCAAAGGTATCAGAGATTTACCGGAGATGTACTGAAAATTTTTGCGATAATTAACACAAAAGAGAAGAAGCTCCTTCTCAAAGGACCAGCTTCGTTCTCACCGACCAGTACTCTAGGAAACGCCGGCACATTTCAAGATGACAAAATACAAAGCTCTATATACTGAATGAGAGATGCCATTGAATATATTCAAAGTTGTTTACTTAAATCAGAATCTGATTGTGCAATTAAAATTACCCCCTGCAATGTTCTAATTACATACGACTTTCTCTGAGGTAGTTCCGTTGCCGACTTAAAATTTTTCTACTTTGTATGCAACGTGCAATGATGAATGTCTGATGACAACAAAGACTAATGATGATAAAAATAATCATTGTGGATGTACTGAAGATTGCATTGTGGGAAATTTGATTGTGTGATTTCATTTGCTTCTACACATAGTGCGCAGACGCACTGGAAAAGGCTAAGAAGTACAGTTGATTTCATTAAACATTGAAAGCAAGCAAATGCAAGCATTTGATGTCGAACATTGGGCTATAGTCCAAATACTTTGTCAAACATTATGCGAGTGCTGTATACGTATCTTATGCACAAAGAATGATCGTGGCAGGACTTTAACGAGGAGGCCAAACACACCTGTATCTAGTACAATGTACAATGTACAGCATATGTTACATTGCTTTAAAATTCCCAACACCAGTAGGTTGAAGGCGGCGCAGCTGACTGCATCAAGTAAATCTTATTAACTACCTTGATTGGCAGTCAATGTCGAATACCCAGTCAAACTTGCATTACTGCATGCACAGTAGAAGAGAGATGCACACGACTTGTAACCCACGCAGTCTTAACCTAACAGTATTGTGACTGTGTGATGGCCCAATATGTGCTGGTAAGAGAAAAAATGCGCAATTTTCGCAATTCAAGGCATTTTTCATTCAAACCTAATACCTAAAACAAATGGTTGGTTAGATATAACTCCACTACATATTTCGAAGAAAGACCCTGCCTATGTAAGTTTAGATGCTTCACATGGGATAAAAAAATTAACTTGATTTAATTGCGAAAAAATAAAAACAACAAAAACATGTCATGCCCAAATGAAGCAGCCGTGTTTTCAATATTTCTGAAAACTTCCCACGGCTGAGGTTTCATAGATCACGTAAGGGAATCAAAAATTGAAATCAACAATTCAAACAGCCGCTGCATTAGGAGTGACATTTGTCTTCGAGGATGTTTTTGTTCCGAGAGAAGTTAGCAATTTTTACGGATGTTTCGTATTTTGCTAGTTCCTTGCATTGTCGGCCAAAGTATTTCGACTTTACTCCAGCAAAGTCTTCCATTTACAACAGAAAATGTTCGTCGCTTGGTAGCAGTGCAAATGACCCTTGTAAATAGGGTGGTCTTTGATCAGAGACCGCGTGGAGTCATGGTGACTCTCTTACTTCCAATGCTGCATGCGACAATAGATTTAAAAAGCTGTAACAAAGCAACGTCAATTTAGGTAACGTTAACAAGTAAACAGGCAAAGTTTATGGAAAGTTTTCTTAAGCAACAAATACCTCATAAACTTGTGATTCGGGTGCCAATGCATTCCCAAGTAATTTTAAATCAATTTCACCATCCTTCAAGATAAAAATGAATACGTTTTAAAGCAAGTAATTAAGATGAAATTATACGCAAAACCATACTTACGACCTATCAAAGCTTGGGCTTTGTAATCTAATATTCTTTCGATGCTAACATCGCATTCACGCACCAAAAGCGGCCTAAAAATTAACTGCATTTTATGTTGAGGAGTATGTCTTGGCATGTAAACTGGTGCCAATCTTTCAATTACTAAAGGAAGAACCAAAATTTGATCCAGTTCTTCACCTCGATGTTTTGTTTTGTTAAGAAGGGCGATCAAAAAAAATATTTTCTGGACGAGGGAAAAGTATGCGTGTGTTACAAAGTTATGTAATGATTTCAGAGCGTTTACAGTTGAATTGTTATGAATGAAACCTAAAGTCCTCTGAGCATAGCCACCATGAGTAGAAAGGCCTGATTAAATCGAGTACATCAAAGAAATAGAGACAAGAAGCAATCAGGTTCAACATTATTTTCTTAATTAGAGATCAAAATCATATGACAACTCGTAGCCAACCTATCTGTCTTCATCATAAGCATAAATCTAATAAACAGGAAAGGACTGCTTCTGTTCTCTCTTACATCATCAATGTCAAAAGGGTACGAGAAAGCTTAAGCTTGTTACAAGCCACGAATCTTTTGTATTGGCTGCTTGAATAAACACGCAATTATGCGGAGTGCGAGCGTGGAATCACAGCTCTCTTGTTCAAATGCCACATATTTATTTGATTTTCATTAAACTATGAGCAAGCAAAATGCAAAACATTTGAAAACTGTTCCCACGATGATGAACAACGCATTGATTTGTCTGCAAGGGATATCCTCGCAACCGCTGCGTCGGCACAACGCAGACGTCTAGGCCCAGTGAACGATTTAAGACTGTTAATGTCTGCTTAAGAAAAACCATAGGAAGATCCTATTATGACGTAATTGTAGTGGTCAGCTTAGAATAACAAGGACGGAAATAAAGCAACTATTAAGAAATGAAAAGTAAACACTAAACAGTAATTTATAGAGAAAATCTGCAAGATTAGTTGATAAAGATTGCATCAGAAGGATAATCTAGGTATGAGCAATGATGCGGCGACACTGGCATTAGTTTCAAAAGGAAGCAAAGATTCTTCATGCATCCGGACATCCATTAGCACAGACAGGTTCCCATGACTGCCAGACATGGCGTCAAAACTTATGAAAGACGGGGTCAGTTCAACAAAGTAGAAGTTCCCAAATCTGTTCACCGTCAAAACAAAGTAAGATGTCGTCTTCTGAAATACAAATATAGCGACTTTGCAAACTTATGACAAGTAAAAAGGAAGAGACATGTTGGAAAATAATCAAAATCATCGGCCCTAGACAGGATCATTGAGGGACTTCGCAAGCTTCCTTAAATAAACCTTGTTATTCGCGTTCCTTTCAATCTTCACGGTTGATATACAACTTATAACTTTGAAACCATCTGTCTTTGTCAAAATAAAGTCAATTGTAAATATCCACCGTTATTTTTTTTATTTTTTAGTATTTCTACTCTATTATTACTTTTCACCCTTGAAAGCAAATGCTCTACAGAAAACATACCCAGTATCATGTACATTTTTAGTTAAGGCGCTTATTTGCGAATTACTGTAACGGATTGCGTATAAAAAACACGAAAGAGTTTTATCAAAAGATTATGCACAAGCTATGCTGTGAGGCGGGTTGGTGCTATTCATAATATTTATCCAAGTTCAGAAATCAAATTAAGCACCTACCACAAAGCGCTAATCCTTGCGCGTTGATATACATCTTAATTCATAGCTCAATCAGAGTTTATCAGGGCAACAAATTTAAGTTTCACGTGAAACGTCCACCCACCAGCAATAAAACGGCAAATTCAATTTATATCGGGTAATTAGACTGTACAGTTATGTGCAAAGAAGGAGCTAAACAGCAAACCACACGCCTTGCCCACAGACCAAGACACAAGAGTTCTAACGTCTATATTACTGCAATGTGAAACCGAAAATAAATCATATTTACTGAAGTCGGTCAATCATACAATTGAGGTCTATATGATTCAAAGAGGTCAACATTACTTATTATGGCGCTTGCTGATTATCTAGACGTAAAACCCACTTAAAGATAAATACAGCACCTTTTGCATATCGGCTGAATCGTCCTAAGCTCATTAAAGCTAAATCTTTGTCAGATTCACATGTTGCTCTGATATATTTATAGTTCTTCAGATTTGCACAGTCATTTGCTGTTTGTAATTTCACTAGGAATCAGATCAACAAACAGATAAATAAATACACTAATGTATTGTCGTCAGTCGATCGACCAAAAATAATGTTGCAAAGAATACGTTAATCAATGAAAAGGTTAAATCAATCGGCCAATCAACCTATTAAGTATTTATTTTATCATTAAAGTTTTTAGTCAATGTTTTTATGATTAATCAAACAATGAAACGAGCAGAATCACACTGTTAATCAATGAATCAATCAATGAATCGATGCGTCAATCAATGAAGTCTAGCTTGCGGGTGCACGTAACAAATACTGGATTATTTTCCAAATATTTAAATAAAAAACAAACTTCCTACGACATTTCAGACTGACGTTGAATAAAATTTTCAAAAGGAAATAAAGCTCAGCTTAGAGTTGAGTAAGGCATGGAAATAACATTTGCAATATCAAGTTTAAGAGGTTTACAGGAATGCCACCAGAACAATACAAAGTAACACTTAGAGGCTAATTGGCAATGCAATATTTCATCAAGTAGCAGTATCAATTATCATGCATCTTAAGGGTGAATGCGTTCAAAAATTAAAACTCTCCCTTACAACAACTAACAACTGTGCGAAAAAGCTGCGAAGTGATTGGGCAACGGTGCAAATTTGGAAAGAAAATACATTTTAAGATGTTACAGATGTCTATTCCTACAAAAATGAAGAAACCTATCGAAAACTCATTTGACGAAACCATTTACATAATAATGGCAAGCTATCAATATTCCAATAAATGTGATAAAATTGTAAAGATTGTTTTAGGCACGAGAGAATTTTTCAAATGGAGGCAGAAACTGCATGGTAATAGGAATTTTGAGATCTGAGAAATAAAAATTCTCATTCAAAATGAAGATATGAAAGTCAATTCGAAAACTATGCGTGAGGAGGGTTTGCAATAGCCTCGGGAAAATTTTCATAAAAGTCAGACATTTTGGTCTGGGAAGTGGAGGAAGAAATCTGATTCAGTTTCTGATGCGGTTTCTATTTATGTAACGTTTTCTTAGAATTTCCTTAGCGTTTAAGCTTTGGATGTAGGGTAATTGTAAATAATTCCTTCTAAGGGCTGTAGCATTGAAATGTTGCACAAAGGGCTGTTTTATCAGTAGTAAAAAAGGGCCTGGTCACAAAATGGGCGCGGTGATTCAAGATAGTGGCCATATAAGGCGTGGCCGTAATAATTTTGTGAAGGTCTGCGCCCCTTTTTTCTTGCCCCCCCCCCATTCAAAAAGCTCTATTTCTGCCACTGCCCATGAACGTAGTACTGCAACGTCCTCATGCCTATGCCCATAAGAGTACACCATTCTTTGAAGAGGCAAGTTAGTATAGAAGAAAAGCGTATTGAGAAAAATGGGACACTAAAGATCTTAAACAGATTGAGTGGCTTTGCGATTAACTTTGGTTGATGTGGCAACGGGATTGATGTAATAGCTGTGAAAAATCCACAAAAATCCATTGAAAAAACACCAATAATCCTGGCTTTTTAAGTTCATTCTTTAAAGTTACCCAATATAAATAGAAGCTGAGAGTAGCAATTATTGCTCAATCAACAAAGATCTGCTACAGTTGTGAGAGTAATCACAGAGATTAAAGCTGTAAGAAGTAAAATTACTGTGGTAGTCTTAGACCATCGATAACCACAAGAAATTCATCACTCTTTGCTTAGGATGACCGACTGTTCGTGGTTGAAGGGTAGGAAGGACATGAGAAATGATATAGAATACGTTAAAATGTGGAAAATGAGGTGACGCTCAATTCAGGCAAGTTTAAATGGACCTCGAATGGCGCCATGTGGTCAAGAAATGACGTATTATTTTGTAGTTTATTATTTTATCAGTGCGAAATATGTTTAAGAGTTCCCGCCAAAAGTCACATCGTATTTGAAAATGAGGGTTGAGCTTGACTCTTGAGAAGTTTAGGGTATAGTTATGTAACTCTAGAATGTTAATTTTAAGGAAATCAAGGTCACAGGAAAATGCAGAAAAATATTTGAGTGCAATAAAAGCACTTCACATTTGATATTTAGTAGTGTGCAGCGGGTGATGGCTAGAAAGTGAACATGCGGCAAACCTCGACAGAATGTTGTCGAAAAGAAGCATTATTACGTTTGATACTATGCTTCCACTATTGACTGCATATTGTGCATTTTGTGTATTTAGAAATGAAGCAAACTGATGGTCCAATGAATGAGCCATGCGCTACAAAGCAGCATATTTAACGTTTGTATTTCATGAGCGAGGGTTAAAATAAAAGGACATTAAAACATCCCTAGGACTTAATGTAAGGAGTGGCACGCAAAACCAATGAGGCCCCGGCTCAAATGGCAAGTTCCTTATAACTGCATCTAAACATGGCCAGGGTGTATTCCATGTAAAGTCCACGCCAGAGATTACGCTAACGTACGCCAAGAAATAATAGAAAAGACACATGACCCGTTGTTTTTGTCGAGTTCTATGCCGGAAATCATCGGGCCTAAGTGCATGAAAAGCATTCTGGGAACAAGGGCGTCAATGAAGCCTTTTAAATTGCATACGCAAATTTAGGCCGCTTTTCTTGGCTAAAACATCGAGGCCTTTAAGCAACTCTGTGGGATTGATCCTGAGTAAATTTGCTTTCCAAAACCAAAGTACACTTTCGCTCGCATATTTTTGTTCAGAAATACCGTGCCGCTTTAAAATATTGATCAAGAAGCTTCATAGTTTTAATCTTAATTCACGAACACATACGCCTTTGCATAAATGTGGCTACAAAAATTGCTACTTTCCTTTGGGCTGTTTGGGAAGGCGATATATTCTATTCACAGTTAGTCCACCGCAAAAACTAAGATTTTCACTATCCATGCGAATACATTCAATTAGAACTATAAGTGCTTCTTGGCTTGAAACTAATTCTCGGTGGCAAAAAACGAACATTTTACTTGAATAATTCATTCATCGTATGTGAAGCGTATACTTTGTGTTAAAGAACTAAATTTCTGTATGAAAATCCGCGGTCTTTCCTAAGACTGCTACAACATTTCAACAGTGCTAGAATTATCATTAAAGGAATTTTCATAATACTGGATAAGCTTGCTACAAATAAGTTAAAAAGATACATTCTAGGCACATCGTAAACATCATTTTACTAAGTTTAAAAAATTACAGAGCATATGTTCCATCGCAGCATCTGTACGATGATAACGTCATTAGACTGATCACATGCCAATAAGGCCATTATTAATCACGATAATCACACATAGCAAATATGTATGTTACTGCAGCACTTACATGCTCCTCCACAATAACATGTATAAGTGATAGGTAAAGATTGAAATAAAGGAATGGTTCCATTGGCCCCATAAAGGGAAAATTTTTGAGTTCAATGATAAACACTTGGTGCAAACGATAAATGAGCATAATTAACGCTAAGTTTGGACTTCATTAGGGTGTCTGCATTATTTTTACAAATACTATCTCCATACAAAATTACATCCTCACGCGCCTTTGCACCTCAAAAAGTTCCAAATAATGTAAGAGCATAAGCGAAGTGAATAGAACTTTCTCACGGCATAAAGTGCGGATCAGGGAAATCCTTAAATCCGTGAGTCATCTAGAGGTATACAGGTTAGGTTTCTGGCGACTAAAGTTGGGTGAATCACTTCCAGAGTTGAATTTCGAGACTTAAAAGTGCTGAAAATTGACTCTTTCCGGAAAGAATTTGATTTTAATCCATCGAAACCTCCTTAAAAAGGGTCTCACTTGGACCTGGGTGTTAAGGAACTCGCGTAAGACTTGATGAATAGCTTCCTTTCCATTGATTTTAAATGTGAATCTCCTTTTCAAATGAGTTTTGCAAATGTCTATATTGGTCAAAGCAAATAAATTTCTTTTATTTAAAGACGCCCTTTTTAAATAATCTCCTAAAGTTTTAAGTTGCTTGTTGTGGGCAGAAATCCATCCCGAGTCAAAAATCAGTTGGTTGTGTTTGTCCTTCGGAAAAGTGTCCTTTTTCAGTCGCTTTTTGCAGGCAGCGCATTGCGAGTAAAACTATAAATGTGAATGAATGAAATCTGTTCACATATGTAAATCCTAAATCATTATGACCTGCTATGAATAGCCTACAAATCTCTAAATGATTGAAACTTTTTTAAAACATAAAACATAGGCTTCTGAAAGTCATCAAGGTGTTCGTAGGGGACCTTCATGCACACTGTTGGCGTTGAAAGCTCACTAGAATGAATTCTTAAATCAAAATTTGATTGAAAGATAGCCTCGCCAAGTCAGGCCACAAGTTAAGCAGAATTTGGTTAAAGAGGTCATCTGCCTACTTAAATCTGACTATTTTGGGTTAAATCAATCAGCACGTGACTTAGGCCATCGATTCGGAAAGGTCTTTTATACTCCTGTAATTATTAATGTAAAAAGCAATCTGTTTAAAGATAGACAAAGACTGCCACACATATCAAAAGTTGAATCAGAAATTAGAATGCTTCTGATTAGCATTTTCAAAACAAGCGCTACGAATAAAATAATGAAGAAAGTTAGAATCAAAATGCTCGAAGCAAAGACCTTTGTTTAGAAACTTTATTTTGCCTTTTACATTTTCAAACCTTCTGTTAGAATGGGAATTGGGAGCGCGCTTTTTGTTCCACTGTTCAAATTATGCCTGATCAGGGTTAAGGTTTAGGCGACAGAAATATTTGACATTTTTATGAATTAAGATATAGAGATATCCTTTTGCAAGGCAGCAAGAGTTGTCAAAGTCGATTTATGGCACAAATAATTATCAAGATATGAGTCACCATGAACGGTTACCTTAACGAATTCTAACAAATAGCTTAAAGACAGTTTTGTTAAAAGCAGATCAAAGTGTGAGTCGATCCTTGAGGGCGTAACTTTCCGTTTTGTCTACAGTTTTCTTGGTCTGAAGTCACATATGGTTAACACATTGTTTTAAAATAGCTTAATTTGATATTATTTCATCTGCATGAAATCGTGGGTTTCTCTAGATTGGCATAAAATATTTTAATCGTCTTGCTAACTCCAGAAAGCACAGATCGTATTTAATTTTCGTATGGGCAAAGTATTTGCAATTAAAGCCTTTTAATTAGACTTAACAATTGACTGCGGATATACCAGAATGTAAAAATGAGTTAATCAAATTGAAGTTAGTACCAATCGGGTACTTTTGCTGCCATGGGCCAATAAGAATATCTTTTTTCTCAAAAACTTAAAATTGAGACATCAGTTAGAAATCGCAGCCTGAGTATCAATTTTAGGGCCAAAGCCACGACGAGCCACATATTATATGATAAATTTAGAGAATTGAGATAGAAAGAGACATAGCGCCAAAAGAAGTTGCCAGCTGACTGCGTATACAGATAACCATTGCTGTGCTGTAGATTTTGGCCGAGCGCAGTGTAACGTATCAAAAAAGAATCGAATGTGATACACTTTGGCAAGGCAGAAGAGCCATAATCAACCTTTATCTGCTCAGTTTCTTGCACAAAATCTTGCCGTAGCCTTTCTTCCGAATACTGCCGTCCTTTGATTATTGCGGGGTTAATCGATCAATCCGGTCAAAAGTCGCACAAATGTTACACCTAAATAAGCGATTGCTTTTGGTGCTACCAGTGAACGGCCATTTAATCTAAGCCTTAATTGCTTGATTGTTTGACTAAATCAGATCATTATCTAATCAAGGAATGCGCAGGCTGTGCAGAGGGGCGGCTTAACGAATAATCTAACATTGTTTCCTTGTTAAAAACATAACAAACACTAAACAACTGCTCGTATCAACAACAACAACAGTGCAACTCTCCTAAGAGAGAAGTGCTTCTAAGCGCTTATTTACATTTGTTCTGGTGTGTCGGCATCAAAGACCAGCAGTTTCTAGCTTGAAGCGCAGAAAAACAAGCTTGAAATTGCGCTAAAAAATCCCTACAGCGCTTTCGAAACTCACATCAAATACAAAACAATTTAGGTTGGTGCAACATCACTGATTCAAAATCGAGCTATTTTAATCTTGATTTGAAGACAACACTGAATTATTTAGTGACGTTTTCATAAAGTAACATCAGCTATGAGTGCAACAGCTAGAAATAAATGGAAACTAATGACGCTGAACTGAGTGCAAGGTAAATCCCCATTGATAGTTTGGTCAATGAAAGTGGGGAATTTCACACCTGCATAAAGCGAAATCGGCCGTACACTTCTGAAGAACTCATGCACATAGTTAATCTCAAGCGCTGTAGGTCATATGACCTTATAAATCGGTGACATAGCTCTACATGAGAGTTAAACAACAAGAACATCAGTGGGCCGCTTACGTTGTGACCTGAGCGCCGTAATCTACTTGCTGTTTGTAGTCATTATGTGTGGTTTCATTTCGTACCACAATCGGAACAGCCAAGAAAATGTTTAGCAAAATTTTGCATGATAAAGGGCGCCGAAATCAGGTCAAGGCAAGCAGAAAAAATAGCGATGATTTCATAGTTTTTGCTAAACAAGGAAATTCTGAATGATAAATCAAATTGGATCACTAAGAAGAATTAATGAATTTATGCAGACAAGTTGTTGCAAGCAACTGAGACTAATCTGTGTGAAATAAATGATAAAAAAATACATGTATACATTTGATAATGAGATGTCATGATTTGTAAAGAAAGAATGCAAAAAAAAGAAAATAAAAGGGTCGAGCAAAGAAACAAAGGAAAATTTACTTGCAAAATGAATGAATGAATGAATGAATGAATGAATGAATGAATGAATGAATGAATGAATGAACGAACGAATGAACGAACGAATGAATGAATGAATGAATAAATGAATGAATGAATAAATGATTTAATGAACTCATGAGGTATTAGATGAATAAACAGATGAAAAAGAAGAAATGAATGAATCCATCAATAAATAAATTGATAAATCATTGATGGAATTGCTAAATAGATTAACGAATGAATGAGCAACTTAGTAGAATCATAACAAAATGCAAAAGACACCAAAAAGAAGAAAGTGAGATTTTTTATCAGATCTTATTCAAGCGACGAAACAATATTCATAACAATTGCAAATTTTCGGTTTCAGGGCCAGCATTTGCAACAGCTTTTGGGAGATTTTAGAGTTTTTTATCAAAACGCCCGTTCTTTTGCACAGAAAATTTCAGCTATCCAGATGTCATTACAATCATTCACCTAATCACTCTTAATCCTCAAACAAACCAAGACAATAATTCTCAAATCATTGCAATGAAACAAACGAAAGAAAGAAGGATTTCAAACTTATATAAAGAGGTAAGGGAGAAGAAACGGTTAGGTAGATTAGGTACAAAAAAGAAGGAAGAAAATTATTGGTACAGGACATACTTATACTTTGTCGCTTGGGATCTTATACCAACTGACGGCTGAGCAATTGAGTAAATGAACGGGGAGAGGGTGCCATATATATATATAAATAAATACATACGTTTATTGAAAGCCTCTAAGCGAAGAAAGCGGAAGCAAATAAAACGGCATAAGTTTTGCACAATGTTTCGAACCAACAATCTCAAATATATATATACATATATGTTTGGCGCAGTGGATTGGTCGTGTGACTCCGAATGTGCTGAGCGCAGCTTCTTTCCCCACGGTCGAGACTAAAAATTTACCATTGGGTAGTAACCTTGTGCTGAGCGTATAAATGTATTAAATCAATTAGGCAATGGCTGACATGGAGTATAAATGCTAACCATAAGAGTGCTACCCAGTTGTAAATTGTTAGTCTCGGCTGTGGGATCCAACCCACGCTCAATACGTTCAGAGTCATACGACCAATCCACTGCGCCACACTGCCACATATACATAATATATGTCTTAATATGTGCTATTCGGTCATTATCTGTGACGTAATGTCACCATACCCTGCCAATCCAATCCAAAGGGGGCTTTCAGTACCTAACATTTCATTTTGTCACAAATTTTTGAAATATTGCCCAACCGCAAGGTCAACATTAGACAAAATCATTTCCCTGGGCAACCTTCCCTGTCCCGTTTCTCTCATAATATGTCTCTCTTAGTGATCTCAGCTAAAGCATTTCGTTTAATGCCAGATGTGTAAATTCATGTTCATATTGAGTTAGATCTTATTAATAATACAAATGATTTTCCTGTAAAAAGAATATCATTTCTAAAAATCACTTCTATCTTTAATTTGTCGTTCCTTGTCTTGGCATTAAAAACAGATCCTTCTTTGTCACTTTTAACATAGCCATACTAGCACGATTATCAATAACATCTTGTGTTTGCAAAATCTGAAGGTTGTTTATCAAAATACACTGAAGAAATATTTTCCTGCTGCCACGCTGTTTATGGGCCTATGTCGATCAAATGAATATTACTCTGTATCGCGTTTGTAACACTATTTGCAAATATAAAGCAGCCTTTTCAAGAATTACTGATTTGATGGTTAAATGAGTATTGTGTGAATAGCCTGCCTAAAAATTACTTACAGCTAACGACGGGGCCATGTTCTGTGCTTTCAAAGGGTAAAAGTAAGGGAGCATGGCTTTTATTGCACAATATTCGCAATGCAGACTTTAGTCCATCAAAAATCAGTTCACGTTCTCATGATGCAAGGCATATAATCATTATCAATGTAAAGAGGAGGAATGTGTTGGCTAATTAAAGTGAAGAGCACAACACAGATAATTAAGGAGAAATATTTATTCCCATGCGAAGAAGGCTGCAGATGATGGACAGAAAGATAATGACATTTTGAGATGAAAAAAATAATGAAATTTTGGCTACACAAATCGGACACATGATTATCAGTAGCGATGATAAAACAGGAAAAGCTTTTACGTTGCTTTATAAAGCATACTTCATTAAAGTTCCCATCCAATTTAAATGATTTTTTCATCAGATAAAAATCGATGCAAACAAGATCAAAATTGAAAAAACGTCGTTGAAATATTCAAACGATTTGACACACAATTTTGATGGGAATCGATGACAACATTGGGTCAATACTTGTCTTCAACTGATGCCATTGTCCTCGATGCAAAGGAACATAATCAGCTTCCAGTACAAGTATTTTAATTTATCAATAAATTCTATGATTAGATTTGAATATCATTAACAATCTGAATTAGGAAGTGTCAGCGAAATTGTGCGAGAAAGTGATTTCTCTGGGTCCCTTGACCTTAGAAGTACTTTGTACAAGCCTTTACTGACTTAGTTCTACACATTTTCAATCTCGTTTGCAGACGCAACAAATGCATCCTCTAGCAAACCTCGCCCCTAATTGCGTGCCGCTCTCACAAATGCTTCTAAGCACGTTTAGATAGAATAGGTGATTTTCACTTTACGTCTTATTTTTAGCAGAAAGAATGAGTGGCAGTCTGCACCCACTCTCTTTAGATTTTGCTTGATTTTACGAAGCGCATTTCGCGCTTTAAAGCAAAGCTGTTCAAACGAAGTAAAATCAAAATTCAAAGATGATTATCTCTAGAATTAAAAATTCCTGTAAAATTCAAAATTCCGATGAAAAAGGTGCAAAGTATATCGCAAACTTTCTCCAAAGACAATTTTTTTTTATTATGAATTTTTGTCTTTTTATTTGAGATTTATTTATTAATAAAAAGATAGAAATGTTTTGAATTTGTTGGGCAGATTCATGCTGACAAATCTAATAAATACAATGAACTATGAATGAAATGGAAAGAAAACGATACAAAGAGAAATTAAAAGAAAATTAAATAAGTAAAATTGAAAGAAAATGAAATGAAGAGAAATGAAGTGTGGCTCAGTAGAGATGTAGAATAAGAAGAATAAAATGAAATAGTATTAAATGAAAAATAAAGTTTATTATTAAATTGAAGATAAAAGGAAATAAAATTTACAACTAAAATTTAAATTGAATTGATATTAAATGAAACTGAAATAAATAAAACTGGAGATGAAATGATATGAAATCGAATGAGAAGAATAAAATTAGGTGAAGAATATAAAAGAAATGAATGAGTAAACAGAAATAAAATTGGGTAAAACGGAACAAATTAAGAAGAAATGCAATAATATCAATGAAATGAAATGAAAAAATGCAAAAAACTAAAATGAAATGAAATGTGAATGGTGTGAAATACATGAAACAAATATTGCCGCTCTTGTATGAAAAACATTAAACGCTGAAGGACAAATATTAGGTCATGAAAACTATCTATATCTATCTAAATCTATATCTATTTAGACTCATAAGCTAGAGACCAATTAGGATTTCTCCTTTTTCGGTCCAGACAGGAACATTTTGTCGCCACCTGGATTCGAACCAGGGCCTCTCGCATTCCGGACAAGTGTCTTAGACCACCAGAACACAGCGCCATTACTCAATATCTATATCAATATCTATATCTATATCTGTATCTATATCTATATCTATATCTATATCTATATCTATATCTATATCTATATCTATATCTATATCTATATCTATATCTATATTTATATCTGTATCTATATCTATATCTATATCTATATCTATATCTATATCTATATCTATATCTATATCTGTATCTATATCTATATCTATATCTATATCTATATCTATATCTATATCTATATCTGTATCTATATCTATATCTATATCTATATCTATATCTATATCTATATCTATATCTATATCTATATCTATATCTATATCTGTATCTATATCTATATCTATATCTATATCTATATCTATATCAATATCTATATCTATATCTATATCAATATCTTTATCTATATCTGTATCTATATCTATATCAATATCTATATCTATATCTATATCTATATCTATATCTGTATCTATATCTATATCTATATCTATATCTATATCTTTATCTATATTTATATTTATATCTATCTCTATCTCTATATCTATATTTATATCTATATCTTTATCTATATTTATATTTATATCTATATCTATATCTATATCTATATCTATATCTATATTTATATCTATATTTATATCTATATCTTTATCTATATCTATATCTATATTTATATCTATATCTTTATCTATATCTATATTTTTATCGATATCTATATCTATATCTTGTATTATTGACTACACATGCGTTGTATGTTTCTGAAATGCTTATTACTGATAAATACGAAAGTCGAAGCATTTTAAAAAGTTGAAGTTTACCTCTATCTACATTAGCAACCTCAATTACGTAGTTATTGAGATGCTTAATTATTGAGATGCCAGATAAAAATAATTCTCACATGGCAAACATTACAAGATAGATCTGACGTAGGTTTTAATCGGAACAATTTACATGCAGGCCTTCAAAGGTTTTTTGCTTCAAATAGGCCTAGCAGGGAGGTACCGCTTTACCTCACAATAAAAACACTATCAAGGAATCTGTAATCTTCTTATGATGAAAGATTCTTGCTGAATTAAGATTAGGGATTCCATATTCAATTCACAAGAAGGATGAAGAACAAACCAGAAAGGGTGTATTTCACAAGCACTGTCACAAGGACAATTTAAGGACCGTAGTCAATGATACAGAATACCATAAAAAACCATAAAAAGTAGAGTTTGGCTGTATTTTACAGTTAGTTTGCAGAGTTGATGTGAAAATTGCTAATGAAAACAAGAGAAACAAAATATAATTGAAACGAAAATTATATAATCTAATTGGGAAATGACTTATTTCAGATTTGTGTCACAAGAGAAGGCAACACAGAGATGATACTTTATTTATGCTTCGAGCTAGTATTTATAGACAAGAGAAATAGGTTGGGTAATGTGAAGAAATGTTATTATACTAACTACACAAAATATCTGCTTCAATATATCATTTTGAAATGTCCTACAAAGCTTGTTTGGGAAAAAGAAACTAACATATCCAGTAGAGGAAATGGCCTTTGCGACCTGTAAACAAAGATGAGAGGGGCTCCAACACAAAACGAAAATATCAGGGAGATGAAAAGACCAAAATAGCAAGACTAAACAGCAAAATCAAAATCAATCAGCAAATCAATAGCATGTGATTAGCAAATGATTAGGACAATGATTCAAATATCAAATACCTAGAAAGCGATTAGCCAACATTTGATCACAAACATCTGAGATAATTAATGACTTTCAACCAACAAATGACTTTCAAATCGAAACTATTTCATAGGATAGGGAAGGTAAAAACAAGGTATTTTTATCAATATCATAGATGTAACAAAAAAATGTAACAAACTGTTTAAAGATGCTTGAACAAAAACTAAGTTGAAAACAAAAAAACGGAAAAATAGACATCTCTTTTTCTAGAGACATAAAATCAAAACAAATGTTGAAAGGATTGCTAATCTACATTTTGAAGAATTTAGATGCACTTAGAAGAATAGCGGATTACAGTTACAAAGTTTCATTCGAATTACTGATTGCTGGGCGGAGCTTTAACGAAAAAGGAGGCTTTTGTAGAAAACGTCTTCAATCTAATATGGTGAAATGCAAAAGGAAATACACCCACTTCATTAAAAATAAATGTAGACGTAGGTTTTTGCATGGGAATATAACACATGAAAAACAGGTTAAAACAAAATGATCCTCTTCGATTTTACGCAGCTAGGTGAAGTATAAAATGCATTTCTCTAAGTCGAATACCGTCATTATCATCAAAAATTAAATCTCATATCATAAAAGATAGAAATAAAAGAAACATAAAAATAGAATTTACGCAGATAGCATTTTGATTCACTGTTATACATGAAAAAGAACGAACCTTTTTTAAAGGAACATCAGACGAAAAGAATATAACTCTTCTATAAGAATAGATACGGAACATGCGAAAATAAAAATTAAAAATATGGTTGATGGTACACAATATTTAAACCATATCAAGACAGATACCTTAAGAAAGTTTTTAAAGAAGGTGAAAAAAAGAACTGAATCATTTGATGCAGGAGGAAAATATTAATAAGATGATAGGTCTTTGGTTACTGCAACCGAAGATGCTATTGATATGCGAATGGGCATGTCAATATAAACAAGCGAGATGCCGAGAATCATAGAAAGTAGAAAAGAGCGTAGAAGTGTGCATTGGAATTAAAAGCAACGTAAAGTACGATCTAGATAAACAAGCACTCCACAGGTCAACATGGGGCCATTGGGTGTCAGCGAGTAAGCAGGCTATGATGAAAATGAGAGGCTGGAATGAAAAAGAGGCTGTATTGTAAACTAAAGTGAACAAATAGGAATAGATTGACAGAATCCGAGCAGAATCCGAAACTTCAGATCCCTCCAAAGTACTTTAAATAGATAAGGAGATTGCTTGCCAATCCAATAAGAAAGGTAGGGGGTAGGTTACGCAATAATTAGTAATTTGTTTTGCTTCTTTCCTCGAAATCTTAAATATCATCAGTGAAATAAGAGAGAAAAGCAAGCTTCATCAATGACCCCCATTCATTGCTCAAACGACTAATCAAGAATTCTCTAGCTATTCGTTAAAAAAATCCAAGCTTTAAGGTCACAGACCCATCCATATTAGCGACAGCTACGATTACTATTAATAATCAACCTAGATTAAGTAGATTTCATATATGAGAAAAACGCAAACTATGAATTGCTGAAAGAAAAGAAATTCCTCCAGCCATGTCAAGGAACAAACTAGCGTCAAATATAACGTCATCAATATCTTAAGCTTTAACTATAGATACCAATACAGCTTTGCTCTATTGCAGTGCCTAGTTATCAAATGAAGTTTACATGTAGCATAGTGTATATGATATTATAGTAGCAATGAAACAGATTGCGGTGATTCAATTTAGTGAGGGGTTTACGCTGTTATCACAGAGCATTACAATACACGTCAGTCGATGACTCATAGTCCAAAACTGCTAGGCTATGTCGTAATGCATAAAGCAAAAATTCGTGTCATAGTGAATGGGTTTGAAAAGAATAACGTTAATAAGAGTAAAGGTAAAACAAAGAGACCGCTTTAGATTGACAGTTGAGGGGTGATCCATTCTTTAGTTGAATTCAAGCTGTACTCAAAGAAAGTGCTTGAAAAAAAGGACATCCAAATATAAATCCAAGCACTGGACTAAAACGACTGGAAGATTCCTAGGACTGATCTGAACCTTAGATTGCATTTAGTTAGATAAAAGAGCAGGTTACAAATGCAGCCGTAAAAATAAAGATCTTAATGAAGTGGCTTAACAAGGCCTAGAAAATGATTGCCTTGAAGTAGACATTCATGCAAATGACAATTAATTCGTAAAGACAGCATAGGAAATAAATTATCTTGAGAGACTTATCCGAAATTAAGGATGGAGACAAGGAGTGGAAAAAAGAACCAAATTTGTGAATTAAGCTGATGATGGTTTGTCTAAAAGCTAAAGAATAACAATTTGCAATGCAAACAATGGAAAATCTGAGATTAAAGATAGTCTTTCAGGCTCTTCGTTCCTAAGCTGAGAATAAACTAGTTAACGTATAGCAAATCTGTGGATAGTTTGCTTCTTAGAAAACATTAGCTTTCAATGGGTGTTCATTACAACTATATTTAACAATCGTCAAAGATTAAGCAAAAATGACAAGAGATAAACTGCCGGCTGCCTTTGTTACTAACCAGTCAACGTTAAAAAGGCTTTGCTTGTTATCCTGGTTAAAAACAAGACAAGTCTTTGGCTTAGAAACCTATGGAAAGTAAGCGACCGCTTAGCAATGTTATCAACAAGGATAATGTCGTGAAAATCGGGTGGGCAAGCAACGGATTTCCCAGTAAGCCTTCTTATCGAGTCTAAAGAAATAAAATGTAAACATACCAGAGTAAGAAGGCCAGCGTGCTTTTGGAAGTCTGTATCTAGCTCTTTGTACGTGGCGACACGTGTAACTTGGACGCTGAAAACAGAGACAAGGAGAGCATGGTCATATATCGGCAAAATAGTTTTAAAGAAGTAATGCCAGCCTGTTTCATAAATTGTGATTTTAAAGAGAGTCTGTTAGGAAAGTAAATGTGGTAAGGCCTGAAAACAGGCCTGCCAATCATGAGATTTAAGCGTAAATCGCTGGTGAACCAAATCGAAGACTTTATAAGACTTTCTTATCCCTATCATCGTTACTGCACACAAACGTATAAGCGGATTTTAGTTTGAGCGCTACTTACGACGGAATATTGCCAACGTAACGTAATATCAGGATTTGCAAAACAACTATTATGGGTGATAATGACGATTTAAAGGCTTTCGAATCAAAATCAGTGAGTAAATATCTTAGCAAAGGGTGGGCACTTTACTTGCAAATCAAATCCTAAACCGTTATGTTTAAGTGTCGTTAACAAACAAATATGATCAGATTGGATGTTTGTAAAGCTGATTTTTAGCGAGTTAAATGATTGTTTAAGGGAGGAGCTGTAATTATGCTTGTTTTACAAATATTAGGATAAATTGTCTCAATGATCGTCACTGATTGTTGAGCTTTTAAGTGCATATATGAGATATATGAGATCCAAATCAATAATGAGTCTTAATGTTAAACTTGAATTGATCACGTAATAAAGAGTCGTGAGTGAATGTTTAAATCAATAATGAGTCTTAATGTTAAACTTGAATTGATCACGTAATGAAGAGTCTTGAGTGAATGTTTGTATAAAAAAATAGTGACTCGGCATCCATGGTTTTAAAAAACTAGAATTAAAAACTGATTTTAAAGTTGAATTGGAAACAATTTGTTATTAATCAGCTGGTTTTGGTTCATAAAAACCTTAGATGAGATAAAAAATTGAGTTGAGGCACCCGATGTAGCTACTGAAAGAAGCAAGAGAGCAAGCAGTTAATTAATGTTAGAAGCTTGGGGGGGGGGGTTAGAA
This sequence comes from Catostylus mosaicus, assembly GCA_964019065.1. Classification (NCBI taxonomy): domain Eukaryota; kingdom Metazoa; phylum Cnidaria; class Scyphozoa; order Rhizostomeae; family Catostylidae; genus Catostylus; species Catostylus mosaicus. Next base: position 572,894 of record OZ025188.1, on the reverse strand, counting down.
TTGGAGCTGTATGGGAGGAGGATATGTTTGCACGTAGATAAAAGTAAATGTGCCAAAATGAGAATTGAGGAAAGTCATTCAGATAAGACTATGATAAAGATAAAACTGCAAACATGTGTTGGCTTTGTGACTTAAAACTTTGCATCTTTTCTTCGATTCATTAGCTTGAAAGGGAGGAGCAAAGGCTGCTCCAGAATCGTGTTTTAATGTCGGACCTTTTTGTCACTGACCATGTTTTAATGTTTACAAGTTTGACATTACAGGCTTCAAACAATCGCACACTTTCTAATTACTAGCTAAATTACGTACATTTTTACCGTTGAACTGAAAGAAAACAGAATGTCGACTTCATCTTTTAATTATTAAATGCATTGATTTGAAAAAGTTTGCAGTTTGTCGTAAAACACGAGGATCCCCACTATGCCACCCCATTCGTTCTTAAAATAAACATGAATCTAATTGATCAATTATTCGAGTATTAAATTTTGAAAATTCGCATATCATGTGTTTGAGATGAATGCCCATGGAAGGCGACCTCCGGCCGTGAAACTCAGTTACTAATGCATCAAAGCGTGGAAAAATCCATGTGTGACCTCGAGCCTGTCTGCTAATTCCTATTACAACAAAAATGTTTTGTTGAGAAAAAGCTTATTGGCAGACAGAATGCGACGATTTCAACGCGAAAATGTCAGCTGAGTATTTCGCAACATTTGTCTGTGAAGAAATCACAGTAATTGCTCAGAATAATCGACAAAGAAGAGAAATCAATTTTGAAAAAAGCAGTTGTTCTGTAGAGCTTCTAACAGTAAAAATAAAAAATCAGTTGTTGACGTGTCACAAAAAGTGATCGTATATGCTATTTTCGTCAGTGAACAGAACAACCAAGCCTCTTTTCAGGCCATTCCAAAGAAAATAGAATTGCTAATAGCCTCATATTGGTTTTTGCCACACACTGGTCTCACTAGGACCATATTAAAAAGAAGTCTTTGGCTTTACATCTGTTCTACAAAGTTCTTAAATAATAACTGCAAACTCTTAGAAGAGTATTAACAAACAGACTAAAACACATCCAAACTAAGAAGAATCAACAGAATCTGTTACACATTGACTGAAATAAATTAACGATGGAATAATCTGCTGACCAGACATTTATTGTCAGACAGAATCTCACATAGCATCCACTTGTTGTTGAATCGTGTGTAGTGTAGTTTGTTCGTGAATTTAATGCTCACGTGTCTTTTATATTGGCCATGGGGTAGTTATTATCTTTTTGCTCCCCATGGTTTAGTCCCTGTAGTGTAGTATAGTAGTAGTTAGAAATTGTATAGTAGAAAGTAATATTGTCATTGTACTGATCTATACGAATATATATATATAAATAAATATATAAAAAAGAATAATCTGCTGAAACCGATTCAGTAAAAGAGTGCCAAGAGGGACATCATCTCATGACATCAGAAGTAAGATTCAAGAGCTTTGTAGCGAAGGGGGAGGGGGAGTGGTTCGTACATTTTAATCGAAGTGGCGCCCTTCCTGGGTTTTGAGAGCAGTGCCCTCTACCAAATTGAAAATATAACTGTATCATAAGAGTCTTTAGGGATTCTACTTGTAACCTCCAAAGGGAAGCAGAGTTGCTAGAGATAATAGGGCAGTAGCATGAAGGAAAGCAGTTGAAATTTATCATCCTTAACAACAGTGTATTGTTTCCAGGTTGCTTTGATGTGGGTCCACATGCAAGTATTTCAAAGATGAAATTAGTTTACAATGAAAGATTAAATCTTATCACTAATGGCAAAGCCTCGTGTGATAAATGGAGTCATTACGTCATTAAAATTCTATTTTTAACATTTTGAAACTTCGCCCTGAAAGAGTATAATGGAATAGAGATAGCTGTTAGGCATTGGTTGAGAAAACAAACAATGAGTTGTTGACTTCATCGCCACTACAATTCTACATTATCATGTTTATGATCCTTCAGTTTAAATCAAATTGTGAACCAAACAACTACAAACAGTCCCACCATACAAAATAAATGCAATTTAGTTTTTATTATAAATAATGTAAATTCTGATCATCCAATTTTCAGACTAAACTCGGCTTTATTAAGAACTTGTCATGTACGTTCTTTAGTGGTGGTTTTTAAGAGTAATACTTGGCTCCTCAAAAAGATAGGAAAGTTCAGTAATGAGTTTGCCTAACCTGAGAAATTTCTTTATTTTGTTTTACTGCAGAAATAACTGTCTTTTGCTTAGTAGAACTACTAAAGCGGCTGTAATGATAAAATTCATTGTTTAACTGGTGAAGCACGACATTCATGGCTAATTCAGGTGGAAATGTCATTCTTGAAAGACCCTGGCAGAAGATACTTTTCAAATGAGGGTTGAAATACTTACAACTGCTAAGAATTTTTGAATACTAGAGCCATTTCTAGAGCCTTTTCGAGCATTTTATAGGCGTGCAATAACCAAGCACTGGAAATTGCCAAATATTATGACACTTCAGTAATCCGAATCAAAAAGAGAAATTTAGCAAAAATGGAGAGCCCTGAAATTTTGTGGTTGTTCATCAATTTCATTTGCTGGTTAGCATACAAATTTGTGACACATATTTTCATAGAAATAAAGTTCACATCAAATTAAACTCCAAATTTTGAATCTAATAACAATAGAACTAGGAAACTTTTGAGAAACAAAGGGAGTTCTGAATTGGCAGAAGTATTATAAAAATCGGTACTCAACATTGATCCCTGTTTTTTTTAATAACAGAATAATTATGAGCAAATTCAACTCAACTCAGAAGATCATCTTAAGTTAACCTTCAGACTGGATAATTAAAATGTAAAATTTCTAAATTAACATTTTATCTAAATTTCAAGCTTGCCATCTTTATATTGGTACTATATCATATATAATTGGACTTTTTCTATCGCATCCTTGTGTTATCCTGCTTCCTTACTGCTCCAGCTATTATATGTTATATGTAAATAAAAGAACTAGTTTTGACGAGCTATCGTGACAAGCAATCTATCGTGGTTGATGGAAATCATGCATCGTGCTTTGGACTTGGTGCTCAACATCACAAACCTGCGCTTTAGGCCGTGCGCAACACGCGATGCAACAACCAATCGATTCGCAGTTGGTTTTGATCTTGTTATTAAAATCCCAGGAAATGACACTGCTTTGTTCCTTTAATGAAACCAATGTGATTTTCATGGAATCTTGTTAAATTGTTTATCGCCAGTAGTTTGTTCTCTAATTGCGGGAATTTACATAGAGGAATAAAATGAGGTCATAACAAGGCAAAGGAACTATTTCTTAGGGATGCCTTGCAAACAAGGTGCGACAGTCACGAAGATACGATCAGGCGTTTGCGTTGAGGATTACGTCTTCTTAACTGACATGTGCTAATTAAAGGGATTTAAATTGAAGATCATGCTACTAATTGCAACAGATCAAATGTTAAACTGGGTCAAACGAACACCAAAACACACTTTTTTGTGAATTAAAACAGGGATCGATAATGCATCATAGAACAAGCTCCTTATTTTAACACGTCACGTTTCTTAAACTGCTTTCAAGCACGAAACAACCGCACCATTTAGTCTTCCAAAGTATTTTATGGTTGTCTTATACATTCCCAATACGGTAATTACTGTTAAGTATTTCATTGCACATAATACAAGAGGATCTAATGATTATTTAGGGGAGGGTGTAAGAACCCCCTCACGGAGCATAAAAGTTTCCTCATAGGCAAATGTCATGTGATAACACTGCATCTCTGAATCCCAGTCGAGTGAAAGGCTCAGTAATGAGCAAAGCAATGACGTCACGTGATTGTCGAAGCACGCGAAGCAGACTTTACATGAAACATTGATGCCATTACTGAGTTACTGCAATGATACATCTATATGATCATTTTGTTACCCCTTTTCACGAGTAACCCGCCCTATTGGTTTCATAATGACTATAAGTGGATCTGTCACGTCAATGGGCAGAGCGTCCCCAAAAAATTAACATGATCATGTCAAGAGCCGTTTAAGGAAAATGTTCCTTAAAGATGGCGAAGCATCCCTTACCAAGAACAGCAATCAGCAAATCATTGGTTGTTCAGTTTTCGTTTTCCCGACGGTTTTTTGACACCTTTTTAGTCGCGCTTTGGGATTCATTGTTTTTTTTATAGTCAATATAAAAAACTTAAAAGACGAATTACTTAATACAATACGACTAACTACTATACCATACTTAGCTTACAAGGACGATACCAGGGGGAGCAAAATACCTCTGGGTTTTGTTTATGTTGCTCTTAAAACAGTTACAAATGGAAAATAAAACAATGCATCCTAAAAAGTGTATTTTGCGATAATTTTAGTGGAAATATTTAAATCAACATTTGATCAACAACATCAACAAATGAGAAAGATTTTGGGTGGCCGCTGCTTTCTATAAAACACACAGAGAATACGGCCTTAGTACCCACCGTCGCAGCTAAATCTGCAATATTACTGACCTGTCAACTAGAATGACCCCAAAACTAGGGCAACAAATATATTCAAAGATTCGTAATGGCAGACAATAAAAATTAGAGCTATGGTTTGTAAACCATAAATAAGGTAAAAACATCTGTAGAACATGTGTAACAATCACAGTTCTTTTTAGAAAACACTAAACTACCTTGTTGCTACACCTATTAACAACACAGCACGTGTTTTCGTTCATCTCAGCCGTTATTTTTCAGCCAATTTTGCAATTCCGTTAGCTTCATGTGTTTTCGATTATTAGTTCCAAAGCTAAACTTCAGAACTAAAGTATAGTAACTGAGTTTTTAATATAAGAGGGCCTCGCATAAGCCTCGTTTCCAGTTACCTTTCGACGATCTATTGATTATGTGGTAGCCTCAGAATCATTTAGCAGCAACACAATAACAGGGTTGGCGCTAGCGACCAAAACATGATGTGCCGACAAGCCCAAAAACTAGGGTGCCGACAAATTTTTCTGAATTTCATTGCCGAGCCTTTTTTTAAATCACATAGTTACTTTCGCACAACAAGACCACTGAAATAGATTGGGCCCAGTTAAGGTACCAAAGCGTTCGTACTTTTAACCATTAAGCCCTCGATGAAGCATAGAAATGTAACATAATTCCCCGATTTTTAAGCGGATCACATGAACCAGTCTTAATTTGATGCAATTTACTTTCGAGCACCATGGATTGGACAACGATTTTTCAATACAATCTTCGAACAAAATTTTCAAACTTAAGCAAATGTCCACACTATTTTTTCTTTTCGTCTATCTGTCTCCCGTTGGGTGTTATTAGGGATTTAAGGGGAAGGGGTAGCTGCCCAAAATGACACCTAATTGCGCCATTTCTGCATGTCAAGTGTATAACAAAATAGCAGCCTGTCTACTGAATTCTGCAGACCGCTTGAGACGACGTATGCGAATGATAGATACGAGGAACAACACAAAGCGGCAAAAAATACAGGGCAAATAAGGTAAAAAAACTTGTGTATCATTCCTTTTTGTATGATCAATTTATCAATCAATAATACGATCGATCTATCAATCAAGCAAGAAATCAATTAAGCAGTCAATCAATCAATCAATCAATCAATTAAGCAATCAATCAATCAATCAATCGATCAATCAATCAATCATTCAATCAAGCAGTCAATCAATCAATCAATCAATCGATCAATCAATCAATCATTCAATCAAGCAGTCAATCAAGCAGTCAATCAATCAATCAATCAATCAATCGATCAATCAATCAATCATTCAATCAAGCAGTCAATCAAGCAGTCAATCAATCAATCAATCAATCAATTGATCAATCAATCAAGCAGTCAATCAATCAATCAATCAATCAATCAATCAAGCAGTCAAGCAGTCAATCAATCAATCAATCAATCGATCAACCAATCAATTAATCATTGAACAATACATCAATCAACAAAGAAATCAATCAATTTTTAATAATTTATAATAATTTAGAGGAGAACTTTACCTTGGAGGGGCAGCGATTTGTTGGGCCATATCATCTTCTTGGACGTCATCCAGATCAGGTATGACCGGTATATCTACAAATACGAAATGGAAAAGAAAATAGAAATGGAAAAAGGAATTGCTAATCTGTGAAACCCTTGATGTTATAAACCCCTTCGATTAATCACAAAATGGCTGATCATCAACAAAAGGCAAAAAAATACAATATGTATCCAATATGGCTAAACAAAATGTTGCAGACATTTCCTAAATATTCTAGTTTGATTGTTTTTGGAACACCTCTAGTCGCAGCACAAGAGTAACAATGAACGTAAAGGAGCTTTGATTTATTTGAATTTTATACCAGAAATGCAATGCAATGCCAATACTGAGAGACACAGTGACAAAGGAAATCAAAACAAACGATACAAGCTATAGTGCAACATCAAATAGAAAGTCCAAATCGCACCAAAACAAGCAGAGACAATAATAATTTTGTGGACCAATGTGCATGGAAGACAATCTTCTCACAGAAGGTTTTACCATCTGTAGACTAGAGAGGCTGAGTGGATGCCGATTGGTCGAAACACGGAGCCAATCACGCACAACACTCCTTACATTATTCATTTTTATCATCTTCATATATTTTGAGGATGTTGTTTCTTCATCAAGTGACGGTTAGCGAGGGGCCCTCCATCAAATTTACAATATAACATTGAAAAAAACTGAAATATATACTAGTATCAATACATTTACAGGTATATGATTCTAATCTACAAGTTCAAAAAATAAGAACAGATCATTTTTTGGTTTTGAAAAGCTTCAGGGAATATCATGCTAAATTCTTATTGGAAGAGCACTCCATGTGACTGGACACCTCTACAGGAATAGCAAAATTTTCTTCCTCTTCTCTCACGGGTTGTTGATCTGCATCTAATGATTTATTTTCATTCTTCTTTTGGTGATTATCCCATACTCAATAAGATACTCTGATGAGCGTCACAGCATAAAATTACACTCAGCTACGTTCTGTTTCCAGTTTTTAACCAATACCTAACCACATATGAATGCACCTTGCGTGCTCGTTTCTAGTTAAATTCAAGTCCGACTAGTTTTCAGGCCCCAGGACTGATAAAATGAGGCGAGAGTAAACAAGATGGTGGAAATTAGGCCTTCAGTAGCAAAAATCGCAGTTTTGAAAGTCAAAACAAAGCAACATCTTAGGCCACAAAAAATCACAAAATCTCTAAACATTTCAAATGACTGAGAGACACAAGCAACAAATTTCCTGCAAAGCGAGTGAGTTGAATCAAAATACAGAATAATTTCTGATATAGACAGAAATGCTAAACGAACTGAATAAAGCTAAACAAAATTTCTCCTTCATCATTTCACGTGCTTTGAGTTTTAAAATGGTGATATATTCTTTAACATGATTAAAAACAATAAAAGTTTAAAGCTATTTCGTTTCATGGTAATGCCTCATTTTAGCTAACTCTTTTACAATGTGTCATGCATTTAAGTAATCAGTTAATTATTTGCTATATTTGCTATATTAAAGCTCAGCAGTTTTACAAAAATAGACTGGATTTTTTCTAACCTTGAAAACCTTAAATGCTTGAAAGCTGCTTGAAAATACATGCGTGGCACAAGTTAAAATTTATACGTTTATAATTTTTTTGGATGTTCGTTGAAATATGAAGGACCGATATAAGAAGTTTAGGGCAGGAAATTGACGTTTCTCTGCTCATAATAATAATCACATATAAAGCACAGGACCAGTTAAAACACCAAATCTCGAATTTATTCTCATTTTGGCACAAATCATTCTTTCATATCTTAAATTGTGCGAGAAGCTTTTATCTGTGTTGCAAAGTCAATTCAGTGATTTTGGAAATATATTTATTCAAAAAATATATTACAAAAGGAAAAATATACAATGAACCTATCAAAAGTATCTCACAAAACTAGCGACAGCAAAAGACAAAATGCAAAAAAAATTCCTGGAGCTTATCTAAGAATTTTCTAATTTAACATTAATCGTGAAATTAGAAAAACTCACCGTCATCCTGATCTTGCAAATTTACAGTTGCATCAGGTCGCAAACGTTCGCTGCAAAAAATGTAAAAAATTAAAAAAAACCCATTTCATAGCCATCTTTGATTGTAAAAGATATTAGAAAAACAACGAGTTTTTCTTCATAATTACTTTTATTAAAAATTGTCTTAGCATTCTAAAATAAACTGATACATTCTCCGCTCTTGCACTTAACAAAAGCCTCAAAATAGTGCAGTTAGTGGTTCTCAAAATATAGGTTTGGTTATTTGTCAATGAAATAAATCATGAAATCATTTTATTGCTATCTTAATATTCATCTTCATGCGGCAATTAAAAGGAAAAACAAAGCCTAGCAATTTGAACCTTTTTTATACCAAATCTTTATACACGATGAACGATTGTTAAATAAAATTTCCTAACTTGAGCCTCAATCTTTAAAACATTAATAACGAAACAATTTTAGAGGAAAACAGTTTAGATTTTTGCAAAAAAAAAGACCGTTGTTTGAAAATAATATATTAAAGAAAAAGATAAAATCAATCTATTTATTATGCAGTAAATCATGGAAAAGCAGTAAATGACGAAAAAACTAGATTAGAGATAAAAATAATTAACTATTGAATGTTTTTATTAACCTTTAGAAATTACACTACATTTGCTTCCATATTTCACAATAAGAGAAATTTCACTTACTCTATTTCTTCAATATTTGTTCCTTTCTTTTTCCTGAAATCGACAATTAAAAATCAATAAACAAAGTAGAATTGAAATATGCAGTAGCAGCAGCAGTCTTGACAAATTAAAATTTATGCCACTTCTGAGCAATTACCACCAGCATTTTTTGACTAAGTGGTGTTTTTTGACTAAGAGTTTTTCTGTTTAATTTTTTAGATTCATATCATCACTCGACTAATACGTGTCTTGTTGACAACTTTCGAAATCTTGTCTGTCATGTTAAATATTGTTGATCAGAATATGAACTAAATGAAATTTGATGACAAAAAGGTTGACCGTGATATGAAACAAAATTTTGAATATACTAAATAAACAAATAAATACAGAAATGAACGAAAAAAATTCACAGGGGTTTAGGATCAACAAGTAAATGTTTCATACAAATTTTTATGGTTATGTAAATAAAAAGTAAGTAATCAAGTAACAAAAAATAACAAAAAAGTGAAAATTTAACTGTAAAAAAATATGAAATTTGCAACTTAATAAGTGCGCAGGGGAAAGAAAATGGAAAAATTTAAATTTCAGATCTTATTTGTGAGAATTATAAATTTAAATAAACTAAAATAATTAACGAAAAGAGATGGATGAACAAATCAACACAAAAAATTTGAATAACATATTTATATAAGCCTAAATCTGAGTGGGAATAAGATAAAATGAGATTTAAATAGTTTGCATTTTCAAACAGTGCTAAGATTTAATGTAGATCGGAGAGTTTTAGATTAGGAAATAATTTCAAAGTTTTGATATTTAAAATGAGGTGTTTTTCGAAAATATAAAATTGAGTTATGCAATTTTCAACATTGATTAGCTCTTAGCTATAAGCTAAAAGGTACAATTTTTCATTGCAGAAAAAAACACAACTTAATACACATAATAAATGATGAGATTAAAAGTTATGCAGGCCAAGAAAAAACACAAAATAAAAATTCAACTTAAAATAACATTTAACTTTATGTCTAATATAAAAAAGAGGGCGAAGTTGCAAGATCATATAATAGAAGACTAAGGTCACGCCTGATGATGGACGGAGCAGCAACTGTCACAAAGAAATAGTTAAAGACAGCATGGCAGCTGTTCTTTAAGAAAAAAAATACTAAAAGATGTCCACTCAATGAATAGCCGACAAAAAAATGTTGAGAAACAGTTTTGGAAAATGTAAATTGGTGCCATAAAGAAATCCAGAATCGAGATAAAAAAAATTACTGAAATAGAATTTTATCTTTATCTTTATTCTTATTTCTATTTCGTCCTTATTAAAAAGTTTGTAAACCAGAAAATTAAAAAATGTGTCGCCTAGACACACAATTAAATGCGGCATTAAAATTGGTTTAGGCATTTGTCGATTCAATGGCATTAACATTCATTCCATTAATTAATGCTTAGTTTGAAAATTTGCAAAATTTTAATTTTTATCTTGCATGTTAAAATTATGTAAATCAAAATAAAATTTACCAAAACATTTTCTGTGGAAAATGTAAATTGGTGCCATAATGAATAAAAAATTTCAAATGATGAATAAATTTATGATTTATGTGAGATTTATGACGTAAAAGGAGGATTGGTATTAAATGATGTATAAAATTAGATAATATAAACAATATGGCATAAAGTAGAATAAGAAAATGCAATAAAAACAACTGAAAATAATAGAAATTATAACTCCCAGGACATATTTATTTGTCTTTCGTTTTTTGACGTTGAACTTTTTGGGAAGAGAAAAGTTAAGCAATGTGCTACACCTGAAGGATTTAAAAGGCCAAGTTTTAAATCGTATCATCTCAAAATAATTCACTTTCTTCGTAGACAGAAAACTACTCACAGTTTGATCTTCAGCTCAAAGGCAAATGTCACAATCGCAACAGTTGAAATATTATAAAAACATAAAATCATCAGTACTCGTTACTATTTAATCACAAAAATTTCAATTCTACATTAATATTTTATCATACTTTTAGATTAATTCCTGCTTTTCGTTTTTGGTAATTAAAATTCAACAGTAGCCAGCTGCCTAGGTGCAAGTTTTTTAAAATTTTCGATCCAATAAGAACTTTCTTTAGGCCAATGAATTGCCAGGTCACATTGGCAGAGAAAAAACCTGCGCAAATGACCAATCCTCATCAGGTATTTGAAATGGCGTTTTTTGAATGGCGTGAAAATTTTCAGCAAGGCCTTCTCCTTAAAATTTATTACGCAATCTTTTTATTACCTCAAATGGATTTATTAAGTTTATTGGTTTTCATACGCTAATGTCGATTTCATTGATCAAAATAAACAATTTACGAGCCCTGCAAATGGATTCTTTCGGTTGACGATTTATTTTTAATTTTCCTGTTTACGGATCTGCTTACGTCTTTTTGCGAAAAAGGGAAAAAACCAAATTTTGAAAATTTTCGATTTTTGAAAATTTTATATGTTTCAAAGATAACATGATAACCATAAAGGTAGGAAAAATGCCAAAAATATCCGCAAAATCTAAAATCTCTCACGTTAACGGAATTTAAACGGAGTTTTGAAGTCCCAGAAATCTGGTCCACTTTTTGGGAAGTGATTAGCCTCTCGTTTAATTCAGTATTGTGTTTTTGCGTTTTTCTTACTGTGAAAAGATACAAGAATTAGAAAATTTGATATTTATTCCAACTTCAGATATCGGAAATCCACAATCGAGAAAAATATAAAATTTTATTTTCATTTTTATTTTTATTTCGTCCTCTGACATTAGTTTTTAGGTAAAGAGAGTCTGTAAACCAGATAATAAAAAATGTGTCGCCTAGACACACAACTTAATTGGTTTAGATATCTGTCGATTAAATGGTATTAGCATTCATTCCAATAATTAATGCTTAGTTTGAAAATTAGTAAAATTTTTATCTAGTATGTTAGAATTATGTAAACTACAATAAAATTTATCAAAAATTTTTCTTACCCAAACTCGTCAAACTCTTCGCTGTAATCGAGAAATTTATGTTATTCTTTTGGTAAAAACGACGAAATAAACGATTTGGGAGATTAAAGACTGGGTTATAACATTTCATACCTATTCTTCTTTTCTTTAAAATCGTCTGCCCAGCCACCCTGTCGTCTTGTTGGCCTTGGAGAAGTTGAGTTCTGCAAACGAGCGTCAAAAGTTAAATCATTACGAATAGGATAATAAGAACTAAATAATATTTTGTCAGGTTGAGTTGTTAAGACATAAAGCTATCTGTTATTATTGAAATGGTAAACACGACTACGTAGAAGTTACAAAAGAACTAAATATGGAATAGATGCTGTTATTTAATTTCCAAAAGGGTAGAGAGCTGATTGGCAACAGAACTTCAAAAAATGAACTTTGCAGATTTTAGCAACGGGAATTAAAAAGCTTGAAATGTTACGATTGCAATAATCATTAGGGATTTAGATCACAAACAATTGGCCTAAATGAGCATAAAAATTATCACAGGAAGCGAAAAGCCATAGAATATACTTTCTAGAGACTCTAAAACACCAGTTACAAAGTTGAACAACTATCTTCTACCGAAAACATCAAGTTTGAAAAAAATACAGTAACACAATTTTTTCATACTAAAAGCGACAAAATTTCATAGGATTCTTTGTTCCATGAGATTTTGATAGCAATCTCATATTTGATTCCGTTAATAATTGTTCTTTAACTAAAACTTCATTTTAAGAGAAATGTCGGACGAAAAAGGCACTTCAAGCGTGCAAAATTAAGTTCCCTAAAATCCGTTAATTCAAAGTTCACCAAATGACGTAATCTGTCATGCGTATGTCTGTTAAGGGGTAGCTGGTAAAGGCAAATAGCATCGATGAAATGATTGATAATAATAACTGAAAAGCACCAAAGCAACAAGACCAATATTGGCACCCCAATACTAACACGATTAAAGTAATTGTATTAGGCATTGCCTTTCAGATACGGGACTGGGAACGAGTGTTCATCGCACAACAAAATAGGCCAATTTGTTGCTATAGGCCTAACAGCAATATGCAGTAAAGCTAAAACTTTCTGTTCGAAATCTTCTATTGTTGTAGAGATAAGCAGTGTGCAGCGAAAAGGGAAATCTTTGATTCTTTCAAATCAACCAACAGATGACTAACAAGTTAAGCTTTCAATTTTCGCTGCAATTCCAATTCTATTAAGAAAGCATAGACTGCCAAACTACGTTTAACTGACAAAGAAACATGTGGAAATAACTCCCAAATCCAAATTTTTCAGTTTGTGTTTTTGTCGATGTTTTGGATAAAATTTATGAGCATAACATATTCTTACTATAAGTAAGGGGTCTAAATAAATGAGCTGGATGATTATTATTTGCTATTTCAATAGAAAAAAGAAATGGAAGTTAATAGGCTGTTTAGACTGGTGTTTTGAATCTGCCAAAAGCGAAATTAGAAACCGTTTAGCATTTATCCTAAAAATTCCAGCTAAAACATACAACAAAAAAAGCTAAAAATTTTAACAAAACTGAGAAATAAAAACGGCTTCATCTATAATTAAACTACAAAGGTTCAAAAACCAACCTTAAACTCATCTAGGCCATCGTTCGAGTTGGTAGCTAGGCCCGACATTGTAAAACTAACTTCAAAACAAAACAGAACTGAACACAAGCATGAGCAATCACGATAAACATAATGGTAGCTAAGTTAAAGACCAGCTGTCTTATAAGGGAAAATTCAAGTAACAGGTCATGCACAATACAATTTTAAATAAATCATGAAGTGCCTATTCATACTAGTATTAATTTACTTGAGATTCAGGTGTCTGTTTACATAGACAACAATAATCGAAGATCTATTTTGAAAATTTTAATTAGAGATTAAAAAAAGTGAACAAATTTTTCAACTGCAATTGCGTTTAGACAAAAGATAGTAGCATGAAGGTTGATTGCATATGAAAATTTCTTGTCCAAAACGATGCTTTGAACTACTGGAGCTAAGAACTATCGAGAAGTTCATTCGACAATTTACATAAGTACGCAGAAGATTGAGACCGGAAATAAACTTAAAAATTCTAATACAGACATTATAGCAGAAGTACCGCGGAGGCAGCCAACACAAGAATGGATGAAATTAAGGAGACGTTGAAGTACAAAGCAACAGAAAGGTTTCGCAGAAGCAGGCATTTAATGCAATACCCTTCAGAAGAAGAATGATGACAACAACTGCCAATTGAGTTCTCAAAATGCCAAAAGCTTGTACTAAGCATCTGGACGCTTCAAATCAACGTAAGCTTCAAACTTAATTTAAAAGACCATTTAAGAAAAATTTGAGAATAATGAGTTTTGTGTAATGCAAATTTTTGTTATAGTAACTATACAGAACATAATCTATTTTCGGATGCCGAAGAAAAATTACAACGACTGTAACAACACAGAAGAACTAATTAAAACACATTTCTCAAAAAATCAACAATTCCTAACTACACCACACTACGAGACGTTTGACAGGATGAGTTCCCAGAAGTGTGATCAAGCACTTCTCTCTTGCAGTCAACAAAAAAAACATTGAACAATTACAAACTTATAGCTAACGGGAATAAAGTTTTATTTTGCAACCACGGAAAACAAATTCGAGAGAAATCTCTTCCGCGTCTCGATTAATGTTAGATTAAAAAATGTTATGGATACTGGCGCAATTGATCACTAACCTGCAAACAAAATGGATCTACTTAGCAAATAAGATATATTTAATAGATACAAAATGGACCTACTTAGCAGATAAGATATATTTAATAGATACAAAATGGACCTACTTAGCAGATAAGATATATTCAATAGATACAAAATGGACCTACTTAGCAGATAAGATATATTTAATTGCACGAAATATCTGGTTGATGTCCTCAGAAACTTTTTCAATCCGATCATCCTAATCAGCAAAAAGACGATTCTGTGTTCTGATACTAAAGAAAGCACCCGTGAGTTAGACAAATTAAATATATTCAGTTTGCTTCCAATTTTTCCAATTAGGTTTAAAACTTTCTCAAGCAAACATAACTGCAACGTTAAATTCAACAGAATGGAATAAGAAAAGGTCTTAAAATTCAAAATAAACGATTCCTTACAGCAATTTTGAAAATGTTGGCAGTCTTGTAAACATAATGGTGGAAACTTTGTCTCAAGTACAATTTCTCCTTCAGAACATTTCAAAAAATTTATAAAGGTAACAAAGAACTTAATTCAAAACAACAGGTCTTGCAAATAGAGTTAAAGAACAAATGTGACACTTATAATAAATAAAAATCTTAAAAAAAGGAAAGTAGAAAAGTAGCTTTATCAAAATAAAATGTTATTAAACCAATACAAAGCTAATATTTAAGAAAATTATGAACTTATCTTTTATAATTTTTAAACCTCTCTATATGCTATGTGAAAAGGTCTTGAAATCAAAATTTTAAATAAAAAATTAAGGCCAAATATTTGCTAGGTGAGAATAAGAGACTGAGATTTTTTCTCCTGGTAACAAGTAAAGCAGATGAAAACTAACAACAAACTTAATGTCATCAAAGATTGCTCAAAAACAATTTGTTGAAGTGTAAGGGAAGTTTTGACTATTACAGTTGTACCACTTGAATCAATCAATTCATGATGATGACAAAAAGTTCTTGTCTAAAATTCTGCATTAAATTGCTTCAATCAAGACTTAAAGCAAATTTCACATCCTTCTCAAAAAATATAAAAATTCAAAAAAAGCATTATGGCATCATCAATTGAGTACTCTATATACTATATAGGAATCAATTTTCATCATGCCTGACAAATTATGGAAGAAAAACAAACCTGGTTTGCTGTTGATTCCTCAGCTGAAACCACAAGTGCATCATCATTGTCAACTGCATCATTACTCCCTGAGAATGCATTCTTGCTGTTCCTAAACTGCAAGCCAGTCCTTCTACCCTGTTTTACATCCTAGAAAAAAAAAAGAAAATCAGATATTGCAACAGAAAAATATGCTCAAAATATTGATTATAAATCATGCCCTTATTCCACTAAGTTAGAGGCTATAGGAAGAAAAGAAAGGCAATTCAGGCCTTGTCCTAAAACGCCCTGAATCGAGCATAAGCATCCACAGTACACCTTGTAATGTGCATGAATTACGATTCGGGGCTTTTAGTCACATCATTTGTGACAAAGATCATTAACCGTTTCGTTCTAAATTATCACAGAAAGTCATGAAATGCAATTCCCTACAATCATATACTTGTATGTTTTGTAACAATGCTTAATTATTGAAGTCATTATCACGTTGACCCTCTTAAAACATGCCAATATCAATGTCATCAGAAATTATCATTCCACAAAGCTGTCAACATCGACAAACAAGGACTCTTAACATAAGAAGGTTTATAGCATGTGACTATTGCCTGTCAAGGTTTCTTGGTCAGCATTTTGGCAATTGCTTAGGGTCAGTCAAAAGTACACTAAATGAATTCCTTAGAAGGGGTGCAAAATAGGCCCCCTGTGCTGTTCAAGGAACTTTTATTTGAGCACACTTGTCTTACTCATGGCAAAGACTGATAGTATTTATATAAACCATGCATTTAAGTAATAAGTTTCACTTCACTTCGTTTTGATTCACCACAATTATGTCACTTAAATTCAATTTAATTTATTTTTTATTTGAATTTACATTAATTAACTATACATTGTGTTTTAATTTGTATTTATATCTTTACACTCTAACAGTTGCAAATTATCAATTGGGCAAATCAATCATTTTTCCCGAGCAACACTTCATATTTTCTACCAAAAATTTCTTTGGGTTTTCTCATCTAGATTGAATGTTGCTACACTCAAACAACAGAACTAAATACCTTTACATTGATTTATTAAGTCCTGTGTTTTCAATATCCTCACATAATTTGTTAATAAATAATAGCAATGTATCATTAATATTACAATGTAATATTACATTTGGTAATGAAGAGCTCAATTTCTCTTGGAGTTATAAAAAGAAATGGATTTTTTTCCAAACCCCATCATTCAAATATTTGCTTCCTTAACATTCTCAAAGGCCAGCTGTTATTCAAATAGCTATTATCAAACACCTTTTATTCGATATTAGAAGTGCTAGCCAACAAGTCTTCACACCTTTTGATGGGTTCTACAAATTAATTTAGCCACAGTGTCTTTGATGTAAATGCATCAGATGAGGCACCTGGAGACTTTTGGAACAAAAGTGCATTGCTATCTGCTCGGGCAATAGGAATTTGTCAAAACCAGATTATTTATGTATTAAATGCCAAAAATATCATATCCTTGCAAATTGCTTGCCCATCTACAATGACTGCTAGGGAAACATAATTTTTTTTTATTTCAACACATTCTCTCCCCTCTCCTCTATGCAATGTTGTGAAACATTATGTATATGAAGAGAAATAGGGGGTATGAGTTTTAAAAGTGCATGAGAGGTATTTTTAAATGTATATCCTTCTTCCCAACAATGTTTCAGGAAGGAAGGAGAGATCATCTTCTTGTACAAAATACAGATTTTTGCCAAAGAAAACATACTGTTTTAACTACTTTTGGCAGCCTGTGTAGGCTGAATGACATTAATCCCAGAGTGCATTCAATGGGATCACTTTGCTTCCTGATTTTTTAGCATAAGGCATGGAAAAGGAACATTGGTGGGGGAAACTCACAATCTGTATAAATAATATTCAATTGGTATTCAAATATTGATTTAGGCAGTTAGGCTGTTTATAAAATTTGAATAAAAACTGATAAATTACCCTTTTACCGACGGTGAAATTGTCCATTCTTTACTTCAAAAGTCAAACTTTCGCTTGATGTACACACACTCTTTCTCGTTAAATTAACGTCTTGTTGGCCTAGTGGTTTCTGCAGTCCGGTAAAACAACCGTTGATTATCGATTGTAAACGTGAACAGCTTGAACAGATATGACTGCAGCAGAAGCATTAAATGTAAATTTGAATATATTAGTCTATTCTACAACTGATTGCTTTATATATTTTGAAAATCGTGATGAATTAAGATTGCTTTCTGCTCACCCCCTTAACCGTGATTTTTTGATCTTCATTTTGTCAGTTGCTAACCATGTTGTTGTTGCTGTGCAAAAATAACAAAAATGGCCCAAAATCTCCTCCACAGCTTCGTACAATATGAGAAAATTGAGGGGGCATTCAGTGCCCCTTTTAATGTAAAAGACGATTTCGGTGAATTCACACAAAAAATATTATCTCTGCAGATTAGGTTATAACACATTATAAATTTAGTAATTTCTAACGAATGCTACTGTTTATCTTTCTGGAAAGCGATGAGGGTGCCACGAAAAGCATTCGAGGAACTTTTGGGGGGCACATCATTTACTAGCTGCAATAACATCATCTTTTGCAATTGCCCCTATTACCCCCCTCGACTTTATTTGTCCTTGTTTGTACTGATTTGGAATGATTTGGTTTTGAAGAATTCGGCGGCAGGGTTTGTAACCAAAAAGGCAATAAAAGAGAGCAAGAAATAGTTGTAACCTATGCAAAACTGTTTCGATGTTAGTCTTAATTACAATCAAACAAAAATCTAAATTAATTTCTTGAAAACATAAAAAGTAAAATGTAAGAAAATAATTAACTAAAAATACAAAAATATTGAAATATCACAATTATCATTTTACGAATACTGCTATGTTATTTACTACAACGTGTTATATATTATCAACTATTTTTAATGAATTGTTGCATGAACTAGTCGAGTCAGTCTTGGTTCAGGTCAGCACCTCACGGGATAAAATTGCATTTCGAACCCTCAATCGCCACGAACCGCCCATTACGTCATGCGAGACCTCGATCAAACAGAGAAGATACACTAGCTGTTAATATGCAAAGGAAAAAAACAAATGTGGATTGAGGCATCTGTTACGGAGGCATCAACAAAATTTAGTAAGTGGCTGTCGCTGGTGTCACCTAAACATTAACATACTAACAAATTAGTTTTCGCAAACTGTGAGTTTGGACGCAAAATATTGGCAACTTCTGAGCAACTTATGCTAAATTATGCTTCAGCTTTATTCGTGCCATTATCAAATTTTACAGTGCAAGCCAGCTGTTAGTTACGCATTTAACAATATGACAATTTAACACAGATTAGCGGTTAGAGACACTTCGTTTGCGTTTGACACAAACCATGGATTTTAATCAAATATGACTCAACTAGACCAATTGTTTCTAAATCTTCTAAATTATTTAATAGTTTAACTAACTTCAATTTAACTACATGCTAACTAAATCTACCTATTCTGTTATTTATAAGATGAATTTCATCATTAGAAAGACCAACTAAGAGTATTGTAAATGAACTATTAACAAGCAACATTTATCTTATAAAAAAAGCAAAAACACACCTTACCAATGATCATCCTGACTTAGGATGAACATTTAATAATGAATTCTAAAACTGATGCCAAGAGCCTAACAAAATTGCGGCTCTAAAGGAAAGGGAGGGAAATATCCTAAAAAGGGAACATTAATGAACATTTTCGTAAAGGAAGTTGGGCATCATTTGAAAAAACATAAAATTTCCCAATATTTAAAACCAAAACCACAAGTGACAATGGGATTGTTTGAGGGGTATTTGGTTTATGGATAACAAAATATCAATAAACTATATATCAATAAATTCAGTTTGAAGTTTGGGCCTTGAGAGGTTTCTAGGAGTAACACAATATTAAACAGAACTAAAAGACGAGTGGACATATTTATACATGGAAACAGATAAAAGGGTAAGAGCTGATTTCTGAGGGAATTAATCTGTGTTTTCAGATTCTTTCATTGAAATCTCTATTTGGACAAGATCTGATGAAAGCTTCCAAAGTTTCTCTGCCACATCTCTATCCATGGATTCAGGAGAACTATCACATTCCATACCATCTTTGAAGTATTTGCCACCAACTCCTTGCAAAGCCGGCTCACTTGCCACAAAAACCACACCCTCTGCACCTCTTGATATTGACCTTGTGATGGGCACGCACCTACACAAACCTCTGAAACAGCAAATCAGCATGCACCTGAGGAATCTGTTATTCCTATTCAGGTGGGTTTCTGGGATGAAACCAGGACAAACCGAATTGCATTTGACGCCTGTTCCATGAAGTTGTCTATCTAGCTCATAGCTAAACAAAACATTGGCAAGCTTAGAGTTCTTATAAGCAAGCATTGCATCAAAGGTACCTGGTGCAAGTAATTGCAGATTTTCAAAATCAATATGTGCAGATTTGTGTTTCTTGTGACCTCTTGATGGGTTGTGTATATCCGATGCGACAACAACAACACGTGAATCTGGCCCACTTTTCTTCAAGTCATCTAAGAGGAGCATTGTTAGAAGGAAATGTCCCAAATGATTTGTGCCAAATGTCATCTCAAATCCATCCTCAGTGAATGTAGCTGACTGATCTCTTATGTTGCAGACCACAGCTAAGAACAAAAAATATTCAGTCTATTGTTATTAGAAGCTTTTTTAACCCAGGGGCCAGTGGCAGAGCCAGCCCTCCAAAAAGGGGGTTGAATGTAAAAATCGAAAATTTGTCAATTAAGTTGGCTTTTTCACGCCATTTATTCCAGTTGAGTTGAAGGTTTTCAAGGTTACAGGGGGTATTGAACTAAAGCAACTTTTTTATTTCAAAATATACGTTCTTTAGAAATTGTTTGCAGGAGTTAATTGAAAGGTCGGCACCTTTTTTCTTTTTTTTTTTCATCTGGAGAAACATATAAGCGAAAACTTATAAATACAAAAACTCAAATTCGAGCAGGAGCTATTTTTGATAAAAGAGGAGTAAGTAATCTTTGCCTTTTGTCGGCGTTAAAATTAGTAAACCTTGAGGTGGCCTACAAGCTGCAAGAGTGTCAGGCCCCTCCGGAGCGCCCTAGATATTCATCCTATAAGTGTACTTATATTTGAAGGTAAATGTAGGACCTTCATTGCATATTTTCAGCAAAGAAAGACTATTATAAACCAAGATACTATTTTGTTATCCAATTTAGACAATTTTGTGCTAAACAGATTGCATCCATAGGTTTGCGTTGACATGAAGGTTATTTTATCGACAGAAAACCGTGATTTTACCTGCATTATTTATCAAGACATTTAACTTCTTTCCCATTTTATGAAAATTATCCACAAACGAATGGATAGATTTAACCGATGCCAAGTCCAGCTGCATAAAAGTCACTTCGCCTTCTGGTATTTGTTGTCTTATCCTTGCAACGGCCGCGTTACCTCGATGAGCATCTCTGCAGGCCAAGATTACATCGTAATCAAGTGCTGCCATTTTCAATGCAGTTTCAAAACCGATTCCTCGGCTAGCTCCAGTAATAATGCACACTTTTGCAGTTTCGAGGGCAACATCATCAAGCGTTGTGGCTCTCTCTTTCATCAGCAAAGCCGTTGCTTGCTTCGATTGCATTCTGCTCGACGCCATACTTTAGGCCTATAACGACCCACCCGTGCTCTCCCCCGTAGAGGCATCTTATTTAATCCAATGTCATCTGAAGAATTCTTAGATTTATTCAAGTTTATCACAACGTTTATTATTGATAATTGTCATGCATTTCTGCTCGTATAGTAAACTATTCTTCCGACCATCACCAAATGTTATGAATTTCCTATTTTGGTAGAAAGGAAACCACAATAAAAAGAAACATCTCAACGCAACGGGAAAAACAATCATGCGACCATACAATTAAATTTACAAATTCCTGCAAACAGAGACAAAATATTGGCAAAATTGGCGTTCTTTTTCATCATTGTGTGGCATAAGAATACAATCTGTTTTTTGAAATAAAAGTTTTATTTAGAAAGTATTTTGACTTTAAAGGGTGTAACGCCTTCTCCCAAATGAAAATTAATGAAAGCTGAACAACATTACTGAATATATAGGGATTTTTGTTTGAATTCAAACTCTCTTTAGGTTCAATCAACTGTTCTACAACTCTCGGATTTAAAACATTTTGCATTCACTTAAGAGGTTTTATACCTTTATCACTATAACCGCTCTGCCAATGCTACACAGGAAAAATAATTTCAATTAGCTGAGATAAGAGTACAGAAAAAAACCAACACCAAAAGATAATAATAAATTATTTCATCATTGTTTTGCTGGTTGATAAACTTCATTACATATTGACACTGCACCCGTCGATATTTTCTATTATTTTCGCTTTGGCTGTCATAAGTGTGAGCTTTGCTTGCAACTAACCTGTTCCCTATTTCTATTTAAAGATTTCCTCTGACATCCAAGGTGCCTGTGCCTCATTCAAAAGTACCATTTGATTTTTTCAATCGATCTAACATTATTTGCCCCAACGACTGTGGAAGATAATGACTTTTATCGCATTCGCTATGATTTGTTATCAGTGGCTTGATGACTAAATCAAAATTCGGATCATAAAAGAAAGGGACAGAGAGTCTATCTGTGCTTCCATCAAGCATAACTCTGTGCATTGTTGCTTTATAAACACCATTGCTCCAACGTTCAAGAACCTGGCCTAAGTTGACAATGAAATACCCAAAAGGTGGAGGATCAACGTCTAACCATTCTCGATCTTCAGGACTGACTGATTTATCTAGACAGATTTGTAGCCCGGGTTTTCCGTCACTCAAAAGCAATGTAAACATTCCAGAATCACAGTGCGGTCTTATACCATAAACACCGGATGATTCGTCCGATTTCACAGCACTGTAATTTGTCAGGCCTAATAACCAAGTAGGTCTTTCAAAATAGTCGGATTTCTCGAAAAACTCAGGGGTAAGCCCTAATGCTGCTGCAAACAATTTTTGCAAAACAGGTACAACTGTAGAAAGAATACTATTACTGTATTTCTGCATGATTGCTTTCCAACCAGGTAGCAATTTTTCATCTGGCCAATCAGTGACTCCGCTTCCAGAATATTCTGGTGAGAGTGCTAAAGATGAGTCCACATCCGGACCCATATTAAAACTTTCTCGGGTATCTGATTGAAAGTTAGGATCTTCGGAATATCCTCTATAGCCACAGCCTGTTCCATGAACACTTACCCCATTTAATTTCATTTCAGACGAAGGACAATTTTTTAGTTTTTGTTTCTTGTCCAGGGGAAGTTTGAAAAATTTCTTTGCAGAGTCAATGATGGCTTCTGTTTGTTCAGCAACTGAATCTGGCATTTTCATCATAAAAAATCCTGTTGATTTACATTCTTCATCAATTATCTTCACAACATCCCAGAATGTTTCATTGTCTTTGTCCACGTTTGTAATATCGATTGCCTTGATGTCCAATTTTCTCTTCATAGTTTCTAAAATTTAAACGACAATTTACTTTTGAACATTCCAACAAACCATGAAAACATTCACACAAAGTAGCTTGACTCTTTCGCCCAGGTAGATTGAACAGATGGCAGGAGCATTAAGGGCGTCAGCTAAAATGGTCTCTCCGTGAATACAAGGGCTATGCGCATTTTTATACTGGAAATTCCCTGCTTTCTCAGATCATATTCTTGAGCTTCCTTCTGCAAATCCTATCTTATTCCACAACAACTACAAAAATTTCTTATGACGAACTCAACGACAATTTTGCATCATAAAAAACCTTTTACTAGCTCTTTCCTCAAGGTCCTACTTTAAGAAATTTGCTTTGAAAACAGTGGTGGAGTCATTAGTAGGGTCTGCATTCATCAATTTAATATAACCACCTACTGAGTTTGCAAGGCTGTTTTGCAAACCTGAATCGGTTTCTGTTATGCACTGTTTACCTGTTGATCACATAAGCAAAAGTAAAAAATAACTTACGCGTGGACTTTTTCTCGTGGCCTGAAGTCACAGGGGGCTTCACCCTCCAGTCGAGATTTTAGCTCCCCCCCCCTTCATAGATAATCAAGATGTGAATTTTGAGCCTCTTAAGCAAAAAGAAGAAGTTTCAACACCACGAAAGGGGTATCGATCTGATATTGCCTTATCTGTCCACCCCCCCCCCCCTCTAACCCACTTTTGCCCGTTATGGTCTTGGCAGTATTGGAAATGTATAGTACTGTAGATTGTAGTCTAGTATCACTCTATTTTAAAAAGAATGTCATGACGAACCCTCAATAAAACGTGATGTATTCAAAGGCCCCGACAGATTTGAAAAAAGGAGGGGATTGGATGGTAAAAATTAACCACGGGAAAACACGACGAGCTGCCTTTCAGAGCTGAGAAGTGGGAAGCCATACCCAATAAAATGATATACGCTGATGACTGTGATTTTACAACAGAGAATTTTAAGAAGCAGGAAACAACATACAAGAAAGCAAAAGAAATTCTAATGAACACAACCTGTTGATAAATGACGAAAAGGCAGAACACACAATTGTAAAAAGAGAAAAAAAAAGCACAAGAAATGGAGAATGGAGAATGGAGAAATATAATCAAGATCATCTATGAAATGTCCTGGAAGAAGATGTACAACAATAGTGACAACCATTAAAAGAGACATTCAAAGAGTTAAAAATAAATATCCATCATTCAAAGTGATTCCACTCATATCACCAGCCAGTGTCTTCAAAACCTTTTCACGAATGCAAGGAACAGGATATTGTGGAGGAGCATTGTGAAACAAGTCGTTGACGCTGTCGATTCTTGTTGATAACCGATAAATAATCACCCTTTATCCAGACAAACGAGAGGAAAGACAAAGAAAAACAAGAAGAAAAAGCGAGATTTTTTGAGACGAGAGGATTTTGATGGATTTTAAAGGTTTTTTTGTCGAAAAATTGCCCCTCGTGAAAAGGCATGCGTTACTAATTGATTTGCTGTTAAAATATTTTGATTCATTGGTTTCCGTTCAATGTGTGTAGTATAGCCAGCTCCACGGAAGCAGTTTGAACCCAGTATGGAAAGCATGGCAGTTGCACACCCGAGTTATTTTAAGTAAATTTCCACTGCACACTTGATAAAATGGGCGTGTTTGAAACAAGAGGGCGTGGCATGGGTGTGATAAGGGCGTGGTCAAGCGCATTCTACAAATACACAAAAAATTAAATTTAACTAGGGTCGTCATTGAGTTCTATCGTTTCTGAAAGATGAAGCCCTTTCTAGTAGCTACTCCCGTTTTTCAAGCACTTCCTCAATTTTTTGAAGAATACTGTTAAATAACTGGTTTATTGTTTTTATTTTTGGTTTGTGATGTTATGTAGCTTGTTGTTTTTTTTAATCCTGTTAGTTCCGTTATTCGTTGCCTTGCCATTCCATGTTATTGCATCATCTCATCCCACTGTTATTGTTGTCATCAGTTCTGCTGTTAGATTGATTGTTCTGTTGAATGTCTTAACGGTGTCATTTGTTTTAAGTGATTTATGTTGACGTAATTAGGGTGTGCTTAGCGTGGTTGTTATGTTGTGTTCTTGTGTGTGATTTTAGTCGTTATCGTGAAGCCGTTTAGTTAAGTTCAGTCGTTTGTCAAGTCGTCCAGTTTTGTCGCCGAATTTCCGAGCGCAGTAGTTTTGTCGATGAGTTTTTGAAAGTCGTTAGTTTTGCCGTTATACATATAAACAAAAAAAATATTGATTGTCGTCGATTTAAAGAAGAAATCTGAATTAAAGAAAAGTTAAAGAAAGTATTTGATTTATACCCTGTAAAACCCTGTAGTTTTACAATACTATTTGGTGATCGGCTTAGGGTTAGGGTTAAGATTAGGGTTAGGGTTAGGGATAGGGTAAGGGGTAGGGTAAGGGATATGGTTAGGGTTAAGATCAGTGGCGCCGTGGCCGGGGGGGGGCCAGGGGGGGCCATGGCCCCCCCTGAAAAAAATTTGTCGGATGATTTCGATGCTTGTCGGAAATTTTGAAATTTATATTTGTTGAATTACAAAATGTTTTTTTCACAAATAATCAGGGCTTTAGGATTTTCATCTCTGGTTATAAGTGTAGAACTAGAAGTAACATTTTGCAACATCAAAGCCAGTGGTGTCGTGGCCGATGGAAGAACCCCAGTTAAAATGTTGTCGGAAAATTTCGTCATTTTCTCCCCTTTTTCAGAAAAGCAATGAATTAGTTAATCTAATTTTTTTCATCTTTCGTGTTCAATTTTCTATCATAAGACAAAAAGATCAAATGCGGAAACAGTACGGCATTCTTCCAAATCTAGAAGGACGAGAAGTGACGTCCTTGAAAAGGTGCAAGAAGGGAGGGGCATCCAAAGAATTCATCGCCCATAAAGGGTTTCAATCACTAGATGATGATCGCATCAAAAAGCACTTGAGAATATGTGTTTTGCAAGCTCAGAGGATTTGTTTAACTGCTTGTTATATACGTTACAACGGTGCCAGTTTTCAAACGAGAGCGGCGAAACGGTCTTTGACGCTGATGCTTTTGACAACAAGTTTACATCTTTTGAAACTAGGATGGCAGCCTGTGTTTTCCGGAAGATTTTCGCCATCACCGACCCTACTTCAAATATTCTTCAGTCAGAGCTTATCCCGATTTGCACTTTTTAAATAGGATACTTGTCACTTTTCCTACAGGCTCAAATTCAGTAGTGTAGAGCTGGGGGGCTCAGGGGGGCTCAGCCCCCTAGTAATTTTCTTGTGTGATTTGTGTGGAAGATTGGTTGCAGAGTTTGCAAAACAACCAAAAACATTGGTACGTTTCATGACCATGGTATGCATTTGAGCAAGGAATGCATCAACTGCTAAATATCTTCAGATGCAGGAAAAAGTGCACGGAAGCAAGATTGTGAAACGTGCAGCTAGCAAAGCTCATTGACCCTGATAATTTTTTCCTGGAAAGAGAGTGACAGACAAATAAAAATACCACTGTTTCTAATATTAATCACCAGAGAAAACATTGAGAGATGCATAAGAACAGCATATCACGTTGCCTGCGACGACTGGCCTTATTCTAATTATTTAGCTTTTGTAAACCTACAAAAATGTGATTAGAAATGGGTAGAAAATTGTATTCAAGGTGGTTGGCGCTATAATTTTTCCCTCAATATGCTCAAGTCAGAGGGTTTTTATAAGCAAAAAGTCCTAAAAAGAGCGGGGGATGGGGAAAAGAATAAAAAAATCAATAATTTGGGGCCTGTTGATTAGGCACCTTAGAGTAATTTCTACGAGGGTCTCAGCAATCTAAATGGCCTTTAGTTGGACATTCCAACGTATCCCAGCATTCTCTGTAGGCCTCACCCATGTGCAGCAGCCCCTAGTTATTAATCCAGCTCCACACCACTGGGCTCAATTAAATGTGAAAGGACATTCTCAAAATTCAGAATTGTTAAAAATCGTTTGCGGTCAACCATGGGACAGGATCGTTTGAATTCCCTTATTCTGTTAAACGTTGAGCATAGTATGTCGAAATCATGAAATTTTGATGAGATGATTGATGTTTTTGCAAATACAATGCTGAGAAAGTATTTAGGTTTTAGTTTGTAATTAGGTTTTCTGGCTGCCCCATTTTCTCCTGCCTTCAGTACATCTCAAAATTGTTCACTGACTATTATGATACCTTGAAAAACATAAAAAAAATTGAAAGGGGGTCACTGCTGTTGGTCTTGAAAAATTGTCTCGTTGTCGGAAAATTCGAACCTTTGGCCCCCCCAAAAATTGTGCTCCCACGGCGCCACTGGTTAAGATTAGGATTGGTATTAGGGTCTCTCACCCTAACCCTAAAAATAGATTATGGCATTTAGTGTCCACCTACTTAGAATGGCGTTTTTCTCAGAATCATCACGCGAGAGAATTAAGCTTTGGCTAAAACATTATTTGTACGAAGCTAAATCATAAGAATTGCTATAGCCATTTCAATATGTTTCTTAATGATACGGTTTCAAGTAAGGGAGTGTCGCAGTATCTTTTGGCCGTTGGGTTCTTAAACGGGTTTTTATATATAAAAAGCAACTGTCCCGTTTCTATCCTTTGGCGGAAACAACTGTGTGTGCTTCTCCGCAACTCTTTCTGCCAGACAGAACACCGACCGCGCCATTATTTGATGAATATTTGCAAAAACGAGGAAGAGATAAAAACAGGGCTGTTATGCAACGAAAATGATCACACTGACACACAGGTAATGGCTTGAAAGCGAGGGAGGAAAAGTGCAAAAGTTTCCCTAAAGCCCTTGCCTTGATTCTGGTTTGCCAAATGTGTACAAACCATATCGACTACATTGCACACTTGAGGTGCACACTTCGTTGTATTGCACACTTGCACACTTGGAAATTTTGGTTGCACACCCGAGATCTCGGCGAAAAGTGCCATACTTTCCATACCGGGCTTGAACCTCTAAGTTCCGTGTTTCTCACGCAGGCTACAGACTTGCTGCAGGCTGCAGGTCCGCCGTTTCTGTGATGTAAATAAGATACTAATTAGAAAGTTTACCTTTTAATATGATGTATGCCAGATCAAATCCACCAAGATCTATTCACTGTGTGTTGCAAAGCTGACGTGTAAAGTCGTGAAAATGCTGATCCATGCTCGATGTCATCCGTACTATCTTCCCCACGCGGGTCAACGCGTTTGTGGAATGTTGAGGCAGCTAAAAGGCGGACCACAATATTGTGGAATGAACGAGAGACGCTTAAATTGATCTGAAGAGAAACTTCAATTTCAACTTCAAGAAATTCACTTTTAATATAAATTAAAAAGTATTAACAAGGTATAGAAAGATACAAACAAGCAATGTTTGAAAATAAGAATTCTAATTGAGAATAAATTATCGGTATAAAAGCTAGAAATGTGTACTGAACGATACTTGGAAATACTCACACAAGCTATGGCGCTTTTGATAATTGATGTAATGAATGTTAAAATGGTAGAAGGTCGATTTATGGTAAATACATCAAGAATACATCATCATTGTCAAAAAAGGAAATAAAAGAAAACAACAAATTGCAGAACTTGTAGCTTTCGAAATTTGTTTAAATCTGGGTGCTTCGAGCACGTCTGCCAAAGAAAGAGCGGGTTTTTCAAAAAGCAACATCTACAACTGTTATATAGTTACTGGAAAACCCAAAAGATTTCCAAAGGCCCCCTTCTTGGTAACCTCTGTAGCTAATACGTAAAACATGCTGGTGTTTTACAAGTAATTTTATCATTCGGTTAGGATGCAGAAGAGGGGGGTAGATAGTGGTGTAGAGCTGGGGGGCTCAGGGGGGCTCAGCCCCCTAGTCATTTTTTGTGTGATTTGGGGGGGGGGAGGGTTTAGCTTTAACTTTGATTTTCTCCATTTGTTTTCTATGATAAAAACGACAAATTTATATACAACAATTTATCTATTTCAATAAGAGATTCTGGTCGCATATCCAAAGCACAGGCTGCTATTAAATTTCTCTCCGATCTGTCAAAGTGGATCAAAGCAGCAACATCACAGCAACTCAATTAGGCCCTTTGCCCTTTGTTCTTGAAAGCAAGCTTTCAAGCCATGTCTAATCTGGCAGGAAACCTGTTTCGGTATTTTCGAAGTGGTGAGGTTCCTGAAGTCACAGGTAATAATGCTTCAGAACCAGAGAAGGAGGAAGAGAAGGAGGATGGGAAACAAGCACTACTGCCGGTTAATCGTGACCAAGTTGACGGAGAACGGTAAAGAAACAGAAGAAGACCCTTGTGCTCCACTGAACCAAATTCTGCACATGTCACGTTACGTCACCAATGCCATTGGTCATGCGTTGTGTTGCTTGATTGGAAGATTGGTTGCACAGTTTGCAAAACAATCAATAACATTGGTACGTTTCGGGTTATGCATTTGAGCAAGGAATGGATCAACTGCTAAATATCTCCAGATGCAGGAAAGAGTGCACGGGAGCAACTTAGAAAAAAGGTTGTGAAACATGCAAATAGCAAAGCTCATTTGACCCTGACAAATTTTCCCTGGAAAGTGAGTAACAGACAATTGAAAATGGTACTATTTCTAACATTAATCATCAAAGAGAAAAGATCGAGAGATGCATAAGAACAGCATATCACGTTGCCTGTGAAGACAGGCATAATACTGATTATTAAGCTTATGTAAACCTACCATGAAAATTGATTACAAATGGGTAGAAAATAAAATTCCAAGTGGTTGGCTCCATAATTTTCTCCCAAATATCCTCAAATCAGAGGATTTTATAAGCAAGAAGTCCTAAAAAGAGCAGTAGAAAGCAGAAAAGAATCGAAAAATCAATAATTGGAGGGCCCGTTAATTAGGCACCTCAGAATACTTCTACGAGGGTGTCAGCAATCTAAATGGTTTTTAGTGGGTCATTCCAACGTATACCAGAAATCTTTGTGGAATTCATCCATGTGCAGCACCTCTCTACATGAGCCCCCCTAGTTATTTATCAAGCTCAACAACACTGGGGTAGAAATCTAAAGATATTTGAGGCTTTACGTGAAGTATGGAGTGTTTCTACTCCTCCTTAACGTGTTAAGGTTTTATGAAGCGTCAGTCGCTATTAATTAATAGTCTCTTTTGCGAGTGTTGTGGTTTGACTCTCATAAGGCATTTCTCACTAACAATACTGCATTTGTGATAATATCCTGTCACTTTAATATCGTGTCCACGTGCGACTTCGCTTTGATGTCACTCTGTTGTCTTCAGTGTTTCCGTTCTCTGTTCCATTCCATATTTTTAATCACTTGTTAGATACTTTTGAACAAGGATATAAAAAAGACTTCAGTGTACAGAAAACTTTTTCTCTCAGCTTAAGCCTTGGGCCAAGGCGGTTCTCCCTCTACGCTATTCATCAAGCACGTATGCGCTACATCTGGCATTTGCAACTGTGTCCACCTCACTCAACGTTTACTCACGTCACTCCTCCTTTCTCTTCCTGCTTTCTCATTCCATCTAATTGCTCGATTATAGTTTCTGCTTTAATTGTAAACGTCGATCTAATTTCAGAATCCGTCATATTTCTGATTCCAGCAACAGCCAACTGAATTGCATGCCTTACAACAAGGTCCATGTGAAACAATGTAAAATAGTTCAAAGCTGCCATCTCGGCAGGATCTGGTGTCAATGTTTGTCCTAGTCTGGTCAATATAATAACCTGGTCCGGATTTCCTATCACCGGGTACCATTTCGACGCTACTGTCACAGTCAGCTGTCCAAGGGTAGGTGGTAATTTTGGAAATCCAGATTTAGTTTTCTTTTTTCCGCAGGTAAAAGCACAGTCTTTGTCTCCGGTCATAACTCTGTCTGCTAAATCCAATGCATCGTCTGGTAGGCATGGAATGATTGAATCTTGCAAGCAAAAACCTGCTATTACATAATAAAGATATAAAGCTGCTCTTTTCCGCTCTGTTGAGTTTAAATGAAGGTACAACTGTGGCACTTGCATCAGGGGATGTGTTCGAAGATCAGACTTTTCCAGATTGTAAAGTTTTGATGGTTGGCCTTTGAATGCTAAAACCATTTGCGGTAGAACTTCGGCAAATTCCGTTAGTGGCTGAAATGTTGAAAAGAGGTGTTATCATGACAGAGCTACATCCAAATTGTAATGCATTCAAAAGACGCAGCAATAAAAATCTAACTTCTATATTTAAAAAATTAACTATCAACCAATACATCAAATAAAACAAATAATATGATACACTGCATTTTCAGTCTGATTTTTAAACCTATGAATCAACGGAGGAATATATTTTTGTGACCACTAGGATCCAAAGAAGTCAAAGAATATTTCGTAAATAGTTTAAGTGTACCTGTAAGTATGCTGGTGTACATAATAATGCAATTTGTACCATCAAGTAAACAAAAGCATGATTCAGGAGCATCTTTTATGTGAAAAATGAGGCGAAGGAGAATTTGAAACGAAGTTTTAGGATGATTCTCAGGCAGTTTGAAAGAAAATTATGCTGAACAAAGGAGGTGATAATGTTCAATGAAGCGAAAACTGGTAGTTAAATTCATGCTTCGTCAACTTGATAATCTAAAACTGATTTGAAATTTGTTGATCTGTGTTGCTGGTAACTAAGTGTATCTCACGCGATTTTAGCCATATTTATCGCAAGAAATGAAAGACAAGATGTTGAAAAATACTCAAAACTTTGGTATCACATTCGGGTACACAGTTGCTCTAAAAATGCGTTTGGACGGGAAGTGCCAAAGCTTATATTTGTGGAAGATTCTTGCAAACATATTTATCAACATTTTCAATCAATAATTTAAAAGGAAATGAATGTTTTCATATGTGAATAATCGAAAAAGTGAAAAGTGTTTGCAGAAAAGGAGTAATATTGCTTATTAGTAGTTGACCGTGGAAACAAAAAAATTGATTTACTTTAAAATTATACCAACTTTCATATTTGAATTAAATAACAACATCTTTGTCAACTAGTTGATTCTAAATTTGAATTACTGAAGAATAATTTGACAGTATTTGAATAAATTGCATTTGCAAGTTCTTCAATGTCTTCTCCTCTCACTGCCGCCATTACTTCGATTACTTGTCTAAAAAACAACCCGAAATCGAAAAATCAAAAAAGGCAACTTTGCAAGGCCTAGGCAAACCAACTAAAAAAAGTGGTTATGAAAATGACATATATCGACAATAAAAGTTTCAATTGCAGAAGACAAATGTGCTCCTCATATTATCTATTTTCTTCCTGCATCTCTCCTTCTTTCCTAAAAACTTTGATCATTCGTCCAAATCAACAATCAACAATGTCATACCTGATATGAGACGGCTCATTTCTTGATTTGACACAAGCTCCCTTTTCCCATTTCTCCTTTTTCTTCGATGGAAACTGCGTCTTAATATGTTTAACTCCAGCATGTGTGTTTCGAATCTCACACCAAGGTGCATCTATGATAATAAATGGAAAACACAAAATTACACTTGTTACCTCATTAATTTCATTTCATTTTCAGATACTTGAAAGAGGGTGGCGCCTTAGAGTGTGCCGGTGTACGAGGGGCCCTCCATTTGATTTGAAATAAAAGGTATAAAGTAACAAAACTGAAATATGGAGTATGATCTATAAATCTACAAATATACAAACTTTTTCACAGGGTAGAAAAGCAAGAAAGAAATATAAGTTTAACATGGTTTGGACTTAAAACTTGTAGAAAAGATGCCTGCCTAATTTCAAATGGAAGAGCATGTCACTAGGGCACTTCTAAAGAAAGAGCAGTGTTGCCCATTCATTGATAAATAATAAATTTAAAAGCAGCTAGTTTTTTTCACCATTGATGTTGTTATCTCTTTTTACTATAAGTCTGGCATTTCAATTAATATTACTGAATAAAATACATTTGCGGCTACCTGTTTCAATCATAAGACGCTCCATTGGAATTGTCTTCAATGTTTCCAAATTTTCCACAGTTTTCAATGAGCTGTAATGAAAAATGCATTTACTTTTGATAACTATTCTTATTGTTCATCTATTTTCTGAGTATGTTAATTAGTTAGTATGAACCGTTTCACCATATGCTAGTTAAAAAGAGCTTTCGGTGATGTACATCGCTATCTTGAGGTCATATAGGTCTTCAAATATCGCAACGCTGAGAGGATCAATGGTTGACAACTGAATAGGTTTAGTTTTAAGAGTATTTACCATCCAGTGATTCCAATATAAAGTCCGTGTTCAATTAACTCCTTTGCCTCGCTTGTTGTGCCAGTAAAACAGTGTGCCTTAAAAAGAAAATATTATCATTATTAGTGAGACTCAATTGTAGATCAATCTAACATAAATATAATCAGGGATGGTTAGAGTATATGTCCATCTGACTCGTAAACCTGATTTATAAATCTTTCAAAGTTATCAAGATCTGGTATCAATTATATGATACCAGGATTAAAAGGGGAATGATCTGGAACATTAAACGGTTGAATGAATGGTTTATTGGTTTTTTTAAACTCATCTTCATTTTCTCAATTTACACATCTTTGTAACAATCATCATAGGTATACTGATTTACTTTAGTGGTTATTAAAAGAAGTCATATTTGTCACGGGGAATGAGTTCAAATATATCAAATGCACGCGACGATTGTAAATGTATAAAGAATACTTCGTCATAAAGAATCAAAGAAACCTTACCACTCCTCCCACAAAACGATCTCTGTTTCGCTTAATTATATCTGAAAAGGAATAAAGACGCTTTTATTCGGAGAAGCTCATTTGATTTGTTGAAGGAAAGCGTGAAAAGCAGGAGGAGAAATATTGTTTAAAAAGAGCCAGGGTATTCCGCCTTTGAACGGCAAAGCACTTTTACCTTCATTGAAATTGCAAATGGTTCAAACAGGACTCGATCGGCAGCAAAAAGTGTCATATAGCTGCCAATGCGATTCTCAAAAAATTCGCTTATTTCTAAGTTCTGGAGGAAGTTGCGGGTGATGAAGCAATCCTGTAACTTGTTAAGTAACACTACTGCTTAAAAAATACAACTGACTTGTGCAAGACATTTGTATTGACGTTGTGTCCTTAAATAAAATTCATGATTGTAACAACAATGTTTTTCTGTCAATATGTTTTCCTACTTTGTGAATGAACAGTTTACAATGCCAAAGGAGAAACTGCACCATTTTCTGTTCAGATACGGACGTTTTTACATGATTAAAAGATTTCAATAAAAACAATCAAGCAAAAGGTATAGAGTAGCAACTTCATGTAAATCAGCTAACCTACAAAATCATTGCTTGCATTTCTCATGTGTAAAAACATTGGAAGATTCGTTTCTTCTGCCAAGTCAAACTGTCGTTCAAAATACCTGGAAAAAGCCATCTTTACATTTTGAATGATATGAAAACAATCATTCATGGTTTGCTTGCATAAACGAAATTTAAAATCAGGTTTATTCAAAGGGTGCGAGTCATTAACGTTAATAGAACGTCATCTCAATTTTGAGTATGAGAGTAACATCACATTTCAGGTGACACCTATCTTGTTGATTCTTACTTTATCATTTGTTTTGAGGAATATCCAGCATAAAATCACACAGTTACACAGGCACAAAAACTGATAACATATTTAGTCAAGATGAAGCAGTGGTATAAGAGTACAGGACAGCCTCAATTATCCGAACGGGTTGAACTAAATTTTTTTGCTGGGCCGTTCGGATAAGCCAAAAATTCGGATAATCGAGGTCGCAATTTTACCTACTGATCTTGCTAAGAGGTTTATTGTTATCACCCAGAATAATAATGGAGTGCTCAAACAGATTGAAAAGCTTTTGCAGACGGAATACCGACGACAAAACTGAACTGTCGTTTATGCTCGTCAATAGCAACAGGAAAATGCTAAATAACTTATGGCAACGGTTTGGGTGATTGCAAACACGACTGTGAAAACTGACGTATTAACTTGATTTTCCCTTTGGATTTGACGTTGGCATCGGGCAACAATTT
Organism: Catostylus mosaicus; assembly: GCA_964019065.1. NCBI lineage: Eukaryota > Metazoa > Cnidaria > Scyphozoa > Rhizostomeae > Catostylidae > Catostylus > Catostylus mosaicus. The sequence goes on along the minus strand of OZ025188.1, from coordinate 537,832 downwards.
AATTAGACAATGGATATTTTATTTGTTAATCGAGAATTGGCTTGCAAAAACTGACGTGGAAAAAAATTTGGCCTCCGGATAATCGAGGTGCGGATAATCAAGAATGTTCTGTATAGAACACAATAGAGGGATTACTATGAAAGAAAAATGTGACTTTTATTCATGCTTAACATCATTAATTTAGTGAGTGTTTTTAAACAAAGATAAACATTTCTGGTTTTTTAAAAAAGGATGAAAAAATTACGGATCACAAGAGGCATGAAAATTACTCACTTTAATTGTGTTGCTCTTGGACAAAAATGTTCTCGATCATAATCTTAAAGGAGAAGGTTTAATGGAGTTAAATAGCAAAAAACTGTAGCTTTCTGAAATGCAAATTTTTGAAGAAGTTCTCCAAAAATGATTTTTGCAATATTTTTGTTGTTGTTTTACTAAAGTAATTTTGAATAAAATGGGTCTGGAATAATAACACAGTATTAATGCTTTGAAACTTGAACTAGTTACTACAAAAATCTGTTAAATATGATTTGCTTACCAAGACCACATTCGCCGATAGCAATTATTTTATCTTTATTGTCTTTTGCAAGTTTCAGTAATTCATTATAATATTGGTCAGGTTCTGTGTCTTTTTCAAATTCACCACATCGTGTTGGATGACAACCAACAGTTGTGAACAATGAATCTAACAAAAACAAAATTTTGGTAACATTTGAAACTGAAGCAGAAAACATAAATTAAATGCTGATCATTTCTCAAATATAAATAAGTCTATCACCATGTGTTGGTTTTATTTCACATGAAAAACAAGTATTTTCTCTAAGTCTTAGATGAGAGTAGTGAAACCAAATCTTAGTAGCATTAGTGGATTTGAATTACATTACCATTTGTTTTCGCCAGTTTTACTGCCTCGTTTGCTTCTGAAAGTCTTCCAGCTGTTATTATTATCTGTGAACAAAAATGAAAAGGTGAGCAAATAACATACATTAGATTATTAAGCAATATATCACAATGAAAAATGACCCAATACTTTTTATTACAGGACCTCAACTGTTTATTCCCAAAGGTGTCAACTTCGTAAACATCTTTCAACAGAAGAACACCACAGCACTAAAAATAATGATGCTCAAATGGAAAAGCGTTTTTCTAAGTTGCAGGAACCTTACTTTAATGCCAAAAGGTTCCTTGCTGTGTACTGGTAGCTTTTACCAATACAAACACATCTTAAGAATTGATGGGCTAAAATATTGTTTTCCTGCAAATACCATGTCTTGTTCCATCTGGTGCAATATGCCTGCAAGGTTGGGGCAATATTTCTATAAAGATCAAGAATGAAAAGTGAAGCACAATTAAAAGAACAACCTTCTCTATGCCATTTTCTTTTGCTCTCTGCAGTACATCCTCAAAGTCATCTAGAAATGAAAACTACCATTTAGTGTTTGCGGCAATGTCTAAATAACTTTACTAGAATTTGATGTAGTTTTGATAAGGAAATGACCATTGATTGCTTTCACTGAAACAATTGCAGTATCATTATTTATACATCAATATATAGCATTATTTCATTTAAGTACAAACCTCAAAGTATAAAAGTAAGAGAATTGATAACATTGAGCAATCATAACCTTGAAAAATTAACCAGAGCTATATTATATCAAAACATAGTTGGAAAAAACTTAGTTTTAGTTGCAAATGGTTTTTACATTCTGCATGATGCAGTGGTCTGCATATTAAATGATGTTCTTTGAATATCTTTAATTGTGCTTATTATCAAAATGCTTGTGTTAACAATCCCCTCGAAACTCTTTTATCTTTATCTTGAGGCATTAATATGCATTGAATGATAACTTATTTTTCATATTGTACATACCTTGATGGGCTTTCTTTCCGTGATAAACTCCCCTGAAGACTGGATCTGCAATTAAAATTAATTGTTTAGTCAGTTTCATTAATCAACAATATTTGATAAAAAATAATATTGGATCAAATATCCCAAATCAAACACAAACATGAAAAAACAAGATAATCATTACATGTGCAAAATCATTATAAACACTTTTGAAGATTTTTGCTGCATGTCCAAGTGGACCTTAAAGATGGTTTACAAAGAAAACATCAAGATAAAAATAAGGGTAAATACCTGTTAAATTTGCACCAATATCTACAAAAATAGAAATCTGGTTATTAAACTATAACAAAACACTGTACAATGTGGAAAGCAATTTGTTACAGGTTGATAAGCAATTTGTTTCATTGTTATCATTATCTGTGATGAATGCTTCTGAAAACATGCATGCAATTGGTTTTTTATCACATTTAAACAGGGACACAAATTGAGGGGGGCATAAATTGTAAATTTAGGGCGTCCAGGGTGTTACCCCCCACCCAATCCTGTATCCAGTCGGAAAAATTTTAGGGCAGTCAAAATATTTGAAACCATTTGGTAAAAGCTATGTTAATCGGAAAATTCTGAAAAACTGAAGTAATGATTCAAATCAGTGTGTAAAATTGTAGGGCAAAGAGAAGCAAAAGAAATGTACATCAAGTTTATAAGAGAATAGTCGCATTCCATGCGTCTATTATACCGACGTGGAAGACTTGAGCCCTTTGGACATACATTTCATGCATATCTTCCAGGTGGGGCCAGCATGTCAGGAGACAAAACTAAAATTGCAGCTGCCTGTTCTATATATCCACAAGTCTTGTCTATTGAATGGCCCCTTCAGTGTCTCTGTCCTTTAAAAGCTGGATGATTTCATATCCTGACCAAGGTTGACTGATTCTTCTCCTCATGCAAGCCACAAACCCTTGCCTTTGTTAGCCACGAGCTTTTTTCCCTCAATCTTTCCGTTTAGTTTTCAAAATTTTTTCTTGCATTTATAACTAAAACATTATCCGCTTTCTAATTACATCGGTCAGATTCTTTGTGCTGCGGCCATTTCTAAAACAATTCCATTGCTTTGCCTATCTAACCATGATGCACTTAGCATACGCCTGAAAAACCGTAATTCTAAAAATTTTAATTTCTTCTCCATATTCTTGCTTATAGTCCATGTTTCACAACTATATAAATGAACTGACCATTCATCAGACTTACATACACTTTTTTTTGTATCCAACTTGACCTTTCTGTCAAAAGATCAGCTAGATCTTTGAAAATTTTGCCACTATGATCCTTCTAGCATCGCCTGTAAGAATATTACCTAAGTAACTAAACTGTTATACCTGTCCTATCGCTTGCCCATTCTCCTTCGTCTCTTTCTCCTTCAATATAACCATGCATTATGTTTAATAGCATTGAATAATAATCCAACCCTCTCACTTTCAGTCACAATTTTATCCACAATATCTTGTATTTTACGTTCGATATCTGCTATGAGCGCTGCATCATCCTCATACCTGATTTTATTTATGTTCTCCCTATTTATTCAAATACTTTCCATGTCACTTACTTCTTTTATAGAAATTTCACTGTATAACAAAGCCAGATCCATGGATAGTGCACCTTGCCTAACTCCACGCTTTTTACCTCAATATATCTACTTAATTCATTGCCTTTCTTCATTGCTGCCAGAGCAGATCCTGTATCAAACTTGCTATCAATCTCAGAGGCTTTAAACAGGAGTATTAAATTTTTGAACCATCTCATAGACAAGTTAAAATGGAAAGAGCTCCGAGTAACAGAGAAACCTATCTTCCTATCAAATTCGGTCATCATAGACCTCATTTTGTCATTTCCAAAAATAAGAAATACATGATATCACAAATACTCGTGTTTCTATTAACGGTTTCTTTTTGGAGGTTCTAAATTATATACAATAGTTCATTGTTGCAGTTTCTTATTTAGTATGGATGTCATATTCCATATTTTCACGTCAACAATTGCCACATTTAAGAATCTAAGTGATAGTACTTTGATATGCATTTCAAATACCTGAAATTGCAAAATTTCTTAGTATAAATTCATTGTGATAGAGATCTAAACTATATGCGTTTCATGACACTATCAGCACAAAAATATTCCCTTTTCACTCATAATTATCATCATCGCCTGCACCATCATCAAAATCAGCACAATAATCAAGATGACGCGTCAAAAATCGCTTAGTAAGTAACAATTGGGGTTGGTATTACATCACCCTTTCCAACTTGGTCATGTTTTTAAACAAATTGTAACTGTTTAAGTCTAGGCCTTCATAAACAAATCATATTTGAACCTTGTCAGTCGGAAATTTTGAGCCCTTCAGCCCCCCCCCCCCCACAAATAAAAAATAACCTTCAATATACGTCCCTGAGGGCGCGTCAGGATTCAGCTCTAATTAACCGGAAAAATATTGTTGTTTAACAATTGCATCAGCTGGAGTTTCGTAAAAGTTGTTCATTGTGGTAAAATCTCGACCTGTTGAGTGCCCCATAGATTACATAGGCAAGCATTTGCGCAAAATAACACCACTTATTCGGGGGATGACTGCCTCAATTCGACCCTCGATTGATCATCGATCGAGCTACCTAATGAATGTGTAAAAGCGTCCTCTTGCCTTGAGCAAGGAAATCCATTGAAATTAACCTTTAACCTTCAATCATGTTAGCTATTATTATTTTACTATAATTTTCGAATTAATTAAGAATCTTTACCAATAAATCTCAATGTTTTCGTCGCCATTCTTCTCATTTCAACATAATTGAATTGAGTGTTCTCGTATTCGAAACGAGGTTCCACCATGGTGATACAGTATACAAATATGGCGGCAATGCAGGAAGCCACCAGATGATTTTCAAGTTAATAGCAAGCAACCGTACTCCAAAATTAACCATATCTTGCATCTGAAATTGAAGAATGGTATACAAATATAACATTTTCAAGGCTTAACTATTCCATTATATTATCTAGTTAAGATCTAATTATGTAATAGATGGCTAAAATGTTTTTCATGGTAACGTGTTTGTTAATAATTTTTAACCCGATTTAGGCCACAATGATGAATGCTGTGGCTGATCCAAGACAAATGAGACGGATTATTGCTGAAGATCCTGAGTGGTAAGCTCTCAAATTAAGTTAAAACCTTCTCCAAATAAAAATGATAACGCAATGGAAATGTGAAACTATATTGCAGCAAAAATGTCGTTTTTTGGAAAATTTTTTTTGTTTTTGAACCAAGGCTTATAAATCTAATTCTAAAAAACTTGGGCGATGGAAACTCTTTTTTTATTTTTATGTTACAGTTTATAGCACTTGGTTTTCATGGGAAATGGTTTCTTTCTTTTAGGAACCTTGCAACTGTTCCACTACTAACAGAATTATGTTTGCAACATGTTGTCAACAAATTTGATGGTGATAAGTTTATTTCTATTCACTTAGTTTTAAAATAAGTCATTTGGGCACATAATCTTGCCTGATATGAGCTGGAAACTTGCTCTGAGAACCGGTAGATGATTCAAGATCCATAAATGTACTATCTTTGAAATCATGGTTAAAAAATGTTCAGTTCAATTCATTGAATGATGTAGCATTTTAAATGTGGTGGCTACCATCTGAGTGACTGTCTGACTTTTATAAAGCCAATTTGAGAACATTCATTGTATTCTATTATAGGAAACCCGCTTTTAGAGGAACTACTTCCAAAACATAAAGCAAAGGTGCTTGAGAATCTTTCAACAAAGTTACCACTGAGGTAAATATTTATCAAATTAATTTATATATGAATGGTATAAAATTGATGCCAAATCATTAAAGAAATAACCCTAAATTTATAATTTTATTTAATTGAAATCTAAGAATAATTAAGTTGTAAAGGTACATATTCTATGAATGTATTAAAGGTGCATTGAAATTACTTTCTCAAATACCTTTCCATTGATTTTAGTGTTACAGCAAACCTTGTAGAAGACAGTGGGTACTGGCAAAAATGCTGCAGAGCAAGATGGAATGTTTGTGATGTGTCACTTTACAATGAAAACTGGAAACAAATGTATTTTGAAAGAAATCTTGAAGGTACTTAACATAACAAAACTTGGGGCACAAGAAATCCTCCCATTATTGCAAATTGGAATGGCAATCTTTTACCTTAGTACGGTCTTTCAAACAGACAATAAGTTACTTTTTTAATCCATTAAACAACGTTTTACCAAGTCATCTGCTCTGCAACAATACTTTACAACCTAAACCTGATTAGCAATTGTTTTACTTTATTAAAAATGTTATAAATCTTATTTCATTGCAGAAATAATTGAGAAAATAGTGCCAGGGACAACAGACCTGACAGTGGTATGTTTGTAACCTTTTGTTGATAAAGCCTTGCATTGTAATCTATTTGATCAGCCTATATTGATTGATTGCCTTATGGTCATAATGTTAGTGACAGAACATCAGTGACAAAACATTGGCGATGCAATATTTGTGACACAACAGGGTGATAGGTATTAAGACTGGTATGCTAAGTTGATAATCAAATCTATGGTTGAAGGATCCTTGTCAGAAATGAAATTGAAGTTCTATTTTCATTTTTGCATTTTAGTTTGACGAAACATTAAAACTATCAAAAAATTACATAAAAAGTTTGAATATCAAACAATTACTTCCACCTGTCAAAGAACCACCAATAAAAGATGAGGACGAAGATGAAGACAGGTATGTACACTGATTATTAAGCTAGGCTGCTTCGATTCTATGGCAAAAGCAAGTCACAGGGTGCCCATTCTCCACATCAGTTATATTCTAGAAATGCTTATCTTAAAAGAAAAGATTGAGGATTTTAGAACGTATTTGCTGCATAGTAATTTGCTTTCTGATTTGTGAATTGGTGTTACCCTTTTTCTTTTCCAAAAAAAGCGAACTGCATATTCATTTCCTAGTTACTTTTTGTAGGCCCTACTGTAAAAAATTAACTATCATATTGTTTATTAATGTAGATTACCCACTTTAAATATATCATATTATTATTATTCATGTGTAATAGTCTTTTTCCCAGTTACAACATTTATCGTTAGGAAGTTCTCTTGCTGAAATGTTTTCCTACTAAATTTTATCAATCAAAGCATTTTAAAATTAATTTTTGAATATTCACTGTTTAAATTATTAAGCTAGAATTATTTCTTTTTCAGTGGAAGCGAATCTGGAGATAATATCAACATCGATCATTTTGATTTCAATTTAGTCACTCAAGCTCTCCCTTTCCTAAGGGAACTTCGAATTACTTATGGGTAGGTTTTATTGCAATCGTACGCAAGTGTGTTGTATTAATTACATTGCCTCGTTTAATCTTTTAACCTCTCTTGTTTTTTTTGTTCCTGCCTTATTGCGTTGTTTCTGGTAGTTTTACACTATCTACAGACACTCCCTCTGTATGCTTGAAAATTTATCAAGATTCCTTCAAAATAGGATTTTGAATTGCTGGCAGAATATTTCTTACTTAACACATTTATCCATGAAATCTGGTTTGATTAGAAAACGTTACAAGTCCGCTACAACAGAGAAACAAGACTTTTACCTTAATTTCTACATAAAGGCCATATAGTATATATCCTGTTATTTGATTCTTGTTGTTTAGCGTTCTGCCACAGTAACTTTGTAGGCAATGCAGACTGTAACAGCATCGTAACATTATCTTCTAAAATAGAGGTTGACCATATTCGCCTTAGTATGTTAGCCTTGACCAATTTTTTCTTGTCTCATAGGGTTCGAGATTGTGGCATGAATTTTGAGTGGAATCTTTTCGACTTTACTTCGCGAGATTGTTTACTACTTGCAAAGGTGAGAAATTCAATTTCGTTTCACGTTCGAAATTTTTCACTGCCAATACACTGTAAGCTATCTCTTCTTTTATTGGTGTAATAATAATTGCAAATGCACGCCATATTTGGGCAGAAATGCTATCATGTACACTAGGGATCAGTCATGAATTTTACAAGTTTGTAAACAGTTCACCTTGACAGAAGGTCTCATGGCATATTGTATATGCAGTCTTATATGTTTAAAGTCCAACTACCAACTGGCTACTTTTTTCAATCTGTTTCTTTTCTAAATCACCAACAATTCAATCACAGTTAGGCGAATAAATTTGCTGTTTTAGGCCGTGAAGCATTGCGACTCACTTGTCACGTTTCAACTGCACCAAAGTAAAGTTGATGATGAAAAATGCAGAGTTCTGATTAGCCATCTCTTGGATCATCCAACGTTAAAAAAGTTAGGTAAGATACTTTCCTGTTTTTCGTGGAAATATTCAGGCAAAATGTCTGCAAAAATTAAAGACATGTTTTCAATTAAGACCATCTCACTTTAAGTTCGTTTTCTTGTTGCAGATCTATCTCATAATAAAATCGGCGACAGCGGAGCAAGAGCGGTGGGAAAATTAATCAATGGGAGATGTCAGTTAGAAGAATTAGATTTAAGAGACAACAAAATAAAGGCACTTGGAGCAGCAGCAATTGGTCATGGCTTGGGGAAAAATACAACATTGACGTCACTCAGTCTTCGTTTAAATAGGTACTGTGATTTTTAAACAGTATTTAGAGTTTATAAAAGTTAAATCGAAATGTCAGCAAATAATGGCAAGATCGTTAGACAAAACAGTATAACGTTTAAAATGTTGAAGTCATTAATTCGATTCATCCAAAAATAGCTCGATGATCATAGAATGAAACAATTATGTTGATTATCTAGGCTGACACAGAAATACAAGGCATGCGATAGCAAAGTTTTATCCATCAAAAACGAGTAACCTCTTAAACACACACAACTCTGAAATAAATAAAGGAATGAAATACCAAATTACCACCTTAATAAAGAAGCCTATTATTTCTTATTTGTTAATTTATCTATCCTTTGATTTATTTACAACCTGTAATTATTTCCAGGTTGGGAGACGAAGGAGGACAAGCAGTCTGCAAAGCACTTCTGAAAAACACGACTTTGGAGGAGCTAGATATAGGAAGTAACGATCTCGGGGAACCTACAGCTGCCTTGCTATCAAAGGTAGATTCAAATATACTTTTTATTTGATCGTCGAAAATAAAGCAAGAGGGGGGATAAAATTTACATTGACTTCATATCCATCCCATTCGTTTTTGCTCTAATGATATTTTTCAACTTTTATCTACCAAAGTTAAAATATGTGCACTTATAAATGTCAAGATTCCTGAGTGAAGGAATAAAAGCTAATCCACCGTTTTAAAATCAATTTGTCTATAGATTAAATTATGAAGCTATTTTTTATAAATATTTAGAATATCATGAATATTGTATAAACCTAAGGTTGATCACTGAGAGTTAGGATTATTTAATAATATCTAAGTATTTCTTAATACTTCTCTTCATTTTATTTGCAGGTCATGGCAAAGAACAAAACACTCAAGAAATTGAATCTTTCTTGCAACAAGATTGGACACGTGAGTTTCATTTCAGTCGATAATTACGAAACATGAACCTCACACAAGTTGGATGTCACAGAATTTGATCAAGAATTATGACAATTTTCCTTTGTAACTCCGCAGAAATTATTGCCCTATAGTCGGTAGAAAGGACAAAACCGTGATTTGGAACCATATTTTTGGGGATGACTGCATAATTTCCATGCAACAGTTCTTTGCCCTATAAACATCTAGATAAAAGCAAAAAAGGCGGAAAACATTGGGCATTAAATTTGGCCATCAATTTGAAAGTCTACTTTGCTTTGCAAGAAGTTCCTTTTTTCTTTTTTTGAAAAAAATGAATAGCATTGAATAGTAGAATTCTAAGGAGAGACCAGCAAAATAAGACTAATTTAAGGAATCTTATTAAAATGATTTTTGAAATTTAATCAAACATGTCAGTGGCTTGAGAGTGTGTTCACTTTTACAGCAGCCTTGTTACTATGGAAGAAAGCGATTGCTCACTATCGGTTTGTTTTTATTCATGTCCCCTTAGTTTCTGATCTGATTCTCTTACTGATGCTTGATCTACAGGATGGTGGAAAATCATTGCAAGAAGGAATGGAAGAAAATTCTACACTGACGCAAATGGATTTAAGACTTACTGAAGTTGGACAAGAATGTGAATATTGTATAAACCAGCTTATTAAAGGCAATATGAATCAGGAATATTTTCGTATAAAGTAAACCTTTCATGCATATCATTTCTTGTAACCTCAAACAGCTTATGAAGAAGCAAAGTTGAAAATCTTTCATCACTGTTGTGATAGTATTTTTTATTTTCAATATGGTGATTGCTTTTGAACTTAAAGTAACCAAATAGATGTCTTGAGCTTGTATCTTTGTTACAGAATCTTTATTTCACTTCAAGTTGTACATTAATACATTATTTGTTTATCAATTATTCTGTTTTATTCATTTTAATTCTTACCCTTCAGTCGGGTGCGCTACTCCACGTGTCAGGCGACCATGGCAAATAAGCTCTTTAAACAGCGTCAGGCTCACGACAATGATGATTTCACTACTTCACCCCATTTGGAAATGAAAAGGGCGTCAATTATTAAAATTAACATTAAACTACTAATACCAATGCCGATTTGTTTAGACTCCCAATATACCAACATAAGTTTAAAAATGTTTTTGACAAGATACCTCATTTCACCATTATCTTTTTCCATTGTCACAACATAATTTCTCGAATTAATGTTCTTTACCGACAAATTTTTCATGATTAAAAAGGCCATTCTCATCAGCTGATTCGATGAATGGACATAATATCGGAGACTCAATCTAGAAATATAAACAAAATGGAAGTTACGAAAAGCAAAAGAATAAAATAACCGTCAAGTTTGAATTTGCCCTTTTTCAATTGCATCTGTCTTGTAATATTTTCGATACTGAATTACAAACACCACTAAGTATCCAGTGAGTATCTTTTTATTGTTGAATAATTTTGTTTACATTCAATAAAATAATATTTGTAACACTGACCATTTATTGATGTCACACTGACCACTCATTAAGTTTACGTCTTATGCATAGATTAATCTAAATAATTTTTTTGATTTTCAACATCGCATGGACAAACTCTCAAACACAGCCTGATCTTATTTTTTTGCTAATTAACATGTCAGATTTCGAAAACTTTTGGGGTAAACTCCATGAAACGTACCATTTAATTGCAAAGTTAAACATACAAATAGATTTTAAAATAATTCTTGCAATACTTACACCAATAATATATTCACATGGTTTTGGCTCCAACATATATATTGCTATTTGCTGACCTGTTTTGCCTTTCAGGCATCTAAAACAGAATTGTTTACACGTTACATCACTGAACGATATGAAACAAGTTGTGCGAGATGGTGTATGCCTCGCAACAATGATAACATAATTTAAGTAGTAAATATTAAAACGAAAGAAAAAGCGAAATCTCGTGCTTTCTGTAAGCTTTGTCGTGACCAAAAAACTCAATCATTGCAACCAATTTACTAAAAGTGTCGTAAAAGCATAATTCAGTATAAACATCTTGTTTTGCGTCATTCAGTTCCTTCCACCAATATAAAAATACTTCCATGCTGATTCTGACATTTTCATTTACTCGACATACAAACTTATACCGTTAATGATTCTTTAACGAACCTTGTAAATCTTGCGTGCGTTGTAAATCTTGCGTGTCTATTGCTCCAATCTAAGATTTGCTGTTACTGTCAACTTTCCACAGCTCACACATTCTCTATTTTCCAAACTTGGTTAATTCAGTTTCTTATTATCAAATAATCTAACCTTATCTATAAGATTTTGAAAAGTTGCACTCCAAATATCAACCTTGCTTATCAACCAGATTAACACGATAAGATACATCTAAAGATATCATCAAAAGTCATAAGAAATAGATAAAAATGTAGACTTACTTTAACTTAACTTGAGCAGTTCTTGGTCTGCCAGTAACGTCACAGACCTCTCCATTTGAATAAAAATGAGTAACATACCTGGAATGATTCAATTAAAATATTCACAATTTGTCAAAATAACTGAATAAATGAGTTAAAAAGGATAAGTATGGGTTCTGATTTATAATCCAAACTAGCATAACCCCTTTAATGTCAGGACTTATAACGACGCAGAGTTCTACCTTTTACCATGAAACTAAGAGGTAAAGAATACAACATATCTTTTTGCCAGGGTGTTATGGAGGACCGTCGAGAGGGGGGGGGGGGGGGTAGGCGGGGTCGGAGGTCCGGGGCCCGCAAAAGTTTTACTCAATGAAAAATATGATTGCTCACTGGGGCCCGTTGCAATAAAATACCCCTGGGCCCGAACTGGCTCTCGACGGCCCTGGTGTTATGTTCTACACAGACCTCCTTCGACCGCAAATTTTTTGCAGGAAAATTTTCACAGAAGGGACACTAATTCAATAACAAGGAGACATTTGAGAGATGAATGTTATGATTTGCTGCAGAAACAAGAAAAATTTGCCCAGAATGCTTCATGGTAGATTTCTTCACTGCTTATGGCAAAATTTTGATCCCTGTCAGCCTTTTATTAATTTCCAAATTCATTTTTCCTTGTGAAGTGCAGAGCAATATTCAATTTCTTATTTATGACCGAAAATCTTCTGTGAGATTTCATGTGATTTCCTGTGACCAATATTCATGCAGCCACGGGGAATAAAAAGTCCTCGTTAAGGCCCAAGACAGAACGACTCACGTTTTTGATGTTTACGTTAGTAAAACAGAAAGAAAATTACTGAAAGGAAAGTTGGTAATATTTTCTAGAAAGAATGGCCTTACTTGTCAGACATGAAATTTTTCCTCGTCTTCAACCATTCAAGATGTTTCTAGGAATATGAAAAAGTAAAAAACAGTAGATAGGAGAAAATAATCAAGGGAAAATGAAATGAAGAGTACAGGTATATCACAGTTTAGTCTTTTTAATCAATACAAACCGTTTTGTCCCAGTAGCCAAGGTGAATTATTGTTTTTCCTGAAACCTCCTGAAAATAAAAATATAGTTCTAACTTCATAAGGATGATTTTAGGAGGAACCTCACACGATGCAATTCATGTAATTGACCTTAAGTAGAAGATATCCAAAAAGAGATATTTACCTGGTGAAATTGTTGAACATATTTTCCATAACAAAATTCATACATCCACCAACCACTTCCCTGTAAGAATAGTGATTTTATTATAAACGAAACAATAGTTTGACACAAACAAAACAATAGTGATTTTTATTATAAATTATGGTAATACCCAGCAATTGATACTCCTTAGCACTTTAGAATATAGGCAAAACTGTATAAAATATGGTAGCATTGATATTAAGCCTGATAATTATCAATTTTAGTGGTGCAATATGAAATTATATCTTTGTTACATTAATACATTGATTTATTACTAAGAATTAAGGAGTGTTCTTTCCCGTTAATCAATGAAAGCATGGTAACTGCAAAAAAGGAGAAGCAATGAAAACCTTACTTTATTTAAATTGAAACGGGCTTCCACATTCCATATAGCACATGCAAATGGTATCAAACGAGAAAACTTCATGTTTTATTTAACACTAATTCAACTATGTAAAAGATAAGTTTTTCTCGAGTTACTTTGAGCAAACTTAATTATTCTTGGTTAATGAATTCGGTAAATATGAGGCAAACTCTTGAGAATATTATGACGTATGCAATGTGAAGTACAAGGCAACAAAAGCAAAAACAAAAATATCAGATTGAAACTAACCCCTTGCAGACAATAATCACCATTCAGAAAATCTTTCGTGAGTTGATCATCAGTTGTTGTTGTTGCTTCTAATTTATTTTCTACGTGCACTTCATTAACTTCGTCATTTTTCGTCTCCTCCACATTTCGATTTTCGGCAGGAGGCTCTTCAGTGGCTGGTTCATTTGACGCTTTTGGCATTATTGTCACGTACCTAGTCTATGATGAAAATAGGATAAACATGTAACTAAATGGAAAACAATATATAGTTGGGAAACATCTTGTTGAAAAAAGTCAGTAGAGACATCAAGGCTGTTACGGAGGCGGATATACTAACGGGCCAATCAGCAACCTAGCACACATGACATTATGAAAATTGCAAACAATTGCCGAAATGAAATATGCTATCCAATTTTGAAACAATCACTGGTTATGTTTATTTACGAAGTGATGATAACATCGTACCAATAGCATAAATTTGCGGAAGAGAGATCATCAAGATGAAATTGAAAGTAGAAACCTAATCACCTCAGCGGTTGCCTTTTCTTCCAAAGAACTTGTTTCAAGATCAGTTAGACGAGAAGGACGACTGTGAAAATCAAATCAAATACTTTGAATCAATAACATCAATTGAGCAACTGAACATAATCTGTAGTATTTACATAAAGTTTCTGACAGTTATACACACATATATCACAATATTTTCATTTTATGTGTCAAACTTTATGACAGAGCACAATGGTTTTACTTTTAGTTTCATGCTTGATGTGATCTTCAATGTATGGGATGTGACTTTGATATATTAGTGTAAACAGTTATTAGATATCACGTAAAGAAGGTAAAAGGTCTTTCAATGCACACATGATTGATTGACCTTTCTAAATAACATTTCTAAACAACCATCTTTAAAGATATTACTCTGTCTCCTTCTAGCAGAATTGTGCAGAGGTGCCAAACAGTGTAAATAACTTCTTGAAATGAAGTAAAGAGCTAAAAATATAAATGGGTTGTTCTACAAAAAGTGAAGAATTGCACACTGCGTTAAAGACACTTCATTAAGGTAATGACGATCACACTTAGTTGACCTACATGCTTATGTCTGCAGCCATTTTCAAGACAAATAAATTTTACAAACAACAGGTGATAAATGAAGAACTATTTGATAATTCACATACCTTGGTGCACCATTCAATGGAAGGCATTTAATGTCATTCACAGGACTGTCTTGTACACTTCGAAAAGTAGATATATGATAAATAAATTAATTTTTAAATTAACCATTCCCACTATGAGAAAATTCAAAGCAATTTTCTTCAGCTAAATCTGAAGTACTCTCTTTGCCATCTGCATCAATTTAAGTTGTTCTGACAGAGTAAATAAAATAATTAAATAAAAGTTCTTACACAAATGCAGGGTTTTCACATAAATCTGGTGTCAATACCATGACCTCATATTCACAAGTACTTGTCTCTTTTACACTCATGACCTGGAAGAGAAAAACTTTTCAGATTCAAAGAAATTTACGAATTGAATGAAATAAAGTGATTGCATGAATTTAGCAAAAACCATTTTCTTCATTGTTCTTCTTCTAAAAAACAAATAGTTGTTTCATACAAGCTTCATATTTACATGTTCATATATTCTTATATTCATATATATTCATTCATTTGTGTCTGTGTGGCGCAGTGGATTGGTCGCTTGACTCCAGTGACAGCAAACAAGGTGCTGATTTCATGTGCTGATGATGGCTACATGTTAGAGGCAAAATGGGTCATTTAAATTTACTATTTCTGGTCTATTGTACGTACCTCATTATGGGATGTTGGGTGACATATGTATAGAATATCAACACGTCTTGGTTTGTTATTGTTTATATCACATGGTGTTCCATTATCCATTGTGACATTGTAATATGGTGTGAGTCGCCCATCAATATCTCGTTTTTGAACCTAAATTGAAACAATGGCTGGTTTACAAAGAAAGCAAAGAAAAAGTCAATTTATCAGAGTTTAAACTGAGTAGACTTGGCAACAGTGAGCTTTCCTTATCAAGAACTGTCATTCAAAGTCTCTTTCACCTGGATTTTTAGCAATGCAGAGGTTGAGTTGACTTCCTTAGACCAAACCATTGACGTACTGTATTATTAGAAGTATGTTAGATAACAGAAAAGTGTATTGTGTTAATTTAAGGAGCATTTGATATCCTGGCTCATTTCACATCAACATTTGATTAAATTTACCTTGTAATCTTTACCAGCATTATCCCTCTTTTTAGAAATATCTTCTTCCTCATCTAAAACGATTAAGGATTCATGAGAAAAAATGCTGATTATATCTTTTGTTCCTAAAATAGTGACAATAATTGTGTGACAGAACAAGTATATAAAAAAGAAAAAAATGACCAACAGTATACCATAATAGGATTCTTAACACTAGATTCAACAGCAGTCTAGGATGTACTTACTTTGAATTTCTCTTCCAAGATAATACTCTTGCAGCTTTACTTTGTTCTTAAATAGTTCAAAGACGAGTGAGAAATCAAGTATAAACTTTAATTCCATGATCTTCAAGTATAAGAAATATATTTTTCTGAAAATAAATCACCACTTTCATTAATTAACAGGTTTATCTATCTATTTATTCTCTTATCTAAATGTTTGTTGATTTATCAATTCAGCTATACCTCACTTAATCACTTATATTTAAAGATAATACAAGAACAACAGTCAGACTGATACAACTTAACCAAGGCCCTTAAAAAGGCAGTAATCACTTACGGGGCCATTTCCCTTTTCCTCATGGAACTGCCTTACATGAAGGCCATGGCAGACTTCATATGTCCAGTATGGTTCAAGCTGAAAAAGGCAGAGAACATATTAATGTGAGTAGATCTAATTCAAAACATAAGAAGAAAGTCTCTGTCATGTGTTTTAATTCAAACTTTTGAACACTCAGCATTTACAGTGAGTATTTGCCCTCTAAATTATACAACATTCTCTTTAAAATATATAATTTATATTTTATAAAGCATGAAACAGAGTTAGAGTTTTCTAATCATTTAATGACCAAGAATAGGACTTCATACTCTGTATGAGCATTTTGTGCCTTTTAAAGTCAGAACTCCAGCCAATAGATCCTCAGGATGTGGTCCTTTGTTGCGTTCGCCATCACCCTGAAAAAAATCAAACATGTTAAAATCATAATTGTTTGAAATCAAGAAGGTTAAGATTTTGCTAAGGATTTAAAATTGATACAAACAAAAATGTGGATTTATTCTTTTGTTTAATTATCATTCATGTATGAAAAAACAATGACATTATCACAACATACAAACCTCAGTTTTCTTCAACTTTGGTAGATAGCATCTGTATTTCTCCTTATCTTTTGTGCTCATTATGATGCTATCCATGCCCTTGAGTCCTCTATGCAAAGTGCTCTGAAAATTTGATAGATTCAACATAAGGGATTTCAATGTAAAGAACACCATCAATAAGTGACTCTAGATTGCATTTTGATACAGCAAAATATTTCATTAGTAAAATTAGGTAATGAGATGTTTGGTTGTTTTATAATCTGTGACACACCTAACTTATCTTGGGACAGTCTTTCTTTGTGAATTGGGTGGGGTCCACTTAGAAGGCAGGAGCTTGCATGAGCGAAGCACAGTAAAAATAACTGAAAGTCACCATAAAAAATATTTATCAAATGTACCATAAAGCTTTTCTCAAATCTTTCAGAAGCTGGATTCATGTCGAAAGTTGAATAAAATTTGAAAGTGTATAACTGATTGAAACTATTTTAGTTTAAGCATGCTAACATTAACTAAAACTATATATAGTTTGAGCATGCTAACATTAAAAAATTACACAGTGCATATGATTTAATCTCATAAATGTATACAATATTTAAATACTTTATATTTTACTTACCGCAGGATCTGAACTAAGCCATGATATTTCAAATGCTTGTTTATCGTTGAATTCTGGCACATATTTATCACTTAATCCAAATATGATATTTCCTACTACTAAAAACATCCAAATATAATCTGGTCTAAATAAACTCCACAGTACTCTGCTGTATCTGGATTGCAAAGATGACATCTTGAAATCTAGAGAGTGAAATAAAAAGTATCAGTAAACATTTGTTGTTAATAAACCATTTCACTTTATACACCAACGGATGGTAAATTGCTTGTTCAACTCCATATCAACATCTCCTCAGGTCATGTAGCATTATTCATACCTTCCATGGTAAGCAGAGGCTGTTCAAAACATTAGAGGTGATGGGGACACAGCTATAGTGGGGTAAGGGGGTATAATATATATTATATACTCCCAGCAAAAAACTTTGTTAAACAAAGTCATTTAAAAGCCTTCAAGATACATTCCGTCGCCAAATCAAATCAAATCCAAAATATTTTTCAGCAAATTTATTAATTACAGGATACGTCATTAAGATGGTTGTTAAATATTAACTTTCTAAGCTGGAAATTACAATTGCGAAAATTTAAGATAAACAACTTTATTGTAATCAAAAAGTTAGCTGACGGACATATGGAAAACGCTCAAGATAGAGCTATCTAGCCATATGCCGAATTAATGCGAATTGACGTTTACAATTAGGTTTGTTTGATTATTATATCAGTAAGAAAGATAACAGTAATAAATCTAAGACAAAAAATGAACGAAAGAGGAAATAAGTAAGGAAATAAGGAAAAAAGAAAAAATTTTGCCACCTTATCTGCAAATAAAAGATGGTACACCCTTTTTTTGTGCAATAATTGATCCTGATGTAATAGAATAGAAAAGGGCAAAGAGTATACGTGGAAACCCTGTAATCCACCAACATTCACTGGATGGAGGATGGCTGAACCACTCAATATGCTAAGCCGCGCGAGACAAGTTGGTTATGCTGATTATGATGTATAAAACTTTTTCACTTACTTGATTATACAGATTGCTTTAATATGTGACCAGAGAGCGCAAAATACCTCATTTTAATTCGATATTCAAAATAAAATTGAAATAACTAGCTTTTAAATCATATTGTTGACGATTTTCCGTCGATTTTCTCATGTCAACAATCCACACGAAACTGTTACCTCGCTATCACAATGACAGCCTCAGTTTCAACAGACCTCTAAACCCACAATGTTCATACACG
The DNA here is from genome assembly GCA_964019065.1 of Catostylus mosaicus. Lineage (NCBI taxonomy): Eukaryota > Metazoa > Cnidaria > Scyphozoa > Rhizostomeae > Catostylidae > Catostylus > Catostylus mosaicus. The sequence continues at coordinate 519,043 of OZ025188.1, read as the reverse complement.
TCATTTGTGTTATTGGGGGTTGGAGCTAACCTAAACGGAAATGTGAGAGGGTATTGGGGGTTGGAGCTAACCTAAACGGAAATTTCTCTCGTTAGAATCGTCTTGGCAATATAAAACTGGAGAGCAAGAGTTTTCTGCAAAGTGCTATCTAATTCTTATTAGCCTGTCTACCAACCAATCAAATATCGTACAATGAGTGTAACGCATATCCAAATCTCACAAATTCAATCTTAAGAGAAACATCTAGAATTGAAGGCAGAACCAACTTTCAGTATTTTTGTTGATTCGAGTGAATACCCGCGGAAACGCGCGTTTCTCCAACAGATCGATATATTTGTGCTCAAAAAGGAATTAACGCACGGCCACCGAGGAGACTTGAAAAGGGAGAGGCCAAACTTCAATGCAAGAAAATATCACGTCACAGCATGAAGAGCTGCCTTTAAAAACTAATGAAAAGAGCTCCACTTCATGAAAATGTTTAAGATTTAAGTCCCTCGCAATTAAAATGATTAATTTAGCCTGTGCAAATGGTGCTTTAACTCTAACGAAAAAGTGGTGGGGCCATTGCCCCCCGTCGTCGGAGGCCCTGTAACAGCAAATTCAAAAAAGAGTGAACCTTCCTCCGGACAAGAACATATCAAAAGGAAAAAAACATTCTTCGCAAGAAAAAGAAAATAGGCATGGCTTGGGTGTGTCATGGAGCTTCTTTTGTTTTTGTGGACCTTTCTCCAGCTAGTGACCACGTGACCTTAATGTTTTCCTGACTTTGTTTCATTGGTTTATTCATGGTCAATTTAACTATATATATTTGCCTAGTTTCTTTTGACTTAATTTGTTATACTAATTTTTACTTTTCTAGGCCTAGCAGAACGAGACATAAAAAACAACTCGTCTGCTTCTGAAAACATTCATCTTAGATGAAGAAAGCAACTAAGAACGGTCTTTGACAACCTAATTTATGTGTGAGTTGAATTTTCTCTTTCCGCTAGTTTCAATACTTTATCATAAAACATGTAGCATATAATACATTATAAAATAACATCTCAAATTCCACTTCTATTTTCCTTTTTTTGCTCTGACATGTTACGTAAACTAATGGAATAAGTTTTTCATGGCTACAATCCAATATGAGAAAAACTTTATTCGGTAGTTGGAAGTTATTGATCTGTGCAACAGGCTACAATTTCAATCTGGAAAAGTTTTTGTTGGTTATTATAGAAGCCAGACATTTATTAAGTTGATATACCGAATGCGCAACAGTCAACTGGTACTTGCTGGGCATAGATCAAAGGGTTGTGAGCTGGTGATACCTGAAGTATCAAAATTAGGCGAAACGACCAAGTAGGACAACTAGATAGATTGATGATGTGATTTTTGATACTGTTTGATTCAAGAATAAACATATAAGATTTTAATGAAGTTTGAAGTAAATGGAGGAACAAAGGTATCATCTTAGCGGCGTCATTTAAAATCACAATGGCATGTAGAAATGTTTTCAAATTGCTTTCAGGAGTGACTTTCTTGTGGCTTATTATATTATTATACATGGGAATACACTTGTTCCAGTTAGTTGAAGAATCCCAGAAGACGCTTCAAGAGCTAGAAGGAAAGAAAGTTGAGGCTGATATCCTGCGAAAAGAAAATATTGCTTTACGGCAAGAAACTAATAGTCGAAAGGTACGAGCGATACACGATGATATAGAAATGACGTTTAAATCAAATAGAGTTGGAAATGAGGAAACTATCATGGAACGTAAAAGCGATGATCTTGAACGGCGCGAAATACACGCTAAACATTACGACTCTTTCGACGTCGGAAAAGCGCCTAGCAAAGAATATGAAATTACAAGAAGACGGGTTGAAAACTACCTGCGAGAAATGAACTATTTTGCATCTGCCAAACTCGATCAGTTACGGAAAAAACTTGGAGATAAATATAAAGAAAACCAATTAGATATATTTGCGACAGATTACGGTCAGCTCTCGACAATTACGATTAATGAAATGGAGAAGCTGAGAGATTTGGATGGAATGGGTGAATTCAGGCGGAAAATGCATGAAGAACTATCAACTGAAGTTCAGAACAGATTTCATAAATTGCAAAATCCAAAAGATTGTAAGAAGGCAAGAAGATTGGTATGCACTTTAAATAAAGGTTGTGGATATGGGTGTCAAATGCATCACGTGATCTATTGTATGATTATTGCATTCAGCTCAAATAGAACTATGGTTATGAACTCTCGTGGTTGGAGATATTCAAAGAAGGGTTGGGAGGGTACGTTCTTACCAGTAAGTGAATCATGTCGTAACGTTGGTTTCGGACGAGTTTATTGGGGCATGGCGTACAACACAAAGTTTACAGTGGCTCATTTACCAATAATTGATTCCATCTCTCCTAAACCATTGCAGCTACCCCAAGCTGTACCCAAAGATTTAGTTGAAAGAATATTGCAATTTCATGAAACGCCGTTTGCTTGGTGGGTTGGACAAGTTTGTGCTTATCTGTTTCGCTATCAACCATCGATGAAGGAAAGAATTGATATGAAAAAGAAAAGAATCGGTTTTAAATCCCCAATTGTTGGGTAAGTGTAATTTATATTATTCGATTCTGAAAGGGCTCACAAATTTTTTTTAAAAAAGTGATAATCAGTCTTTGAACGATGCCTGGCTTTTATTTAGTCCTTTAGCTGTTAGTAGCCCAACCCAACCAGAATCGTTATTGTGAGATTCAAAATTTCCAAAAAAACTTAGAACAAAGCTCTGTACAAAAACCTAATCAACATTTTTACTCTTTTACTATGCAAGGATGGCATCTTTATCTGACCAAATCTGAAAGGCCAGTCAATTCGCATAACATATCGCTCTTATACGGCCAATGTGGCCTTGCAGTCATGGAAAACAAGAACAACAAAAGCATTTAAGGGAGACTAGAAATAAAACTTGCTTAAAATGAATTTCTATTGAATATGAATATGATTATCTAAAGTTTGGCAGAAAAGAATACGTCAACCAAACCTCTTCGGGACATTTCTAGATAATAATGAGTCACCAAATAATAATATAATCGTTTTTTAAAATTTCAAAATCGATTTCAAATTCACAGATTCCACGTGCGACGAACAGACAAAATAGATGTAGAAGCTGCGCGTCATGGCCTAGACGAATATTTGAAATGGGCAAAGCATTATTTTGACAAACTTGAATTGAATATGAAGCTAGATGCAAAAAGAATATTCATTGCAACTGATGAAAAAGAATTATTGATTGAAGCAAAAACAAAGTGAGTGATGGGCGGAAGAAAATCTTATGTCTTTGTGGTGCAAATTAACCGTTATTTGATCCCCGTTTTTCGGTCTTTTTCAAGAGAAATTCTTAACAATTTATAACTCCTTAATTTTTCCTTAGTTAAAGTGCTTACTCTCCAATCTACTTTTTGCTCACCTACTTACTTGGTTACTTACTTAATCTTAGCTCTTTTAACATTTATATTCTGTCCTTGTTATGTTTTTTAAAACAGGACTATTTGCATTGCATACGCAACTGAGACCGTCATCATCATCATCATCATCATAGTTACATTTTACAACCCTTTCGGGTCGATAACAAATGTCTGCACATTTTACATATTACAAACATTCTCTTTGCTGATATGGAGTCTGCATAGGCTGTAAAAGGATTCAGAGTTGCGTTGGCTCACTACATTATCAGGCAGACTATTCCAAGTGGGTATGATTGAAAAGAAGAATGAAAATTTGACAACATCAACTCTTCCAAATTTTGGCATAATCTTTTTTGCGTTAGAGTTTCTTGTCCTTCTGTAAGATGTCATAGAAAAATATTTAAAGGGGTTTAAAGCAACCTGATTTGTAAACATTTTGTGAACGTATTTTAACTGAAACAACAATCTACGCGATTCGAGTGTATCCCATTTCAAATGTAGCAATAACTCTGTTACTTTTGACCGCTGGCGATAATCACCCATGACAAATCGGGCTCCATTTCTTTGCACAGCCTCAATCCTATTCTTTAATTCAGCTGTATGTGGGGACCAAACTTCACACGCATATTCTAAATGGGGTCGCACAAGCGCAAAATAGAGCTTTTCTCTCATTTGCTGTGAACAACTAGAAAAGTTTCTCCGCAATAAGCCGAGGGATCTGTTGGCTTTCCCAACAATCAAATCAACTGTTTTATTCCAACGCAAATCATTGCAGATGTATATGCCTAAATACTTATAAGACTGGACCTTTTCAATAGGGTCGTCCGAAATATGATATTCATTTGCAATAATATTTCTTTTCAACGTGACAGTCATTGAAAAACATTTAGTAACATTGAAGTCCATGTCCCAATCACAGCTCCACCTGTAGAGCCTGTCTAAATCTTTTTGCAGAACAATAGCATCATCTGCTGATGTTATTTCTCGATAAAGTGCACAATCATCAGCGAAAAGATTTATCCTGGAATCAATATCAGAGACTATGTCATTTATATAAATAAGGAAAAGAACAGGACCAAGGACAGATCCTTGAGGGACACCAGAGAGAACATCACAAGAGTTTGATTCCTCACCATCCATCACCACTTTTTGCGACCTTCCAAAAAGGAAGCTTTTAATCCACGATAGATTCTCACCACGTATGCCACATGTTTGTAATTTACTCAATAATTTCTTATGACAAACCTTATCAAAAGCCTTAGAAAAATCAAGAAAAATAATGTCTGTTTGACTTTTTGAATGTGACTTTTTGACCGTGGAAAATATTGAATGAAACCAAACTTACTTTGTAAAACCTCTTAATCTTATTATCATAAGTAATGATGATTTTAACTCCTTTTTCAAGATATCCAGAGTTTCTCTTCATAAGTGACAATGAAGCCTCCAAACTGGCAGGATTGGATCACAGGCATTCAGAGGCATCTCTTCATGGCATCATTTCAGACATAGAACTTTTATCAGAATCAGATTTTGTGGTTTGCACATTTTCCTCGCAGGTACCCTTAAACTTCTCATTCTACCATCTTTGTTTTATGTTTCAATTTATTTCCATCCCGAGAAGAGTAATTACATGACCAAAAAAATTTGTAGAAATTGATTGGACAATATATAAACTTTCCAATGTAGATAGCAAAAATGAAAGTATTCCATCAAAAACCACTATCTGAATTGAGTCAATGATTAAAATCATTTCAACAAATCTTTTGTCAAATATTGGTTATGATTCTGATTTTAATAATTTCTATAAAATTGAAATCGTATTACTTTTAAATCAGGTTTGCAGACTAGCATACGAAATCATGAATGCGAAGCACGTTGATGCATCTAGAAAGTTTCAGTCGTTGGACGATATCTATTATTATGGTGGACAAAATGAACACAAAGTAAAAGCGACAATGGAGCATAAAGCAAGGAACAGAGAAGAGATCGACTTGAAAGTAGGAGATGAATTAGCGATTGCTGGCAATCACTGGGATGGATATTCAAAGGCATTTTCACATCGCATGCGAATGGAAGGAACATTTCCATCTTTTAAAGTTGAAGAAGTCATCAACATAGCTGATTTTTCAAATTCTGACTAAGTCCCATATTCAGTAGCCTCATAGAGTATACTAACAGCAGGAAGAATCGTAACTGATAATTTTTTTCAGTGTACGTAAGCAAAACAGCGAGAAAGGTTGTTAAATAGCGGGAAGATAAATAATATTTTATAGACGAAGAAATTGTAATATTCATTCAATGACATCATACAATGATCTCAGTCACTTGCTATTTGGCTATTATGATGATGAAAAAACCAGTTTAAACCTGAAATGAACAAATCAGCCAATAGCTAATATTAAAAGGCATTATTAACCTAAATTACTTTCCTTGCTACAAAAGACAAGCCTGTAGCCATCATAAGCAAAGCCAAACCTTTGGATTGACTCTTGTATAATGAGAATAAGCTAACGCAATGTGATTTCTGTGAATAGCATGGAATGGGGCAAATTCCGAGATTCGGCCAATGATCTTCTTCTTCTTCCTCTTGTGCCATGTCAATGGACGTTGGCTACCATTAATTTTAATCTCTCGCAATTTTTCACCCCGCCGTTCTTCGTGAAAGCGTTTTTTTGAGTGCAGACTTCAAAACCCTTCTACCCATATCTATGAACCATTGAAATGTGGAAGAATTTCGAAATAAAATGTGTATAACAAGAAGGTTTTTAATGGCCGACCTATGACCATTTTTAAGTTTAATCGTCATTGCGAATCATCATTGAATCGTCTGAATCGTCATTGCAATTCAATTCAGTCTGCCCTTGATTCAAACATTTATTTGAATATTTTATGCCTTTACCTATAATCATACAGATTGCCTTAATATGTAACCAGATAATGCGAAATAACTCGTTTGCATCCGATATTTAACAGAAAATTGAAATAGCTAGCTTTTATATCATGTTTTCACTACTTCCTATCGATTTTCACATGCCAACAATCTACACGAAACTGTAGCCTCATTATCCTCATCACAGCCTCTATTCCAACAAATCTCAAGACACATTTCAAACATTCAAATTAATTTACCAAGGTTTCATTGGACATCACGTGAAAGTCTATTACATGTTAGTTGTCACCCCAAAACAAAAATTTTCGTTATTAAAGTCGTCTTGATAGTATGAAATCAGAGAGCCAGCTTTTTTCTTCAAACTTTGAAAGTGTTATCTGAGTCGAGCTGTCGGGACAACCCGCATTGTAGCGTGTTATTCCGCAAGGCTTTCCTTGGTTACCAGTGTTATCAGTTGCTGAAGCAACTATGTGTATTATATATTAGTTTATAGCAACACTTCTCTCGGGAATAGGTAATATTCGTACAAGAAACATTAGATTAATCAGTTTCATTTACTCATTTACTTGATTTATTTGATTACATTTACAATATTGCCTGGCTTAATTCATTTAATCCTCTATAGGCTTGTTGCTGTATGTTATTGATTTGTTACACTACAATGTCCACCAAAAGCGTTTGTTGTTTGTTTGTTTGTTTATTGGTTATACCAGGCTAACTGGCAGTTTATCAAGCTGCAACACCATCCATCGATCGTCAGTGCACTCTCTCACCTTCACCCTGTACAATGTTCTAATGTGATTATACAATGATTAGCAATGGAAATATGAGTTGGAAAAATTCATCACAGGTCTTAGAAAATGTTCGTCTTTCTCCACAATATTTTTCAGGGGGGGGGGAAGAAGAGGGGGGCTGCTGTCTACTTAGGAACGACAATGATCCGAAATATTTAAATATGTAACCAAAATAAACCTTATGTATCAACTATGTTCGCGGCCATTGTAGTTTTTGATTCTCTAGGTTTAAGAGAGCTAGAATTAAAAGCAACACCTCTGATTTTGAAAAAAGGTCGCAAATTACTTAATTAAAATGAGTCAAGTTCTCTCTATGCGCTAATTTTAACACTGTATTTGAATCGATTATCAAATTCTAAAATTCCGCTTTTTTTCTTTTCTTTTGCTCTGATATGTTCTGTAAACCAAATGAATAGGTATTTTCATGGTCCAAATCTCATATGATTACAAGTTAATCCGGTAGACGCAATTGGAAGATTAGCTACCTCCATGGGAATAGCCTTTTTTTGGTCTTTATAGTGGAAATTTCTAAGCTAAACTTTTGCAAAGGTTTATATACCAAATGTGCAACAGTCAAATGGGACTTTCTTGGCGTAGACAAGATGGTTGTGAGCTGGTTATACCTCAAGTATCAAAAGTAGACGAAACGACTAAGAAGGACAACAGGGTAGATTGCTTATATGATTTTTGATACTGTTTGATTTTAAAATAAAGATGATATGGTGATGAAGTTTGAGCTAAATGAAGGAACAGAGGTAACATTTTAGCGGAATCATTTATCAAATCACAATGGCAAATAGAAATGTTTTCAAGTTGCTGTCAGGTGTTACTTTCGTGTGGCTTATAATATTATTTTACATGGAAATGCAATTCTTTCAGTTAGTTGAAAAATCCCAGAAGACGCTTCAAGAGCTAGAAGGAAAGAAAGTTGAGGCTGATATCCTGCGAAAAGAAAATATTGCTTTACGGCAAGAAACTAATAGTCGAAAGGTACGAGCGATACACGATGATATAGAAACGACGTCTAAATCAACTAAAATTGGAAATGAGGAAACTATCATGGAACGTAAAGGCGATGATCTTGAGCGGCGTAAAAAACACGTTAAACATTACGACTCTTTCGACGTCGGTAAAGCGCCTAGCAAAGAATACGAAGTTACAAGAGGACGGGTTGAAAACTACCTGCGGGAAATGAACTACTTTGCATCGGCTAAACTCGAACAGTTACGGAAAAAACTTGGAGATAAATATAAAGAAAACAAATTAGATGTATTTGCGACAGATTACGGTCAGCTCTCGACAATTACGATTAATGAAATGGAGAAGCTGAGAGATTTGGATGGAATGGGTGAATTCAGGCGGAAAATGCATGAAGAACTATCAACTGAAGTTCAGAACAGATTTCATAAATTGCAAAATCCAAAAGATTGTAAGAAGGCAAGAAGATTGGTATGCACTTTAAATAAAGGTTGTGGATATGGGTGTCAAATGCATCACGTGATCTATTGTATGATTATTGCATTCAGCTCAAATAGAACTATGGTTATGAACTCTCGTGGTTGGAGTTATTCACAGAAAGGTTGGGAGGGTACGTTCTTACCAGTAAGTGAATCATGTCTTAACGTTGGTTTTGGAGAAGAGAATTCGGGCATGGCGTACAACACAAAGTTTACAGTGGCTCATTTACCAATAATTGATTCCATCTCTCCAAAACCATTGCAGCTACCCCAAGCAGTACCTAAAGATTTAGTTGAAAGAATATTGCAATTTCATGAAACGCCGTTTGCTTGGTGGGTTGGACAAGTTTGTGCTTATCTGTTTCGCTATCAACCATCGATGAAGGAAAGAATTGACTTGAAAAAGAAAAGAATCGGTTTTAGATCCCCAATTGTTGGGTAAGTGTAACTCTTTTAGGGGATTTATGGATTCAAAAACGGGCCCACATTTTTTTTAAACCCGTTGTGATCAAATTCTGACAAAAAGTAAGTTGTCAGAAAAGTAAGTTGCAATTTTCTCATCTCAACGTGTTGGACAAGAAGGGGGCTCAAGAATACCTAATTTTTTTGGTCATTTTTGTTGGTTGAACTTCTAGGTCTGTCATTTTTTTGGCTTTGGAATTTTGGGATTCTAACTTCTTTGAATTTGAAAGTTTGAACCTGTAATTCTTTTGGGTAGGCAAAGAAACTGCCCAAATGAGCATCCCTATCTTAAATTTTGCAAGGGTTATGACACTTTTTACAAGAACAAAAGCAACTTTTCTACGAAAATCTGAAAAAGCAAGCAATTAATGTGTATGAATTCTTATTGTTTAAATAGGGCCAATGTTACTTTGCAATTACGGCAACTAAAAATATCACAGGCGTTAAAAGGAGACTAGAAATAAAACATGGTAAAATATGAATATTCATTGGATATTGATATGATTACATGGATATGAATAGTAAAGAGGATGATAAAGAGCCTAAAGTTTCGATTTTAAATTTACAGACTCCACGTTCGACGAACAGACAAAATAAATGTAGAAGCTGCACGTCATGACTTAGACGAATATTTGAGATGGGCAAAGCATTATTTTGACAAAATGGAACTAAATATGAAGCTAGATGCAAAAAGAATCTACATAGCAACTGATGAAAAAGAATTATTGACTGAAGCAAAAACAAGGTAGGTGATGGTTGGACAGCATTGCTTAAAAATGAAGACAACAGAAAAAAATGGAACAACCCAGGAACAACCCAATAAGAACCCATAACAGCCCAGGAACAGGCAGAACAACCCAAGAGCATGCCCAGATTTACTTTTATCATGCACAAAAGGAAACTTTGAATTTACCTTCAGCCCATAGTGTTCCGCAGGGGGAATCACAGGGAATCAAGAAAAAGCTTTTTTTTGGTTTCCTGTGATTCCCCTTGTGAAGCACTGCGCGCAGAAGGTAAATTCAAAGTTTCCTTTTGCGCGTGCTTTTACTCAAGTCAATTGAATTGATTTCACAGAAATCCGCGCGCTTCGCGCTTTCAACTATCTTCTTTCCTTTTCAGGAAAAATGATCAGTAATTTTACAAACCTGTTACAAAATTTTTTTCTGGGTGTGGAAAAACCAAATTTTTTATCAGATATTTTGGCTCTTAAACTTCTACTTCAAGAGATATAGCCAGATAAACAGGGACACAAGTTTTACTTTTTCTCTCCAAAATGATCTTTGATTGGCTTGTTCCTGGGCAGTTATGGGTGGTTCTGGGATGTTCTGGGTTGTTCCGCTTGTTGTAGGGTCTTCCTTCCTTTGGTGGTAACGACGGACGGGTGGCAGCAAATCATGTATCATTGTAGAACTACTTAATCGCTATTTGATTCCTAATTTCTTTTCCTTTTCAAAATCAATTTATGCACCTTCTTAATTCCTTTCTCACTTAAGTGCTTAATTACCGTCGAATACTCATTTGCATACCTATTTACTTCTTTATTTAGCGGATTTAAATTTTTCAACATTTATATGCTCCGTTCTTGTTCTGTTGTTTTAAACAGGATTATCTATCTTATATTTAAGTTGATAGGCGCCGAATACGTGATGGCGTAGGGGCTCGAGCCACCCCCGAAATTTGCTATGGGGGGCTAAGTCCCCCTAAAGAGAATTTTAAAAGCAAAGTATCTTCATCTGTTTTTAATGAATAGAATACAAAATATCGTTAATCAAACAACTAAACTACACCTTGAGAACAACGCCTTTTAATTTTCACTCATTGCGTTCTGTTCTGTTTAGCTACTTTGCTGGTCTTATCTTCTTTTCTATTATTTTGAATTTAGTGACATTTTGAAATAATGACATTTTTTCATTGAATACATAGGTAATGATGATTCTAACTTCCTTTATACAAATAACAATTTGTATCTGCATCATTGTCCCTTAATTATAGTGCTAAATTAAAACCCACTCTATGCTTACCTACTATCTTGCTTACCTTCAGTACTTACTTCAGCTTTTTTAATATTTATGTTCTGTGTCCTTGTTATGTTGTTTCAAATAGGACTATTTGTATTGTATATGCAACTGTGACCGTGGAATATATTGAATGAAACCAAACTTACTTAGCAAAACCGCTTAATCTTGTTAGCATAAGTAATGATGATTCTAACTCCTTTTTCAAGATATCCAGAGTTTCTCTTCATAAGTGACAATGAAGCCTCCAAACTGGCAGGATTGAATCATAGGTATTCAGAGGCATCTCTTCATGGCATCATTTCCGACATAGAACTTTTATCAGAATCAGATTTTGTGGTTTGCACATTTTCCTCGCAGGTACTCCTTCTCATTCTACCATCTTTGTTTTATGTTTCAATTTATATCCATCACGAGAAGAGTAATTACATGACCAAAAAAATTTGTAGAAAATGATTTGGACAATATATAAACTTTCCAATGTAGATAGCAAAAATGAAAGTATTCCATCAAAGACCACTGTCAGAATTGAGTCAATGTTTGAAAACATTTCAACAAATCTTTTGTCAAATATTGGTTATGATTCTGATTTTAATAATTTCTATAAAATTGAAATCGTATTACTTTTAAATCAGGTTTGCAGACTAGCATACGAAATCATGAATGCGAAGCACGTTGATGCATCTAGAAAGTTTCAATCGTTGGACGATATCTATTATTATGGTGGACAAAATGAACACAAAGTAAAAGCGACAATGGAGCATAAAGCAAGGAACAGAGAAGAGATCGACTTGAAAGTAGGAGATGAATTAGCGATTGCTGGCAATCACTGGGATGGATATTCAAAGGCATTTTCACATCGCATGCGAATGGAAGGAACATTTCCATCTTTTAAAGTTGAAGAAGTCATCAACATAGCTGATTTTTCAAATTCTGACTAGGCAGGCACGCTGGAGCCGGGGGAGGTGGCTGAGGGAGGGGCTGCAGTCCCTCACATTTTTACTGCTATGATATGTTGAAGGCATACGTTTTTAATCGAATTACACAAGAGGCTATTTGACCTATGCCATGAATTGGTCATTATCCCCATTACAAAGCTTGACCATGTCTCGACCTTTATATTGACAGCCAAGGAGCACCAACATGAAATTAAGTGACCACGCCCAATCTTCATAGCCCCCTCACTCGAAAATAAGTTCCAGCGTCTCTACTAAGTGGTATTTTTAGTAGGCTCACAGAGTTGCAAAGGTTGCAAAATGGAGGGAAGATAAACAAAGTCACATGGGCCTAAACAGAATAATTAATGGACAGGAGTAGAGAAGGATTTTCTATTTGAGGAAATCGTAACATTTTGTCTATAGAATCAAACAATACTCTCAGACTTTTGCTGTTTGGCTATTTTTATGATGGAAAGTGATAACCAAGCCAACCTGAAAAAAAAAACAAATTCAGCCAACAGTTAAAATAATAAGGCATCATTAATCTAAAGTACTTTACTTGCAAATTATGTGGCTGTATCTCCCAAGACCAAAACTAAACATTTGGGTACACTCTTGAATTATGAGTTTATGCTATAGCAGTTTTGTTAATAGCATGGATGAGCTAGTGATGCGACAAATCTAATGGCGGAGCCCGTAAACATCACGGTTCCACGGTTGGCAGCCGTGAGGAAGGCTACTGAAAACAATAGAAATTACAAGGCCACACCCAGATCACGCCCTATGTCTTTTGTTTGACGAGGAAGGGTGATAAATTTGAGCCATTAGGCCGAAGGAAGGTTCAACACTTTCCTGAGGTCTTGTTAAGGGTTAACTGAAGCGATTTTAACCAACCTTACATATTTCATATAGCTTTACCATTGTAGCTAAAACATTAATATAATGCACAATCATTTATCTATCTGCTCGTAATGCACAACTAAAGGAAAAATTAAGGTGTTTTGCAATTGGTTTGCTGCAATCATTTCTACGACTAAGTTTCGTTCATATCCTAATTACTTTGTTGATTTAAATATTTGTATGCCATTGATTAATGCCAGAAGCCGTGAAGCTAATATGTTGTGTAATCTATCTGTTTTTCTACTTTTGTGGCAAAAGATTGCATTCCCCAAACCTAGCTTTCAATGCCCCATGCTTTTGCATTAGATAGACATTTGAGGTTGCATCCTAAGGAAAATTCTAAGAGGTATTAACGCCTCAACAAAATTGGAGCAGAAGAGGGAAAGAGCAGACTGAAAATGAATCTGTCTTTTATTCCAATAAGTCTTGTTTGAGTTTTGGATACAGGGTCTTACCCCAAGTGATAGCACCATGCTTGGCGAAAGACGTGTATAATGAATTACATAAAGACGTATGGGGACAGCTAGCTCTTTAGAAGTAACACCCCAGATCCCAGCAAGTTCTAAGATAACTCTTTCAGATTGGTCTCCAAACGAAGTTGTTCATCTGAACAGAGTCCAAGGAGTATAATAAATTTCATTTTCTCACTGGTTTTTCCCCAATCGCAATGAAATCCACTTCTTTCTTGCGTACTGCTACTGAAATCCAATACTAAACCAATTAATGATATAGAAACTCGCTGGCAGAGATATCTGAACCAAAATAAAGCAATAGTACCCTTATAATTCACCTCAGGAATTTAAGGGGAAATTTCCCACCCGTCCCACAGATGGAATGCGGCAACCGGGCCGAATGCAGCAATATCCGAACAGGGGGGGGGGGGGAGAAAGACAAAATTTCCGGCAATTGATTGCAAACCAATAGATCCGTTGTTTACGAAACAATAGCTTATTGTTTAAGCTATTGTTTAAATCAGGTGTCACATTTCCGACAAAATGATAATTTGTGGTCCCTGGGGGCGCTCTGCCCCCAGCCCTCCATTGGCTTCGGCCCTGTGCGGCAAGCTGATTTATTGAAACCATGTGTGACGTAGATTAATTAATATGCTTCATAATGAAATGAAACCCACCATAAAAATTAATTATTTAAAGCTGCGGTATAGCAGAGAATGATCTGCGTTAGTTTTGCCCCCCATGATGCATCAGCATCAAAATTACGTAATTTTGACTACGGAAACGCAAATCGTCGTCACCGAAGACTCTCTCTCTGCAGAAATTGATCTCCTGTGACGTGTTACTCCTATATAGCATTGACTTAAAACTTTAGATATACATAAAGATACATTGATAAATCTGATGATTGAACAGTGTTCAAAATGAAATCTCGCAACTGCTTGCAATCTGCATTAATAATGATAGGCCTTGGTCTGTTTTGCATCCTAGTAGGCCCATTGCATGTCATGTCGTTGAATTTGAAGTATGAAGAAGCATCTGGCTCAAAATCTGATAATATTGTGACCATAAAGGAAGTGAAAGACGTGTCTCCTAATACATATGAGGACTGGAAACTGAATGAGATGCCCAAGGGTGACAGCAGGCATGCAATTGCAGATGAATTTGAAAGACATCTTCGCCGAGTTGCCAGAGCTGTTGCTAACAACACTGAACCCCCAACAACATCATCAAATATAACGACAACAAAAGTAGAGATCACAAAACCTACAAGTGCTACTATCGTCCCTCAAAACAAAACTGAAACATCAGACCATAAATATTATACCTCAAGATTTATTCAAAAATCAGATTATTTTCAAGACCTGAAGAAACTTCATCAAGCAAAGAATCCATTTGTTATAATGCGCAATTTAACAAACAACAAACCAAATTCCATTCGTTACACAATTCGAAACCTGAAATTCAAATTCCAATTTTATGGTCATGATGTTGAACGTGCTATTGTCACATCAGCAGGGTTCATTCATATTGGTCCAACTTTCCACAGTTATGTCCATGATGTCCATTATGTTGCTCCAATCATGGGGGACTTCTTTTCAACTCCTGGACGTTCAGTTATTGTTTACATCCATGATGATGGAGCCAGATTTACTGCACAATGGGATTCAGTCTATGAGGGAGGAACCAACAATAGTAAACCATTTACATTTCAAACAACATTGTTCCTCAATGGGACTATAGTCTTTGCATACAAAGACATCCCATATAGCATTGCAAAGTTTGTAAGGAAAGATTTCCCTCCAAAAATTGGGCTTTCTGATGGTTTTGTTGTTACAGAGATCTATCAAGTTGTAGTTAATGGTGTTGTGCTGCGTCTACCAGTTCGAACCATATACAGATATCACACTGTGTCCCTCAAAAAAGAACTGGTCCAATCAAACTCAAGTTTTGTCCTGTCACCAGTTCCAAATTGCATTCAGGCAAAAACATGCGATGCTTGCTTTGACAAAGTGATTGCCAAAAATTTCAAATGCAAGTGGTGCAGCAAATTGCAGCTATGCTCAGACAAATTTGATTGGAATCGTCAGAAATGGATTAAAATGGGATGTGATAAAGTGGCATATGATTCCCAGGAGAAATGCAACGTGGTGCCAAAACCAACTCCAACAACAAAAGGTGGTGACAACAAAATGATCAGAGGTGGTAAATCAAGAAGGAGAAGTAAAGGAGCAGCAGGGGCTGTAATTGGTATTCTGGTAGCCATTATTGTGATTAGCATTGCTGGTGTGTTGTTTTATGGCTACAGGAATCCTACCTCTAAGCTTGGCATGTTAATGATACAGTACAGACCCTCTAAACTCTTCCACAGATCCCGATAATCATTATCTTGAAAGGGTTTGTGCAAGGAGAAAATATGCTATTTGACAATGCTGCTCCTTCAGAGCTAAGCTAAGCAAACAATGCTACATAAAATGTCAAATTATTTTTAGAGACCTGTGTCTTGCATGAACTTTTCAGAGCTATTTTATCTTTAGGTACTTTCTTGCAAACGTAATCTTTCAACCTTGCAAAAACCCTATTAAGTATTGGCTCATGTTAATTGCTAAGCATGGATTTAATTTTGTGATGTAAATAGAGACTTAGTCAATGCTATTTGTTTTTGGTTTGAAGCACCAATATTAATTTCTTCACTTCAAATTAGAACATGCCAGGGATAATTAGAAAATTAAGCTGACTGCTTTCAGCACACATTAAATTGATTGCATGTCAGCAATTAGTCCTTCAGGTGTGCCTTGGGAGCAGCATGAGACCCCAGACTGAGACCCATCAATGTGATCATTCAAATTGTAGTGTTCAATTGCTTACATGCTTGAATATCTGATGCAACATTCATTGACCATGAAACCATTCAAACCACCACTTAGCTTTTAGTGTGTCTTCTCTAAGAGACCAATACTTTATGTTACATCAATTTTTTTTGTTTGTTATCAAACATCAGGTGTCAATATTCTGTTAATGTTTTATTTACATATTTTTTCTAAATTTTGTATAGATGTGTTCTTTTCCAAAAATTAATTTCATCATTATACTGAAACGTTAATAACTTGAATTTCAGAACTCAATAACATCCTTCAATATAAAATACATTGAGATCATCAATGTAATTTTGATGTAGAAAATGTTAGGGTGTCCCCCTAATTCAAAGCTTTTGTTTAGCTGATTTATTGAGAATATGAAAAAGAATATTGAGTTAGCACATGCACATATAAGCACAATTATGCAACACTATCAACTACTTTTTATTATTTTGACATGTAAGTCTGTCTATGATGTGACACTTGTCTTCTTTTATACTGTATCATTTTGTTATTTTGTCATTTATGCAGATATTTAAGACAGTATATACTATATACTAAATTTCCATCACTAGGAAAGAAGGATGTGAATAATTTTTGCTTTGAGTGCGCATTGTATGTAAAATTCAATTTGAAACTGACTATTCGTGAAAGTTAAATAAGATTTAATGTTTTGAATTAGTTTTTGCATTTTTAGTAAGGGTTGTGATATTAGTTATTACATTGTAGTATTTATGGTGCTAAATATTTATCAATAAAACATTTTCTCTTTGATCAACATTCTTCCAAGACTTGGTGATTCTCGCCAATAAAGGGAGGGGCTTTTTCCACGAATACTAATTTCCAAATCAACCTTTTTAAAATCATTTATCAGTTTGATCTGTTTGACTACTTTTTCTCAGGTTTTTCCATACTGTTTTTGCGTTGTTCTACTAGGGGGAATACTCAAGATATCCTTTAGCTCATGACCACATCTGGGGTCACTGGTTCTTACACTGCAGCAGAGACTGCTGTTAAAGAGTGACATTAGCAAAAGAATAAAGAATCATTCTGTAGAGATTTTCTACTCTTCACAAGTATCCAATTCCGGTTCACTTCAACAGCAACATTTGAACATGCGTCACATACATAAAAATATTTTTTTTCATCATACTGAAAAGTTTAACGTAAAGTTCAGAACTCAATAATACCATTTAATATTAAATATCTTGAGATCATAATTTTAATTTTTACCATAATTTTAATTTTGATCTTGAAAATGTTAGGGTATCTCCTGCTTCAGAGCTTCTACTTAGCTAATTTTTTTAGTAATTGAAATTTTTAGTATTTCCTGAAGAAATTTTTCCTGTACTCGGGACCCCAAAGACTGTCATAACTCGACATCCTCTCTCGATTG
This sequence comes from Catostylus mosaicus, assembly GCA_964019065.1. Taxonomy (NCBI): domain Eukaryota; kingdom Metazoa; phylum Cnidaria; class Scyphozoa; order Rhizostomeae; family Catostylidae; genus Catostylus; species Catostylus mosaicus. The sequence continues at coordinate 501,442 of OZ025188.1, read as the reverse complement.
ATACCAATTTCAACAATTTTGGACAAAATTCAAAAAAATTATCGATAAAATACGGTCCAACTTCTTGGCCAAAATCCTGGAATTTTTTGCGACCGGTACCTACTCTGACAATTGAGAATTTCCTTGAAAAACTTTTCCTGTACTCGAGACCCCTATAAACAGTAATAACTAGACATTTTCTATCGATTGATACCAATTTCAAAAATGCTTGACAAATTTCACAAAGTTATTCATGTCATACGGTTTGCGCAGGGCCGCCGAGAGCCAGTGGGATATGAGGGGGTAGGCGTGGTCAGATCTCACTGGGTCGGGGTCAGATCTCTCCCCGAGGTATTTCATTGCACCGGGCCGCAGTAGGTGTCGTGTAAGAAATGAAATATCATGTTACAGAAACTTGTCATGACCCCTAACGACAGCCTCCCCCCCTCTCTTGATAGTCCTGGGTCCGAGTTCTGGACCAAAATTATTGCATTCTATTTTTGGCGAACGGTTACGACTTTGACAAGTGAGAATTTCCTGGAGAAATTTTTCCTGTACTCGAAACCTCTAAAGACAGACATAGCTCGACATACTCTCTCGATTGAGACCGATTTCAACATTTTTGGACGAAATTCACAAAAGTTATTCATATCATGATGTCAAATTCTTGGCCTAAATCCTGGCATTTTTTGCGATCTATATCTTCTTTGACAAGTGAGAATTTCCTGGAAAATTTGTTCACGTACTTGGGACCCTAAAACAGTAATAACTCTACATTTTCTATGGATTGATACCAATTTCAACAATCTTTGGGACTTCACAAATTTTATTGAATCATACGAACCTATTTTGGGGGCTTCAAAAATGACCAAGCGTCGAATGTGTAAATTTCTGGAAAATGGTTTAGACACGAAAACTGCTTGTCAGATTCACAGTGAAATGTGGACTAACAGAGGCGAAACCTTTTTGATCTAAACTTAAACAAATTTACTAACAAAACAAGAAAAGATTTGAATTTTTTTTCTAATTTCAATCTTTTTTACAGAGCGAATTTATGCGAACGTCGCGATCGTCCACACATATGTAAATAGCGGACAAGTTCCTATCACTGTTGTGTAAAAATCTTATAAATATATCTGGCAGCATAAATATCTTCTTGTAATCCTTAATTCCTCCATCTGCGATCTCAAGTTTTCGGCCGAAGAAAATCTTCTTCGCCCAACTTCAGAAAACAATACGATTTCTCCTGTGCACAAGCCTGTTGCTGCGGAGCAACTGTCGCCTAACCTTGGCTTCTCCATTGCAAATTCAGCTACCCCTGCGTAGCAACGTTGATACTGAGCACAAAGGTCTGTCAAGCCGACCTGGTGACGTCAAACATCAAGCAAACAGTTCTGATGAACTATGAACAAGGACATCTCGGGAGAATTCACTTTTTGGTCAAGGGGAAACCTGAAATGCTATGATTGTTGAAAAGAGACCAAGTCCAAGGGGATAAGAAAACATTTGGTATCTCAACAACTTGTTTTGACACACACTAGCCTTTAAAATCAAACTTAAATTTCTGAATGCCGCCTCTGTGACTTGCGTGACCGTTTAAATTCGCCCCTGCTGAGAGAGGAGGATCCAGTTTCCGTTTTACCCCCAATCAAGCATCGGCATCAATATTGCGCAATTTTGACGAAGAAAACGCAATCGTCGTCACTGGAAACTTTCTTTGCAGAAATATACCTCTTGTGACGTGTTACTCCGATATAGCATTGACTTAAAACTTTAGATATACACAAAGATACATTGATAAATCTGATGATTAAACAGTGTTCAAAATGAAATCTCGCAACTGCTTGCAATCTGCATTAATAATGATAGGCCTTGGCCTGTTTTGCATCCTAGTAGGCCCATTGCATGTCATGTCGTTGGATTTGAAGTATGAAAAAGCATCTGGCTCAAAATCTGATAATATTGTGACCATAAAAGAAGTGAAAGATGTGTCTCCTAATACATATGGAGACCGGAAGCTGGATGAAATGCCCAAAGATGACAGCAGGAATGCAATTGCAGATGCATTTTCGCCAATTCAAAATTGCAAGCAGGCAAGAACATGTGATGCTTGCTTTGACAAAAAGATTGCACAAAAATTCAAATGCAAGTGGTGCAGCAAATTGAAGCGGTGCTCAGACAAAGGTGATTGGCATAGTCCAATATGGGTTCAAGTGGGATGTCATAGAGCGGCATATGATTCCCCAGAGCAATGCAACACGACAACAAAAGGTGGTGGCGATAAAAAAATCAGAGGTGGTAAATCAAGAGGGATAAGTAAAGGAGAAACAGGAGCTATAATTGGTGTTGTTGTAGCCGTAATTGTGATTTGCATTGCTGGTGTGTTGTTTTATGGCTATAAAAATCCTACCTCTAAGCTTGGCATGCTAGTTATTCAGTACAGACCCTCTAAACTCTTCCGCAGATCCCGATAATCATTATCTTGAAAGGGTTTGTGCAAGGAGTAAATATGCTATTTGACAATGCTATTCTTTAGAGCTAAGCATATAATGCTACATAAAATGTCAAATTATTTTTAGAGACCTGTGTCTTGCATGAACTTTTCAGAGCTATTTTATCTTTAGGTACTTTCTTGCATACGTAATCTTTCAACCTTGCAAAAACCCTTTTATGTTAATTGCTAAGCATGGATTTAATTTTGTGATGTAAATAGAATCTTAGTCAAAGTTATTTGATTTTGTTTAAAGCATCAATATATTTATTGATCTATCAATTCAAGCTCATTTCTTCACTTCAAATTAATAACACGCCAGGGAAAATTAGAAAATTAAGCTGACTGCCTTCAGCACACATAAAATTGAATCCATCAATGTCAGCAATTAGTCCTTTACTTGTGCCTTAGGAGCAGCATGAGAGATCAATACTTTTTTTTACTTAAATCCTTTTTATTCATTATCAAACACCAGGTGTTGAACTCTGTTAATTTTGTTACATCTTTTTTCTTAGATTTTGTATTGATGTGTTCTTTTCCAAACTTTATTTCATCATTATACAGTACAGTTTAACGTAAAGTTCAGAACTTTATAACAACATTAAATGTTAAATCCCTTGAGATCATATATTGTAATTTTGATCATAGTTGTAATTTGGATTTAGAAAATATTAGGGTGTCTGCTACTTCAAAGCTTTGCTTTGGTGATTTTTTGAGAATATGATTAAAAATATTAAAGTATTATATACAGAGTATATAGAGTATAAAGAATATATTATAAGTATATAGAGGGTATAAAGAATATATTAAAAGTTAGCACATGAACACGCTAGAAAAATTATGAAGCATTATCTACTATATTTTGACATGTAAGTCTGTCTGTGTGTGACTCTTGTCTTTTATGTACACTGCCAGGCTTTCCATGGGGGCCGGCGATAGCGCGCACGCGCCCAAGAGTTGATTTGGGACCAGTGGCATGCCCAGTGGAGCCGTGGCTGGGGGATAATTTCGATGCTTCTAGGAAATTTTGAAGTTTATATTTGTGAAAATTGAAAAATGTTCTTTCACTAAATATTCAGTGCTTTAGGAAGTCGATCTCTTGTTATAAGTGCAAAACTAGAAGTAACAGTTGGCTAGAACCAGATAATTTTTGCCGAGGCTCGAATGTTCTTAAAAGTGTTCTTATTTGAGGAGCGATTTTTTCCTAAAATTTATTGGAAACTACATGCAGTATACTATACAGTACAGTACAGTATAGCTTAATGCATTTACATTTACATTTACATTACATGATATGCATGTGCTCAGCTACTTTCATATGGCATAACACGTCGTCTTATGAATGACTTTTGTTAAGGAATTCCATGGTTGTGTTTTATTGAAGTGACAAAAATTCAAAAATCACTTTGTTTTTCTTGTTTCTTTTTTAATTTCTCATCCGGGGCTGAGCTTGTTTTAAACTTGTTCTCATTTTTGTTGGGAAATCGAGGCTCAGTGTTCTTATAAAGTGTGTTTTTATAAAGAAAATGTACGGAAACAGTACCGCATTCTTTTAATATCTAGAAGGCCGAGAAGTGGTGTCCTTGAAAAGGTGCAAGAAGAGAGGGGCATCCAAAGAATGCATCGCCCGCAAAGGGTTTCAACCATTAGCTTGTGGTCGCACCAAAAAGCACTTAAGAATATGTTTTTTCACAAATTCCGAGGACTTGTTTAACTGGATGTTATGAACGTTACACAGCAGTGCCAGTATTCAAACGAGAACGGGGAAACGGTCACTAACGCTGATGCTCTTGAAAACAAGTTTACATTTTTTGAAACATACTGAAAGCACTTGTTTTTCGGAAGATTTTTGCCATCACCGACCCTGCTTGAAATTTTTTTTCAGTCAGAGAAAAATGATCTGTTAATCGCGGTAAGATTAGTCAAGACGTCAGAGGGGCAGTTACGCCAACTGCGAAGTGATTTTACGAAAAGTATTGGCTGGAACAAAGGATTACTGTAGAAGGCACAATCTCGTGCAGCAACGTTTTCCAGTAAAACGTGTCAGGAGATAGAAAAAGGTGAGTGACGAGCACTCCAATGGCGAAATTGAAGAAAATCAAACCACCAAATACAGATGGGAAACATTCATATATTCAAATGATAAAGCCTTATCATCAATAAAGACACATTTTCTGGTCATAAAGTCATACTTTGTGAATTTTCGCTGCTCAATCCAGGACAATTCTGCTAGATTATCACTACTGATGGCTCACCAGATGATGCATTCCATAATGTGGCCAATAACTGCAGTCTCACTGCATTCCATGAAGAATGTGTTGTGTCATCAAATCGTTTGTCAATCGCACGCCAATCCCAGCTTGGACGAGTTGTTGGTTGCACACCCATAATTTCTGAATGTGGAAGCCCTGCACCATATCATTTTGTTATTTTGCCATTTATGCAGTTTCTTAAGACAGTGTTCATTTTTTAGAAAGGGTTGTGATTTAGTAAAAATTTATAAATAAATATTCTTTAAAATCATTTTTTCAATTTGATCTGTTTGAATTCTTTTTCTCTGGTTCTTCCATACAGTGTTTGCTTTGATCTACAAGGGGGAGTACTCCAGGTATGGCATAAATAGCTATTGACCACATCTGGGGTCACTTTGGTTCTTACACTGCAGCAGAGACTGCTGTTAAAGAGTGCCGTATTAACAAAAGAATAAAAAGTCATTCTGTAGAGATTTTCTACTCTTTACAAGTATTCCGTTCAGGTTCACTTCAATAGCAACCTTTAAACATGCCTCACATATATCAAATGATGGTGGCATGGGTCAGTCACCAGTGGTCAATGCACAGGGCTATGGATTTGGAACTTAGAGTTCTTCAAGAGGGGAATAATTATGCTTAGCCACAGTTGGAATCCCTCCACAGGCTGAAAGACTAATTATGCATAGATTTTGAAATCAGAAGTGAGATTCAGTTCACTGGCAAATAATTTAATAAATATTATGACTTAACTGATGGTGATGATGATGATTTTTCATACTTGATTCTTATCACAGCTTTCATTCTTTTATTCCAAAAAGTATTGTAAACATTTGCCCTAGGTTGTGTTCCTTTAAAAATATATGGAATTTCCCCATGTTCATATGATAATCTCTGCCTCCATGGGCATCAAAGCAAAGTTCTTCAAAATTATTGAATGTTCTTTTCCAATTGGATGAATCAGAAAACGAATCCTTATGCACACATGACATTCGCTTCCAAGATAGTCTACGTAATCTAATAAAATACTCATCAATATTTTCCATGTCACCTTCAACATGCACCACACCAGGTTTTCCTGGCAAGCTAAAGCCTGTTAATTGCAGTTCATTTGCCCAGTTTATTATATCTTTTCTTTTTTCTTTATTATAAATATGATGCATATAAAGCCACATGCTACCAATAACAACTAATTTCTTTTCTTGTCTATCACCATTCTCTTCTTGAGCTAAATCATTACAATTCTTCATATGATTTTCACCAGTTTCTTTTAACCATTCGAGAGTTTGATAAATAACCTGATCTCCATCAAAATTTTTCTCCAAATATCCATCCATTTCTGCATTCCAAAAACCCTGTTCTTCTCGCGTTAGCCCGTTTGATGATATAAACACTTTCGGGGCTTCCTTTGGATATTTTATTGGCAAAGTGATGTTAACATTGACAACCTCAGGTGTTATTTCATTAAATTGTAATCTTACATCAAGTGAAATGCACCTAAGGTAAGTGATTCGTTTCAAAAGAGCATTGCAAACTCCTCTATCTGCTTTACCTCTCTCATAATTAGCTCGGTATTTTTCAGATATAGCAGTCATTTGTTCAATTGTTTCTATGTTATTTATCCCAAGCTCCTTTTCACCCGAATAAATGCTTTGAATTGCTTCGATTTCCATCAGCTGGGATTCAAATAGATCAACAAATTCTTCTAACTTCGATAAAACGTCATCATGTTCGTCCGCCATATTTTATCAACATCAACAACAACCTGAATATCAGGGTGTCACCGCTAAAACATTTTCCTTTCCTTTCCTTTCCTTTCCTTTCCTTTCCTTTCCTTTCCTTTCCTTTCCTTTCCTTTCCTTTCCTTTCCTTTCCTTTCCTTTCCTTTCCTTTCCTTTCCTTTCCTTTCCTTTCCTTTCCTTTCCTTTCCTTTCCTTTCCTTTCCTTTCCTTTCCTTTCCTTTCCTTTCCTTTCCTTTCCTTTCCTTTCCTTTCCTTTCCTTTCCTTTCCTTTCCTTTTCTTTCCTTTCCTTTCCTTTCCTTTCCTTTCCTTTCCTTTCCTTTCCTTTTCTTTCCTTCCCTTTCCTTTCCAATTCCTTTTCTATTCTGTCTCTCTTTTCCTGAATGGAGGGGAGCGGGGAAGGTGGCACATTTAGCCTGCAAATATTCCTTGTATCCAGTAACAACTTAAATTGACACACATGGCAGGCAACTTTGTCCTTTCAGCTGCCAGTCCTGCATTACAAAGAGGCAATTTGCACATTATTTTAGGGGTTAGCCCTATAAACTAGGTTAGCCTGTTTCGTATAAAAATAACTAAGAATAAAAATAAAATTAGGTTTTCATTTTCGTCTCGAACTCTAATTATTCTTAATTCAGAGTTGACGCAAAGCTTGACCTTACCTTTTTATTTTGACCTCATTCATTCTCTTGTTAGAATTGGCCTATTTGGGATCTTTAGGCCTTTCCATATTTCCTATTAAAAATGGAGGGAGTGGCATATAAGTCTGATGAGAATTTCTTTACGGTGAAAATCAGTTGACGTTGAACATTGAAAAGAAGCAGAAGGTGAACATTAAGATGTATGACCTCAGACTTGTACAGGCTGTTATAAATTAAAATGTTTATTGCATTAAGATGGAAAATTTTGAAGAGTACAATAACCTCTCTATGAAAAAAGTCCAGCTGACGGTGATCGCATACGCGCATTTTGTAAAGATTTTCTCATGCCGACACCGCATAATCTGTGCAACAGCTATGATTAGATCAAACAATTCGACAGATAATCCAGTCTAAAAGGTTTCAGTGAGAATTAGGACTGAAAATTGATCCAAAGTTAAACTGATCAACGAAGGAAAAGGCTCCCAATTACGATAATGATCAGAGAAGCACCGCGGCGCATCGTACAGTAGAAATAATTAAATGATGCCAATTAAGAAGGGAAAATCTTGTAAAGGCATTATTTGTCTAATTCTTTTTTTTAGATAGCTACACACAAGCAGCCTCGCACAAGCTGTATAACTGTCATGGATAGGATTATTTACTGCACAAGCATTGCCTTATTGTTATCACAGGCATTGGCCGTTATCAACTGCATTTATTTATACATGGCATTATGGCATGCTTGATTATCAAGTAATGTGTCAGCTCAATGCATTATCTTCAACCAGAGAAAGCAATTGGATGAGGCAGGTTGCTTATTCTGAATTTAAGCAAAAAAAATAGAAAAAGTGCACAGCTAACAATGTCTAGAATTGTTAAGAAGCAACATCGCATCTCTACTGAAGATAGGGTGAATAAATGAAAGGGTCGTAGCTATGGTTTCCGGCCAGAAAAATTAAGCGATGATACAGACAAATAATGATACAGACAACTAGGTGTTTCTATTTGGGATTGCTCAGCTGAGTTGCTACTTTTAAAATAGCAAGGTACATTTAACTGAAAAAAACATAAGACAGGATAGGAAGCGTAGATATTGCTAGAAGGACAAAGATTGGTGATAGAGCCTTCATCCTCGCAGCAAAATTGGGCAAATTAATTAAATTATTTATCTGATGGTGTGGCATCTGGAAGGGGAAAACTAAGTTTTGTGGGTAAAGTTGACATATCACAAGATCCGCTGCTTCTTGCTTCTCGAGTTGTCTCTAAGAAAGGAAAACATATATCTCGCAGAACAGATATGGCACAATGACTTGTAGCTTGTCAATCATATTGTTTGTCTATTTAACTCACCTTCAATCAGGGTCTCTGTTAAAAAATAAGCACAAGAGGCTTTTTTCATGGCTAGGCAAAATAGGTCTATCAAATCTACGATAAGACTACAGAGTAAATAATGGGTCATTACTCGCCTAGTTTATATGTTACAGGGGTCTCTGCCATGAATCTCTACCATACTCCCACAAGTATTTGTAAATACATTGATGAATGCATAAGAATACCATTGTATCAAACATTGTATTATTTCAAAGAAAATTGTGTGGGGCATACACCCAGGGTAGCTGCAAGATATCTACATTTAGTTACAATTTCATTTAGAGACAATGGCTTAAAACATGAGGCACTCTTCATATTTATCAATACCGTCACTAAAAAAACAAGCCACACTAACAGGTGCAGCCTCAGAGCAGATGGTAATAAATGAAACTAAAAATGTATCACGAACGTATTCATTTCAATTATGGAGCATTTGATGCCCAGAAACATTATGAAAGTCTCAAGGATATTGCGTTAATAGTCTTAATCATGTTTAGAAAATCATATTGATGATCTAGTTCATCTTGAAAAGTTTCGGGTTGACCTAGACTGGGTAAGTTTATTAAGAACTTACCATGCTTCTAGCTTCAATATAAAGAGAACGTGTTTTAACTAGAGCACTAAATCTTCTTACCCGTCTCCAAATCAAGTGATTCTCCAACTAGATATCCTTACTTAGTCAAATTTCTCGTCAAAGCATCTCGCCTTCTGGACAAGAAGTTAGAAATGAATAATAGTTTCAATAAATTTTTATTGAATTGGATTTTAAGGGCGTTTCTATTTAGGAAAAATGCAAACTGGGCTGAAACTCAGTACATCTAGCCGTCCATTTTTTAAAAATTATGCGACACAAAATATTGAAATGGAGTTAAATTGCAGAAATATTTCAAGAGCAGTGAAATGCAATACTATCCACGCATAGTTATTTCACGTAAATTTGAATATAGACTTTCACTCAATTAATGTAGCCTGCTCGATGATTCAACATGCCTAGTGGTACTCTTGATCAAGGTCTACGCTTAAGTTAAACCAATTAGATTCTCACAGTACTAGTCATGCTCTAAGCACAGGCCGTAAGACGTTCCCCGAGGTTTCCTAAGTTGAACTAATAATGGTCATTTCGATCCCCCAGATGATTATATATTTCGTTCATCATTTAGTTATTACTACCGCCGCTGTTCGATGTTCATTCCCTGACAAGTGCCGAGCGATAGAAGATCTCAACAATATGCTACATTGTGTTTGCACACTTTGTAGCAACTTAAAGTGGCCTCAAATTGGAATGGGAGAGCCACTGCATTACATTTTTCGTCATGACATGTTGATCGATAAGGATAGTTGTATCTGGTCTTATCAGCCAAAGGGTGTCTCTACAAAGTTTCTTACTGGGGCTCTTATGAACATGGTTTATGATGGTCGTATTTTCAAAAATAAACTTTTAATAAAAATTTACTTGGATTTCTTTCAAGCACCATATTGTTGAAAGTATTGTCAACAGCATGAATAGGCATAAATTAATATAGGTTCACACTTCACATTGCAAAAAATATAACGTGTGTTATACAAATCAATGCTACCACTTTTATCAAGTAGCATAATTTCTTCTTGGATTATAAAGTAAAATAAACACCCAGAGCTGATAAAACATTACACAATACCTACAAAAAATTCTTGGAGTCTGACCAAAATTCTCTTTCTATCTAGTCTTCTATCTGCAGCACCCTTCTACCTCCAAAAACAATGTTGCTTAAATCATGCTTCATGGCTACTTTTTGACTGAAATCAATTCTAAACATAAGTATTGGTGTTTCCAAGCAACATTGTTTTATTGGAGAAAAGGGGGGGGGGGTGATTCAAGAATTATAAGGCCTGAAATCACAAAGCATGATATAAAACATGGAATCTCATAGGTGTTCCAACGACGTTTGACAGGGTTTGCAGCTCTAAAGCTGGCAATAACGAGAAAAATTCCTTGCTGAAAATATTCGAAACTAGAATATCACACTCATGCAATGCCTTGATCTTTTCTCCATCAAGAGAAGTTGATTAAATTTGAACTTTAAGGGCGGGCAGTAAAAGCTTAACAATTTATTTTGATTCTGTAGCCATGGAATGGGATTATCTATAGATCTTGATCTAGAGGACTTGTATTTAATAGCTGGAAGCCTCCGGATGATCGCATGGAAGCATGCTTATTGCAATCTCCGATGAAATACATATGGAAAGTTCACATAGAAAGAATTCAGTTAAAGATTGAAATGATTTCGCAATGGTAATCACATTCGAACATTATCATTTGCAATGACGTAACAGATTTACAATATTACTGTAACATTTCGGAAATAAGTCGGTTTAAAAAAGCATTCATATAAGCAACATTAGCAATAAATAAAAGCATATAAAGCCTCGCTTTAATGAAAAGATTTAATTAGATTTCACCCTAAAGGACATGTAACAGAGTTAATTTTAGGATATATTTCAGTGATAAAACATTTTGAATTTAGATTATAAGTTAGGAATTTATTTAGGATAATGTATCTTATAAGAAACTGCTTAGGCCAATTACTCTGCAGAAATAGATATTTCGTCTATTACGTAATCAGTCAGAGGTAATCCCCTATTGTCTCGATTGCTCTCGAACGCAACGTTCCCGTGACACAGCAACGTTCATTATTACGCAGCATTCCATTCTATTGTTATTTATTACATGTGGATTATCCAGCAACAGATTAGTGTATTTCCCCACTTTCTAGAATCTCAAGATAGCATTAATTCTGCAGTGTCATGATTATGTAGGTTACCCTCTTTACTTGTATATAAAATAGTGCAAACGTTTTACTCTCTCTCGGATAGCCTTAGGCATTGAAGCTTCGGCTTTGCCTTTGGCATTCGCTTGCCATGGGGCATATACAAGTTATGTATGAAAGTATCATTTAGTATAGATAGTGTAAGTTAAGTCTAGGTCAAGACAAGTAGGCGTAAGTGTCTTGTGAAAGCTCTTGTGGCCCTGATTAGACTCAGATGCCATGGGTTGCATGCTGAGGTAGAGAATATCAATTTTTCATGTCAGTTTGGGACCTGATGTTTGCCGTTTTTATATGTCATGCTTGTGAAAGACTACATAGATGTTAGAGTTAGTTTGTCGTGAGTATTGCTGTAAAGAAAAAGACCTAGTACTTAGAAAAAAGATTTGGAGGAAATGATGACTTTGCTATGTAATTTATATCATGTTTATGTCGTATTAACTCTACCCCTCGACCATCCGCAAGGCCAACGATCGAAACTTCGTCGTACACCCAGCAAGGCAAGAAAACCCCTTTACAGACAGAACAAGGACGAGGGATTCGATGAACTCCGTTGAGACCTTAAAGGTGTCAATAAAAATATCAATTTTATTCTGGAGAAAATTACTGTTAACCGCTCTGCCAAAAATAGTGCTCGATTAGATTCATACATTCTCACACAGATATATTTTTCTCTCTTAATTGGGTTTCCTACTGAGAGAGCTCCCTTCTTACGAATTTCTCCTCTTTATATTTTCTGTTCTACTAAATTCTTTTTGTATCTTTGTTGCAATTTGCTACAATGTATTGTTCATTAAAATTCTTCTTATTAAAATTCTTTTTACTGAGATATATGTTTCTCTCTTAATTGGGTTTCCTACTGAGAGAGCTCCCTTCTTACGAATTTCTCCCTTTTACATTTTCTGTTCTACTTAATTCTTTTTGTATCCTTGTTAGAATTTGCTACAATGTATTGTTCATTAAAATTGCATGTTGTGGAATGTATGTCCCAGCCTTAGGCCTTGTATCATGGTTGTTATCAACACTTCAACGCAGACTTACAGTTAAAAATGGCGCCTTAAACATTTACCCACATACTGATCCTTGGACTGATTAGTTAAGTGGCACCGATTAGTCATGCAAAGCTGACAGTTAAGGCAATCACAATATCATTGAAACAATATGGAAACAGCTCAACAGTTTCATGTCCTAAAGTTATCAAGCCTCTAACGAGGACTGAGATGATGTAGGTCAGCTTTAAGTAAACATGCTTTTGTTATTCGCAAATCTCTGTCAAGAGTACTTACGCATGCGCATAAATCTGCAAGTTTGAGTCCCTTTGGCTCGTAACAACACCCGTAAAAAAGATAATGCTCTTTTCCTACTATCTATACTTTTAAATAATTTGCTTTAAAACCTTTTGTACAATTTCTTATACCATGAAGTTTCGTTGGTGCAATTTGGCTTAGATTCTGTATTCTAACAGCTTTCATAACCAATCCAACATCAACCAAGTTATTCTCCTGGCAACTAATTTTATTCTAATGTCATTCTAAAACCATTCTTGTCCTTGTTGCATGCTACCATCAACATTTGCAACGGTGAAACGTAAATGGCCACAGATGATTTATCATTCAAGGTTGTTTATTTCCAATTATTACTGGTTTGTAGCATTTCTCAGGGAATGCTGTACTTAGAATCACATGCCACACGAAATTTGCCAAAAAACGAATTGAATGAAATGTTCACTTTTAATTGATCAATTGATAGATTGATTGATTGATTGAATGATTGATTGATTGATCAATTGATAGATTGATTGATTGATTGAATGATTGATTGATTGATTGATCGATTGATAGATTTATTGATTGATCATATTTGAGTCTATAATGATTGGAAATTACAACAATAAGCCCTCGAAACAAGCCTCTATATTCCAAAGATTTAAGATGGGATCTCTGAGCATCATGACTAGATTGACGTCAAATTGAAGGCCTAGAGTGCTAGGAGGAAGGGTAATTTTTGAAACGGAAAGACTAGGCAAACTAGTTTATTTAGTAGACATATCAATGTTTCAGCTTTGAATATTAGGTAATTGAGGGTAATGCTTATGATGATAGTCTGAAAAGAAGGTCAATATCTAGAATATGCCACAATGAGTAGCAGTTTGGTTGTCTTGGCAGTGAGATACAATTAATAAGGCATTGCACAGATAGAGAGGGAGTATTAACTAAGTGAAAGCGATGCTTTGTCTTTGCAATTGTAAATAATTGGGAAATAACGAATTTCCTACAAGATTTAATCCATTTTTATGATTGATATTTAGAATAATCAGCTTAGTTTAACAACTGTTGTCTTATTCATGAGGGTTGGTCCCATTTGCAGCATCCTATATCCTGTGTTTTCTTAACAATTCACACAAAATGCTCGAAAATCTTGTTAAAATTGTAGCTTAATAAAATCATGCAAAAAAGCAATTCATCTTAATTCCAGAAATCGGATTGGCAATTTCAAGCTGAAGTCATTTTACATGCAACTGTTGCAAAACGTCAGCAAAAACGTGATCAACCCTCTTTGAATAGCCATATGGCCTAAACATTCACGGTAGGCCGTATTGAACACAAGAAGGCATCAAAATGAAGAATATAGCTTAATGTCACGAGGGGAAGGGTAAGGACCGTTCATCTTGCTGCTATAGTACGAGTGTATTCCAGTCTCTTCATAGCTGACGGCATCATTTAGAAAATTTCATCAATAATGAAGTGGATTAAAGATGCCACAACAGTGCAGCATACCATCATTGCTATATTGCCCTCTTATTGATTATAACCTCTTTATTTTAGCAGCGTGTTTCTTTTGTTAAGCAAGCCTGTCTCTCTCTGATTAACGTAAGTTTGTAAAATCTCACTAAGATTTGTAAACATGTAATCAATGCCATTGTATTTTGTACGCATGCTTTGTAGTCTCGTGCAGTGATTGGCTTTCAATGCGCAATTCCTTTGATGTCTTATACTTCAGTGTTATCCAGTAGGGGCTTGGTGTTTTGTATGAGCTAAACATAGCTGAAATTCATAATAAAGAGTTATCTAGGTATGTTTTTGCAGAATTCTTATGTGAATCAAAACATGCACGATATATCACTACACACCACTTGAATGTCATCTGCAAGACACATCTCCTTACTTCCTTTAATCAATACGGCTTTAATCTGATGAATTCAAGTGTTGACGTCATTCTGCTATTCAATTCAATTTTCGCAAAGACAATTCAATGATGCGATATTGTTTTAAAACCTCTTCACATGCATGACCCTGTTTTGAAATCGCCGAGCACCCTCAAACCTACCAGTGTACAAAGTATATATTTAACCCAAAACTAATTTTTTTTCGGCTTGGAATAAATGATTAAATCTACTGGAAATGGGAATTGGTAACTAGACTGGTTGATGCTTAGGCCAGCAAAAAGTCGATGTTGAATGCTGTTCAAAATTAATGTTAAAATTTCAGACACTGGAGACTATTACTTGCTTCCTATTCTGTTTGGTACGCAAAGGATTGTGGTTAGCAGCAGACCTTAATTTGGTGATCATTACGAACAAAAATAGCCAATAACGACAATTGTCAATTTAATTTGTTTCCTGATACTTAACTATCGTAGACAACTTCCACTGCCAAACTCAACCTACCGATAGGTGATCAAAGTACAGACACTGCATAACAATAGACATATCAGGAGCCAGTTTGCGTCGATTCGACGTATTAAAGGATAAGTAAAATTAAGTCAATTTAAACTAATTCATCTTGGCAGAAAACGATTGAAGGGTTGCATGTAGAACCAAATATGTAAAGACACATGGAAACGACCTCGTATCGATTTCGTAAAAGAATTGTCTCATTGATCACATGATATGATCACATGATATGATCACATGATATGATCACATGCATAGCAATAATTATATAATAGCAAGTTGAAAGCATAGGACCTCAGAGAAGAAAGAAGGCTCGTTAACCACCATATTTAGTTTGATTTTAATTTTGGACTTATGGATTGTTTCCTTTTTACTGTGCACTGTTTGGTCTATGCATGACAAAAATAACAATAAAAAATGATGCGTGTTCATGCAAGGAGAAAATTTGTTCTAGAGAGACCTTTTATAAAAATTACAGTTCATGATTTAACTACTGGGATACTTATGGCAATGGGTTAGTTGCTAAACGCAGAGATATACCCGTAGGATAATCTGCCTAAAAACTAAAGGTTTATATTGTATCCTATACTTTTATTCTCAGAACATGCCGCAGTCGAATAAAGCAGTAATATAAAGCAATTAGTACAAACGTCTGTGAGGACTTCCCTGTCTTTTTGTTGTCGTCAGCAGTTCGGGGAAGCACAAACTGGTGTATGGAAATCCAAAGAGCAAATCTGCTTTCCGGTATTTGGAGGACAGAGAAGACGTCCATTTTAAATCTATTTAAAAATATCGTTTGACTGCTATTTCTTTGCTGGTATTACGGCTTTCCCTTTAGCTCAGATTAGGGAAAGGGTAAGTAGGCTATCGATCTGCTAATAGGTTTTTCTTTGTTGTTTTACCGCCACACAAGATAGAGTGTAACTAGCACAGCTAACCGTTCATTAGCATGATCATACACCACCTCCGTATTCAATTGGCAGTTCACTACACTTTGCTCCATTTCATGATTTTCAGACGGGTGCACTATAGCAAGTACACCGGCAGCAAGATAAAGGTAAGGAGAGGAGATCGATTTAAGTGGCTCATTGTCAAGCCTTTTATCGGAGTTATCTAGCAGCATGAAATATGCTTAGGCCCTTTTGATGGATCGGCTTAAATTGAGAATGTAAGAAAAGACCATCAATGCCATTGTATCTAACTGTTAGTTCACAGCGCTTATCAACACAATAGTCAAGTCTAACAGAGGCGCATTTTTGTATTTCTATTTAAGTAGAATCGCCTTAGAAGGATTGATCCACAAAATTCAATATAGTCACACAGGGGGCGCAAAAATAAATAACCAGATGAAATTGAGCGTATAAGCGAGTGGCTGCGCCAATTCTGAAATTATTTGTTTGCGTCTTTCAATGTGATTTGCTTTTCAAAACATTGTTTTTCCTGTTTTACATAAAATTGTTACGCAATACTATCACATAATGTTAGCAGCTCCACATCCAACAATCCCTCAGCTTTGAATAAGAAACTTTGTCGCATCTGATTAGGGTCACATGAGCATGCGTGTAATAGGTTGTTGATCATTGCATGTTTTTTGGCTAACATTGTAATGATGTGCCTTGTTTCCCATTCTAAGAAAAGCGCCTTTTTTATTCTAGATGTCATTTATTCTTCTCCTAATACTTAATTTAAGTTTTTAAAAGATAGCAAAAATCCATGAAAGCACCAAACACGAAAAGGAAAATGGAAAAGAGATCGAACAAGAATGACTTGAAGGAAGCAGTTAAAGACAGAATTATAAAGGCTGAAATAGAAGCGGGAGGAAGTCAAAACAAACATCAAACATTTTGAAGGAAGGATTAATCTAGTTGATGGCCTAAAGAAGTGTGAAAATGCCACTGTTAGTCAGCATTATAAATGGATCAAGGGTGCCTCATGTTCTGAGTCTTTAGAGTTTGTTGGCCGCAGGACGGACATCATCAATCTCAATCATAACTACTGTTTCAATTCAGTTGTACCCCTTATGGCAGGAAAAGACTCATGTTCCCACTATGAGAGACAATCACAAAAAACTATCCATTATAAGTATATTAGACCCAAGGAAAGGGTGGGGCTGTTGGAATTTGTATGTGAAATTCAACGTTGAGTTATCTAAATGTATAATATTGTGGCATCCAATGATAAATGTTAAAATATCCATTAAATCTTATGATTTTTATTATATCTTCTTCTACTGAAGATTCTGCTTACGTTTATAATACCTCATCTATGACGCTATAGCCTCAAAATCAGAGGGAGGTTTTCTTGTATTTGAGCCACTAAGTACTGTATATGGAGCCGGTAGCATAGTCCAGTCAATTTGTTGCCAAGGTGATAGCCAGCATCCTATATAATCACTGTTTGATTTTAACATGAATAGAGCTACCTGTGCAAGTAAAATATGTTGGGAAGAACTTCGTGAACTGGTGTAGAATTGTTGCATATCTGCCTGAGGCAAATTGTGCAAGAAATAGACAAATCCATTTTTGAAGAGTTTTCAAATCCTTGAATACGACCTCGGTTTCACAGCGTATGAAGTTTGTAAAATTTGAATAGAGTATTAAATTTATGATATAGAATTTCATTCAGACATATAAAGCCAATTCTGCTAGAAATTATCATGATGTACGAGACATTATATCTCCTTGTATATGATGAAAATGCTTATATCAACAATGATGCAAAAGGTTGTTTTTTTGTAAATTAGCATTCAAATGCATTCAAAATTGGCTTTACATGTTTTTAGAACCGTTAGTAATTTTTTATAGAAAATTCGCAATTCAAGACGTAGAGACATATTCAGTATCTCATTGTCCATAAGTTTGATCTCTGAGACTATTCTATAAGTATTACCAGCAAAAGTTGCAATAAGAGAACATGTATACATGAATGAATTGAATGCGGGTATCAAAAAAACAACAGAAAGATCGGAGAGGCCGATGGAATTAGCAGAACAGGCAGAAATGAAAGGCGAATAGAAAAATCTACAGAAGAGCATGTTATGAGGATGATCTATTTAGCTGGAAAGTAAGAGAGGACGCCCGTATTTCAGGGCGGACGCTGTTAGGATTAAAGAAATCAATGGTAGCTAGAGCTAAGCATCTATTGTTCATCTAGGATTAATAAGATTTGACAAGAAGCCTATTCACCTTTTTATTTTCCGACACTAGAAAGCTTATGACGAGAAATCAACACAAAACCGACAAATACATAGAAGGTCCAAGACAAGTAGATGTACATTGGGAAGACAAAAGTGAAAAGTGTTGACGAAAGTAAAGAAGCGAAACAAAATAAAGAGAGGAAATAAAGAGGTGATAAGGTAAACGATATTAGCAACGTTTAATCGTTGGATCTATTACTAAGTATTGCGGAAATAAGATAATAGTAAGGTTATTGATGGTATAGCAGTATTACTGTTCGAAGCTATATAAAAGCAATCGAGGCCTCATGGAAAGATGGGGATGTATGTATAAGAACGATCAGTTTTTATGATAAACTAATTCACGTGCTTACAATGTTGAACCTTATAAAGAACAATATCAGTTCTGTTGTTATGTCACCAAATAATTGTGTTTCCAAAACTTTGAAACATCTAAATTAATATAAGTAGAAAAACGTAATAAACACAATAATTGTTGGCCTGAAATTTAGCACATAAATAATGGCCTGCCAGTTTCTTAGAGAGTTCTCAAATTGGCGCTGTCGAATTGGCATTCTCGGTGTTAGTGTCATGAACTGAACATACTTTAGTGTTGAATGTACGCAAAATAAGCATGTAAGCATTGTCGTTTTTATTTGCGTGTACATCAGTTAAATTTATCAACGAAACCAGCAGCCTCTAAACTACATTAAACCATGGCGACAGAAGCATGTAAAATACGGGATAAGGCAATCATTTTTAATTTAGTGCGCTAAATGTGATCCTTAATATTGACCACAAAATTCTTTATATTTAAGACTACTTTGGTGCTATCAAAGGGGCGAATTCTTGTGAACCAAAGTAACTTCTGGCAAGCTAAAAATAAACCACGTTAAGTGTTTGTGTTATTAATCTGACGAAGGCAAATTCATACATTTATATACATATATATGCATGAAGGGAGATTTTCAATCGGATAATGATCTTAGATGGTTTCTAATTTGTAAAAAGATGTTTAATATTCTGCAGCTGTATAATATTATGTAAGCGAAGAAACAAAGCGAGAGAAAAATTGAGACAACCGAATTAACCTTAAGCAATTGTCTCTTATCGAGTCTAAAAACATAAGTTGTGCTTCACATTCCCAGTTTAATCACAGAAGTCACACATCAAACACCATTTAAACAAGAATATATCAAATTATTTTAAACGTTATTTGTTAATTTTGATTTTATTAAGACACAATCTTTAAATGCAAATCCTCTCTAACTACCACAAATGGAAATAACTGCATAGTGCTGAGTGCTTTAACACAATATTCATGCAAAAAGAGTAAACTTGAACCTGAAAACCAGCATCTCTACAGGCGATGCAGAAGCCAACTATAAATTAATAAAATGTAATGATGATTTCCAACATGCTTTTTTTTAAAAGATTGCTAATGAAGCTGGTGAAAGGCACGCATCTATGGTGTTGGTTTTATTAGGACTATATTACTAATTTTATCCATTAAATCAATCAAATGCTGTTGCAACTTAAGACTGTTTTCAACAGACTTTTGTATGAAAATGATCACTTTACTGAATGTTTAAGTATTAAGATATGAGACAAAGAACAACGATATTCTAGAAGCCTGGCTCGAAAAGAGTAAGAAGAGAGATGAAGACCAAATGTTTTTTTTAAAATAATCAACTAAGCACTAAAAAGTATGTTCCAAAAATTCTTTTCTTGCTGTCCAGAGGCTCTTTCAATATCATTTAATTGATGTGCACCAATAAAAAAATTAAGGTGTGGTTTCACAAAGGAGTTATTTATAAAGACAAACTTCATGTACAGGATAATAGTCAATCTTTCGTATTTGAATGTCTGTGAACTAATTCACTGTATTTTTTACGTTAGAACACTTATATTCGGTACATTTGAGATATATTGATATTTCTTTAAATCAGTGATGGCCTGAATGTTTTGTGATTAATATTGGTGATAGATAAAAACGATCTATTCACAGTTTCCATGTTTTTAGAATCCATGTCAATTCCATGTTTCCATGTCTATATTCCAGATGTAAGTATCTATCAATCAAATACTACTTTCCTCGGCTTCTATGTCAACAAATGATTTTATTTTAAGTAAGTGGCAATTTTAAGCAAAATGATAATGAATTTTGTTGCAAATTGGATACAATTGGTCATAGCTCTAAGGCCTTGAAATATTGATTTCCATAAAAACCACCTGACGTAGAACTGACAACACACCATATCAACAAAAGCAGTAGACACCATTAGTCAGGAAACTGAAAAAGTT
The DNA here is from genome assembly GCA_964019065.1 of Catostylus mosaicus. Lineage (NCBI taxonomy): Eukaryota > Metazoa > Cnidaria > Scyphozoa > Rhizostomeae > Catostylidae > Catostylus > Catostylus mosaicus. The sequence goes on along the minus strand of OZ025188.1, from coordinate 481,015 downwards.
CTTCCTTTAATGACGATAAAGGCAAAATTACCATGTCACGTTTTCAATAAGTATCCATGCAGTTATGATAAAAATACTTTAAATGATGAATCATTTATGATGCAACCGTAAGTGGGGCATTTGATGAAAAATATTGTGTTTTATTTTATAGAAAAAGGTTAGTTTATAAAAGATAGAATTAGTTTATAGAAGACTCGCAACTCTTTGAACTATGGACAAGTGCCATGCTGTTTCAAAGTTGGAACATCAAAAACCAGCAAAAACATTTAGATTATATATCAATATTGATTTTTCCCCGAAATTGACTCTCACCTAAGCATTCAGAGACTTTTTTGGTAGAATGCTGAAACCCTATTCAGAAGAAGTTATCACATGCCATGGCGCTGACAGAGAAACAGAAAGCGTAAGAAAAGAATTATAAAATCAATGAATAATTTATTAAATGGCAAAAAAAAATTAGCGTCAGATAAATGTTATGCATTAATAACAGATGGAAGCAAAGCTAGTTATGATCACTTTTGATAGGCTATGCACAAGTCATGTCCATTTTCCTATCTGAGCTAGATAATATATTGACTGTAAAGGTAATAATAAGTAAAATGTGATTAAAAACTAGCTGTCATCTCTCTATAGTGGTGCGGTACGTTACAGCAAAACATTGTCATTTACATAGACTGTGCCACTCCTTACTTCATCTATTTCCTTTAACATCATGACACGTTTCCGTCACCTCAAGTATACTGCATCGGATTCTTAAAGCAGTAAAATAAACAAAGTTGCGAGTAAAAGGCACAACATCAACGTATAAAATGCCGAAGGAGACGTTTTCCGATGTTAAGGAGCACAGTTATTAAGGCAGTGTTAGTTCCTTCTTTAAACGTGCAAATATGCCTAGAATCACATTATTATCATCAAACCTTAACATCAATTCTTCAAAGTGAATGTCTCCTTATAGTAAATATCATGTTTTTAGTTCAATTCACTTTGAAATTTGGGAATAAATGCCCTAAACACTAAACCTCATAACCAAACTTGGGTTTTATGTATGTCGTAACAAATACGTCGAGAAAGTTTTCGATCAGATTTGAAGATTTTTTTGATAAAATATTTTAAGACTGTCAGTTGATAAATTGGTCTTAAGAATCTTAAGCTTTGAAAGAGAACGCCTTAATCATATGCTTACTAAAATCAGCTCGCTTTCATCGATAACATGGACCAGAATGCATTAAATCGAAAACTTTTTCACCAAATCTATAACCCATTTTGATAAGTAAGTAAAATGAAATCCATTATAGAAAGATGAGCAACGAAGCAGGATAAACAAGTTCTTTTAGGCTAAGAAAGCCGATAACGGTTGGAAAATTTCGACCTCCTAAAGGAAGCTGACCAGAAATCATCGCATTTCAATCATGCTGATCACAACTGCTTATAAGTAACAGTTTTTTAGTCAAGCGGGAAATTAAGTCTCAAAACGTACTCTACGTGCAACTAAAGTCATGAATGTTTCGTTCCATTGACAAGACCTGTCATAAGCGCAAGCTCTGTGATTTCGTACAATCTTAAAAGATTATTTGTATCACTGTAAAACGATTGTTTTGAATGCAGGGATAGTTTGAAAGCAATCCTGTAATTCATAATGGATTTAAGAGGTGTCGGAAGCTAATCGTAAAAGAACAAGCAATTTTAGAAGTTTTTAGACATAAAATTGTCCAACACACTGAAACATGCTGAAGATATTTTCGAAGGGATAACATAACATTACTGTTAAACATCAAAGAGAATTTGCTACATATCGCGAATTATAAATTTATAAAATATTGTAAATTGTTAGCCTTTTAAAGGCAAAATTAGCGTTGAAATAAGATCGAATGCGCTAGGAAGAAGGCTCTTTACACATGGCTACGATTTACTGCCTTCAAAAACACAGCCGAGCCATTCGGATAGTGTTTAGATATCAGTCACAGACTTCATTTTAGTAAAGTCTCCTTAAGAAATTTATACACTATATTCCTTTAGCCTCAGAAAAAGGCACATGAATAGACCAAAAGAATTGGGTAGTCTTCAATTGCTTTGAAGATGGTTGAAGCATAAAAGGAATTCAGATAACTTGGAGCTTTATATGGAACTTTGCTTTTATTTCAGAAGTTTAATGTTAGAGAAAAAGTTAATTTGTCACATTTTTGCAGAACAATATCTTTGGGCTTGACATTAATTGTCTTATTTTTGAAATATTTTGGTTTCTTTTGAACCATCGAAGTTTGTAATCACTTCAGCTTTGATCCATTTCAAAAGAATAGAAAAAAGGAAAAAATTCTTAAGATCTAAAAATCTAAAGATATCATTCAGAACTTCCCTCAGGTGCCTCTTTGCTTTATATATTGGGTAAGGCTGTCATTGCCAAGCCATTACTGTGTACTTTTTGTTGCTTACTTTTGGAAATGAAAACATGTTCTGTATTGAAAGGAGAATTCAACATGCAAAGCCAGTTTTTATCCGTAATAAAGAATTACTTTCAGTTTATGAGTTTAGTAACATTCATATGACATTAAGTTGCGCACATTATTGGGTAATAATGCTTTTAATTACGAAAAAGGGAACAAATAGTATCTGAGTAGTAAGCATGGTTCTGCTTGCGTTGTGCATAAGGTAGGCACGTTTCTGAAAATCGATATATGCAAGGATAAGATATACCAAAACTTTGCTAACCTAAATATAGTCTTAAATCGTCTATTGAAACTTGAATTTATGATTTAAGATAAGAATCAGAAGTGTTTTTTTCTAGCTGCAAGATATTTAATGGGATATGTTGCGTTGCGTTGATAATGATTGCAAAGTGCGCGATATCAGGCATCATACGATTAAGGATGTTGATTGTATGTTATGTATTGCGTTCGCTGGAGCATCTCAATGTATATGTGGATTCAGGAAACACTAGCGATTTTTATCGAAATTAAAGTACAAAGTTTGAAGATAGATGGAAGCAAGTAAAAGAGGATAAAAGGATAAGAGTATGCTTAGATTTTAATCTTGAAATAGGATAGACGTAGTGGGGACTACGCTATACTTTGTTGTCTCCGATGAGAAGAATCAACACAACTAAGTACTTGTATATAATATCAAATCCAATCAGATGACACGAATTTTAATTATCAATGAATTTGATGGATGTGTCTAGGGTTGCCGCCTCCAAACTACTGATACGATCATCATATGAATTTTGATTGTTTAAACATGCGCTTATCAATCCAATTCACCACCCGTATCTGTATATCACTGTCCATTCAACTCATCTCAGTAAACAGACAATTTCAACCACAATGACAGTGTCATGTTGGCTCGCTTTGAAATCAAAATATAACCTTAGAAAATAAACGCATCTTGCAATGATTGCCTTCAATGTCAAAACAGTTTATCTTATCTTCTCTGAACGTACTTCACAGAAAATGTGAAACCATCTAATCATGTAACGCAACTAGGTCCGCTAGGTTTTACTTAATATACTACAAACATCATATGACGCTTTATAAGTTGACTGCTCCTGTTGCAAATGTAAAGTCTTGAATTCTTTCTGGTTTTTATACTTGTCATGAACCTCGGCAGGTAGCGTGTAAGACTTTTTTCAGTTAAACCCTGAGTCAGGAGTAGAATGAAGATATCTACGCACGATAATATCAAAAGAATATATATTTATTGCGCATTTAAATGGAATCTGACAGAAAGCTGACTTGGAGCCTGCGCTTCAACAGGTTAAAGTTTTGGGTTTAGGAAGCTGAGAGTATCAGGACTTTGAGCCAAAGGACATTGCTTATCGTACTGATATGCAGCTACTCGCTTAGAAGACACCTTATACCTACCAACATACTGAGAAGGATCCATGCACGCCTGCGCGTTACGTTTTCAAATCTTTGTTTATACAGAAAACAAATGTTTATGAAACGAATGCCTCTAAATTCAGCAAACTTTGATTAGTATGAAACGTTATTTTGTTTGGTTGCAGTTGAAAAGTTGTGCTATGCCACAACCTTGCTGTTTTCTACGTCATTTGTTTGCCTGCTCCCAGTAATATGTGTTCAGAGAAATATGCATTCGCAACTGCTGCATCAAAAAAAGCATGTTTGCAAAAAATAGCATAATGGCATTATTGCAAGTTTGCAAAAAGTTTAATGTATTTTGTTAATTCTTGAAACGGGAAACTGCATTGCACTAAACTACTAAACGCTGAGGCCCTGAAAGAATTCTCAACTTGTATAAGGCCTTGTTTTACCAAGTTGCCACGAAGGGTGGCTGTATCTAGAAATTATCTCGGCAGTTGCATCATCATATTAAAGCAACATTGATGATAGCTACTATTACCACAATTAAGACAGAGCCTAAATGACGGAACGTAAAGGAAAGTAATGGCCTGGTGATTTTGTCGTGAACAGAAGCAAAAATATGTTGGCGCCGAACGGAAGATTATCCTTGATATAATCTAGCACTGAAAAGTGGACTTTTGTAAATGAGAATGCCATACAGAGATTTTTCTCATCAAGATTCTTGTTTCACGAGAGCTTCACTCAATAGTCTTATCTTAATATTCTAAATACGTAGGTTTTTTCACAACTGCCGAACATGCTTAACCATTAAAGATCTTCAAAGACAATTAGCTGTCACTTCTCAAGCAGAAAATTCTGCAGGATGATGCGGGATGAGAAAAGTCTTTTCAGATAAGAAAATGCAAGAACGCAGATGGCCCTGGAGAATCGATGCCAATTAGACTAAACAACTGCCGTATAAGGGTCTGTCTAAATGTTCTAATGACAAAAAGAGGCACTTTTGTTGCATGTTGAAATTTCATAAATATTTCTAAACAAAGATTGAACTCAATAATAAGGCTTCCTATAGACCAGGCATTACTACTTACTCCGTTTAATCAAATCGGTATAATAGGGGAGAAACTATCCTTCCCCTGTTAGTATCCCGATTGAGAAGGGGAGTGACTTGATCTTCCCTGAACTAGCAATGATAAACACATATCTGCAGCTGCTTTCCGGATTATCCAAGTTCCGAATTTGAGACAAAATGTAATTGATTGGTAGACGTTCAAATTATTTCAAAAATCTTTTCAAACCCTTCTTAGTTTCGGGTTTTCGATCAATCTCAAATTCTATACTCAGATGCAAGAAACGTAAAGGACAAAAAAATCTGCTCGCATTTTTAAGCTAAAAGGTGTGAGGGACTGTGCTTGTCCTTGAAACAAGATATTTAGATATATAAAAAAGGTAATAAAAGGGGAAGATGTCTAGCAAAGAACATCTTTATAGGATTCTATCGGGTGACTTAACAAGTCGAGGAAAGTGAAAGGTTTGTAGAAGCCAATGGGCGTGGTGGTAAAAACTGCAGGCCATTTTATAATTATGATGAGTAAGGTGCCCATTTTGTCTCGAACTATAAGACATTCTTAACTTGCATTGATGAAACGATTCGTAAATGGAGAGAAAGATGGACAAGGTTCAGATTTAGTATTGTAACAAAAAAATTTAAGAAGAATAAGGTTGAAAGTTTAAATGACGCTTTTTTCTGAATTTCATATTTCTGTTAGAGTTGGAAACAACGATTATCTGGATGCGCAGATGTCTTCTATGAAGAACAATTTTGCAAAAAAATTGCCTCGTGCTGTTAGAAATAGGATAAGAGGGCTACCAATGAACACAACACGACAATAAAAACTGAGAAATTGATTGTTACCTTGTCTAGTTTTTTACGTAAATTAGCAAAATGACTGTTGGTGCTAAGTAAGAGAATCTTCTTAAAACCAGATGAATTTGACATAAGCCACCATTGCTCAGTCATTATAGAGGCTTACTTTTTAATCCATCTGCTGCATGCTGTGATGTATGAAAACCGCACTGATCTGGACAGAATTACTTTCTCTTTTTATATCCTAGTCAATATCTTCCTAGTGGATTGTTGAAATCTATGACTTCTAATAATTTATCTTCCATTAAAACAAGTTGAAAAACAGAGCAAAAACGTTTATTTATACTGATCGTTATTCTATACGTAGAACAAGAGAAAGAAGCCAGCAAAGATTACTTCAAAGAGAACAAGAAATTAAAGGTTAGTAACTATTTTTCAAATGTCTGGTAAATTATTGCCTTATCCTTTTGCAGCTGAGTATCAGATGAATTCTTGTTAATCATGGTAAATTAGGTGATTTTAGTTGTTTGATCTATTATTGATTTATGGTAAAATCGGAGATCAGCTGGGCGTAATCTATTATCAGCCCGTCCAACCCACTTTGTGTTCATGTGATCAGTAAGTAAATAGTGCTTCAAGGGTGCTTTGTCTTGCAACAACTGAATAGGTGGTAATTTCCATGTTACTACTGCCACTAACATTGTTGCAGTAACATTTGGGTATATAATCTCCTTTTGGCATGACGAAATTCCTTAAAGGCCTGAAGCATAAAATGCTTATAATTACTTTAGATTAGTTAACATTTATGCTTGATTCATGTGCACTATTGATGTAAAAATAAGTGAGAAGTGTTTAAGTAGCAGAGGAGATTTCGTTGGATTTCATACTGGAAAGATATTGTGTGTCTGATACATGTTTCTCAAATTCAGAAAACACTTTGCATGCAACATGTTTGCAAATGAAAGGAGCTTCCTCATTGAAATGAATTACAATATTTTATTGTACATATACGTCTTAATCAATTCCTGCAAACTATTTTCTAGGCCTAAACCTAAGCCTTCAGATTTTTGGAGCTTATAAACATTTGCTAAAGTACAAACTGAAAATTAATAGTAATTTCTAATATTTCCATCATTTTGTTTAGAAAAAAAGGCCAGAAAAGCAGCTGTTGGCTGCAAATTAATAAAAAAGTTAATTCGTTTAAATGATATTATGGAAAAAACTCTCATGTTTGTTAAATTAGCTAAGGCTATTAATAATTCATCTTCTTGCGTAACCTTCTGTGCTCGATTGATATATTGCCAAGGCGCCTATATAACAAAAGACCATGGATTTTGTCTTTGCTACGCATATGGTCAATTGTGGCTAATTAATTATGCTAAATCAGTTAAGCTACACAAATCTGAAACATTTCCAGTTTATCCAAAGTTGCAGCACGTATTTGGTTTGATAATGATATTTATTCATTATATTAAAAGTGTTTCCAATTAAAAAACCAAATTAATGTCGGAGTTTTATGCAGGATAATCACTTTTATAAGGAAATTGTAGTTCAAGCAATGTTTCAAACACATGTACCTCCCATTTCGGTTGCAGTTCTGATCTATTGTACCATAGCACTGCCCGCTAAAGCCTTCTTATTTTTGTTGCTTTTATAACCAACTCAACCAGTGGATATTGCATAATGTCTACTTTCCAATTCCGTTCTTTAAATCAGAAAATAATATTTGTTGATAACAGCATCTTCCGGAACTGATAAGGTTTCTCTAGAGGAAACTTATATACTTTTTCTATAGTTCAAGGTGACTATGGGAGCAATGCCCTCTCCGAATTTGTCGGTAATATTTATTTACAACAGCATTTGCACATGGTAAAAGAATCCTTATAATTCCGTGAGACTTTGATCGTACACACTTTTACTAAACGAAGATTTTTACATTAATTGTGGCAGGCAGTTCATCATTTTTTGATATGGAAAACTTTTTGCATAGGAGTTTGGCCCTCCAACTTTTTAAGTCTCATGGGGGGCCATGTATCTATTAGTAAAACTATGATGGACATTTTAACATTGGTTGAAAAGGTTTTAGATCAATTGTGTGGCAAATTGCGTTGATCTTACTGGAGATTTTGCGACAGGGTAGGAAAGAAATAATTCGAATAATACTGACCCGTAAAAATGTGAAAATACTAAAATGCAGGTAGCAAATGTTAAGCATTTTTATTTAGATTACAAGCTTAATAGTGATATGGTGTGGTAATTGCTTTATAGACGATATGGTGGGTAGGAAAACAATGGTTTAAATGCCATAGATGATCATAAGGGAGACAACTAATCATTTGGACACTTTCTAGAGACAAATCAATAAAATTGCAAACATATACATTGAAGAAGTACAAAGTTAATTCATCCCTTTTAAATGCAAATCATTTTGTTATACATTGTCTTATAAGGGCAAATCCTTGTTCAGACTTGGGAGCTGTTATTCTACCCTAACGAAATTAATTATGATGGATTCTCTTTTAAACGGTACGCTAAGAAACGTAAATGTCTGGAATAATGCATAATTGCTATTGTGAATATGATATTAAAACCATTGAGATTTGTCGCTTAGGTGGGGAAGGTAAATGACAATTAGAATCTTGTTATTAAAGATGAGGTGGCCTTGTTTATTGACCACCCGTAAAACAGTCTCAAAAATTATTCAAGCTGCAGATTTATCTCAATTTTTGCGTCCAATTTCTCGTGGATAAACAAAACGATTAAAACTAGGCTTAGAGTCATTGGTGCCATGTGCCCTAACAACAAAAATATGGGAGGGAGGGGCTAGAGGGGTAAGTTTCCTTCAAAACAATGAAATTTCTTTTCTTGAATTCGTCTATATTCTAGCATATCAAGTCGCGCTCCCGTGATTTTTTCTCAGATATTCAGACATATCTCTATTCTGTCAAGCTCACTGAGACTAGTTTGAAATAAGCGGTGACTCACTTTGTCCTTCAAATTGACAATTGTTTGCTCTTCGTGCAGAAATTGATCTTGACAATCTGTTCAACTATTGAAGCTTGCCATGAGAAGTTAGTATTGGCTGTTCTAGCCACGTAGTCAGCTTGTGTTTGAGACCTATTTTATCAGTCGTTTCTCAAAGTCCCCCAAAAGGTTCCATCAAAATATGCTTTTGTCATAAATATTCCCAGCTTAAGGATCCTATTCCCATAAAGAAAGTTTTAATACAGTAATACGATGATTAAGGGAATTTTCGGAATTTTAGATCGAGTTTTACCACTTGACGACATTGTGAACATTCTTATTAATTTGTAACAAGAATGGGGTATTAGTCACTTTTTGATGATGTTGAGCTTTGAACGTGAAATGCGAAATGGGCTCCACAGTCTTAATATGCGATCACGGATGTGATTATAGTTTGAAAAAATAAAAGAAGACTTAAAACCTTTTCAATGAACAATAACCATCCGATACTCTGACGTTAATCATGTCTTTGTAGTTTTATTTTGAAATGAAATTCTGGCGACAGAAATTGCAACAAAGAGGCAAATGAAGATAATGTCGAAAGAAATCTGTTATGACGTGCCGAATTCAGCATGCATGATAGATTCACAAAACAAAGGAAAGGATTTTCATAAGCATCAGCCCTCGAAATTTCGATGCTAAATCCCAAGATTATAATATCAACATGATGGTGAATTCAATAAGGTACAGTTTTAATGCAGATTAATGGTGTTACTCATCAGCCTCTCTAACAGACCTTGTCATAACAACGTCGATTCTGCTCCTGGGTCCCCTCTCCTTTGCAGCTGGTAATCTGCAGTGTTGACAGTGGCTTTGTGTTGGTAGAGGGAGCAAATCCTTGAACCGTAGGGCTACCCTCTTTGCTCTAATTTCTATTTCATTATATTGATCATTTCTTGTATCTGGATGCAGTACCAAAGTTTCTCAACAGTTCCTTAGAGTTTTGGCGCAGGGGAACCGAAACTAAGGATAAAACCTTTGAAGCGAAATCAATGCAAATGAATTTATGCCACAACTCAGGCAACTCCGCAACTGTAGAAATTTTCATCCAAATGAAAACATCCTTATGGCTGAAAACTACAAGTAATTTGTTGTTTCAACCAAAAGCACTTCCATTAATAATGACAATGCCACCATCTTAACACTTAGCATCTTAGACCACCTTAAAACTCTTTTGAATTTTAACAAGAGGCTGAACCCCCTTCTTGGTAGTGTCCGAGTATATTATGAAGGAATTTCGTGTATAAAGAATTATAAATAAATGATAATGAAATAATGAAATATCATGGCATCTTTTTATCACACGTTGAAGTTTATCTTGAAGGTTGTCCATCCCTACAAAAACAAAGCAAATTGATTGCAATGTGATGCAGGTGACCAGTTTCTAACATGGGCGGCGAGCTTTATATAATCTGGCATCGATTGTTACATATGGAAATCAAAGGCGCCAGTTATTTGACAAACCACAACTCTCTCTTTAAACTATTTAAAAATTTAGCTTAAAATCGGCGAGTTACTACGACTGGCGACGGCATGAACCATGCTGATCACCCGCGTGCGGTTATTTTAAAAGACTTCAAAGACCGGATGAGTAAATACGGGGTAAAATTATTGGCGAGGAGATGACTATTATTCTGGGTTGGGTCAAAGGTTAAGTGCGCGATCGTCCCCCCCCCCTTTTCTAAATAGTTACGGGGAAATTTCAAAATTCCAAAATAATTTCATTTTAAAGGCGGGGGAACATTTGACTGTGGGCAAATATCGAAATTTGGGTTTTAGTTTTCAGTAGAGGAACCATTTTATGATTTGATAGGATTTGATTGGAATGTAAAGACACACGTGTCCAAGATACAGTGGATTAATTATGGCCTGATGTATTATGCATACATATAATATTAAGAGGCTTTAAATTTCCAATTAATTATATTTCATTATTTAATCCAATTTCATGTTTGATTCCAAAGTATCCTAAAACTATTCAGCAAGTACGGTCATGGCGGCATGAGGATATGATCAGAAAAATGCAACGAAGCCATCTTTTTGACCTTAGCTACCACCTTATTCATCGCAGCATTGTTTTACTTTGTTATCCAATGTATTCTAAGGACGAACAGACCTGTCAGCAATAAAAGTTTTACCAAATTTGAATCAGAAAAACTGTTGTTCGCATGCATTTTGTTTATGATTCATAATCAATTTTCCTTGAATCTTATATAGATATAAAAAGAGACTGAATCTGAATAGAAATAAAAATCATAATTATAAAAACAGATTAAAACGACAATAAAGGTAGTATTAAATATGACGAACAGTTAAACTCTCATATTTTCCAGATTATTTTAGGAATTTGAATTTTGAAACGTTGTTAAAAATTAACAAGTAGAATGTTAACAGGAGCGACGCAATAAGGCAAGGCAAACACAGAACAAGACTTAGGTGGTCGGCCTGCTGCATTGCCCTTCCCTTGTATCGGTTTAAAAATTAACAACCCCTGAAGTTAGGATGATTTAAATTTTATATCAAAAAGATATCTGCAGAAATTGTTGGTGGCTTGAAAGCATAAAGAATTTCATATTTTTAATACTTCACCACGGCATACAGGACTACGTTGTTACGTCATGCTTCATTTGTCAATTGAAAAACTGTGGTTGAATTTAAAACTTTTAAGCCAGATAAAGTGTTAAACGTTTTTTAATCAATATCGTTACGCTAATCATTAGATCAAAAATATACCAAAATGTCTACTAGGGTTTATAGATGACATAAATATGCTTCATTGCAGTTATCCAGGGTTGTATGCTTCACCCTTGGGGCAAGGGGACAACACTGTGTAAATAAGGGCAAAATGACCTGGCCCTGCCCCCGGCCCCTGGCCGCGGTTGTAGGTGCCCCTGGCTGTGTCAAGAACAAAATTATGGCCTAAATTTGAGTCTATTTGGAATACTGAGCAGATTGAAAAAACGTTGCATAATATGATGGTGAGAAATGCAAAAGTGATTTGAATCAATAAACAATTCTTCTCTGGGCGTGAGTAAATGAAGCCAATTTGCTTTGAAATAGAAAAAAAGGCCCATTCATGGCATAAAATTTGTTATGAAGAACAGTCATCACCACTCCAAGTGTCACCATCATCATCATTACCGTTATATGATTTGATTGAATTTTATTACGTTAGGAATTCGCAGAAAACAAAGGACAATGAAACAAAGACATAACGGTCACATGGTGACTAGCCAGAGGAATATCCATGGATAACAATAGAAATATCACCTATGATACACCCAAGCCATGTCTATTTTCTATTGTCTTGCGAAGAAGGTTTGCCTTCCGGTATGTTTTAGTACGGAGAAGGGTCAATCACTATTCTGGACTTTAAAATGAAGCTAGAAATCTCAGGGAGAGAACATATATGTGGGGAATTCCTTAAAGGAGGAGCTTTCTCAGCAGATAATGGTGAAGCGGTGCTAAGTAAGATAATATCAAGGACAAACAATATCTCGTCAATGTCTCTTTAATAGAGTATATAAAATGCACATTTGATTGTATTGGTATTGGCATTTACTGAGAACTATACGGCAATGATCAAGGAATGGATGTATAGGATTCTCTAGCCGGCAAGTGCAAAAATATGGTAAAATAGGCCTAAACAAATAAATGCTGTTTAACTAAGTGGCTTATGGTATCTGCTTAAAAATAGGCGTCATCGTATTGCTATTCAGGTCATTCGTGTATCGAATATACATCTCTGTTAACAGATATCCATGTTACTTATGAGTTTAAGAGCAGATCTATTACCAAACATGAATTATTTAGCGAAATCATTTGTTTTCTAACATTTTTCAATACCCACACGTGTCGGCCTTCGAGCATTTCTCAAGATTTAACTATTGTTCATGCTGTCCTCTACTCTGTTATCTCATTATACTGAGCTTACTTCTCGAAAAGGAAACAGTGGAATTAAAACGTTTTAAGTATGATTAGACTGTGCCGAAGACATCTCTAAAGGCACATAAGATCTAAGCGTAACAATGCTATTTCAAACACCCAACTCTGTAATCAGTCTGAGAACTACTATTATCCAATAAGCAAGGCCGCCTTAGTTCTATTGTTTCTTATTTGTTCTGCTAAAATGGTGAATTCAAGCCAATCCGCTACAGCCATTTAATCTTTGGCAGTTGGCCGAAGAGACTGTGTACCTTGTCTCTCTGTTATTGGCGCTAGTTACAGAAAGTTGAAGGCAGTTGTAGAGCAGTGGAGAGTAGGGATCGTACATCATACCGCTGGTAAGCATACGGTTAGTAAGCAAGCCGCAAAAGTTGACTGGTTTTAAGGTACGAGTGACGACAGTTCTCTCTTCTTCTCTGTCTCTCACGTGACACCGATTGTTTCTAGATCTCGTTGTTTTAACAAGCAATGCTAGATCGATTAAATTGTTTAATTAATTCATTCTTAATCATAACGCTCGGCTTTATATTTGCTTATTCACTCTGTGCAAATTAAGTCTAAATTACTCAGCCAGTGCAACCAACTACAGGCCAGACTGAAACGGACAACCACAAGCGCTGAGAAAACCTAGACGACAGTTGTTACAGGTAAACTATTAAAGATGAAGGCATTTGAAAGATATTGCCTACTTCTATTTTACTACTTGCAGTCTAAATTTCTCTGTAGATCTTAATCTTAGCCAGAGTCGTGCGTGAAACGGTTAAGAAATAGGATGAAACATGAAAGAGAGTTTCAGGTCTACTGCCTGCGCGTTATGGCCTAACCAGTCAGGTTAAACTTATAGCAAGGCGTTTTCTGCTTCAACTGCATCAATTTTGCAAAGCTCTCTACCATGCGCAAATATGCATGTTCATAGTTTGATACAAGGCGTTGTTAAGGATATTTGTTACTGTAATACTTCACGTTTATCGCCTATGATTCGGCATTTACAAAGTATTACTTACATGATACCAAACTTGAAGAAACGCTACTTCCTACTAAAAGAATTTAAATTAGCTTGGTTTTCTATTATAAATGTATTGAAAATTGAATCTGAATCAATCTAGCATCTTTTAAGAACAAAATGCATTTTACTGCATAAAGATGGTGCATCAAAAGGTTTTTATCAAAAGCTATCATAGACACTTGTAACTGGGTAGTGTCTCCATAGGTGACTTTTCTTTGTTTGGACCGGAATAGCATGAAACATTGTAGCGTAAATGGTTGAAGTTTATGCGAAGTACATAAACACTTTGTCCTTCATAGAAAAATATATTTCTAAGGTAAGATAAGTTGAAATTCTTTATGATCAGTTGTGCTTTAGACATTATAAATGGCACAGATTTTGTTGTGGCGTGAAAATGGAGCTGATGTGTTTTGCTAGGACAAGCAAAGTTTATGAGTTTGCTATGTGATACTTAAAGCAAATATCCTTAATGGAAAGAAATTTCAAAGACGTTATAAAGTTGTAAATGTTTCTTGAATATCACGTAATTCGTTCGAACAGACTTTCATCATCTGTAGTTAACATATAGTTTGAGCTCTGTGTTGAAAATCAGCTCAAATTCCAACAAAATGCCAACAACATGATCTGAATTTGAGCTTTTACACAATTTGGCTTTAAATTCTACATTCTTGATAATGAAATTAGTTATCTAATAGTTATGGAACACCTATTGAGAAAGACATCTTGAAGGTAGACTTCCAACAGTGAAATTTGTAACAAAAAGATGCATGATAAGTTACTAAAGCTCTTCTACAATTACCTTGATAAAATAAAACTAGTTCTAAATTAATGCTATGACGAAAACAAATATTGAACTATTCTAACATCATCTTATTAGTTCAATATTTATATTTGTCACTGTAAGCCAAGAGAAGCATTACTCTAAATCAGAAGATACAAAATAGATCAGGCTAGTAGAGATGTGTACCATAAAGCCTCTTTTTGTTGATAGACATGAAGAAGAACTGTGTCTGTTCTTCACTAGGTGGATAATTCTCATCTATTGGATTATTCTCCATCTATTTATATAAATCCATTCTTACTTAAAACGAAGCAAACAGATCGAACAGTGCCTTGAGAGGATTTGATTGATTGGCACCAGGATCATATTAATCCAAGAGAGTAGTTAATTGTTAAAATCTGATTGCTTGGAGATTTTCTCCATAATATTCTGGATGTGTGTGCGAATCTAAGCAATTATTAGCGATGATAAACATAAAGGCAGAGAACGTTACATTTTATGGAGATTTCAAGTTTAGTTATTCGTTGATTATGCAGGATAATCTCTTTTTAATTTGATTGATTTGGTGCCTATTAGATAGGCGATGCTTGCCTATGCTACAAAGCTATAAAAAATATGGAAAAACGCATTTTATTTTAAATTTACGATAAAAAGAAGCTAGCTACAACACTTGAAATCATTGAATATATTCAATAAATGATACTGATGGATGATATTTTTCTAAATACAGTTTTGAACCTAGAAGTACGATGTAATAATCTAAGTGCCTAAGGCAAATACCAATGAAAATAACATTCAGCAGATGAGAATGATAAGACATGACTATGTTGAATCAGAAAATGAATTGTAAAAGACATTTGAAGCTGCTTGTGTTGTCTTCAGTGACTTTCCACAATTGAAAAGCCAGTATAAAAAGAGACACAGGGAAAAATGGCAGTTCAAGCATTTAAACATGATAGCAAGCAGATAAAAGCATTCCTCATCATAAGAAGTTGCTACAAGTCTTTGGCACCTGGCCTAAGCCGGGATAATAGGTTAAGCCCTTATTATTTGCCTCGAGTTTAGAGATTTACAAGGCAATGGCTTCTATGGAACATGTACCTTACGAAGATGCCAAGAAGATGCAATATGATCAAGGAAAGAGGCAGATATGCATAGTAATGCAGAGGCAAGCGAAAAACAGATAAATTATAATGCAATTGCCTCAGCTATTGAACCATGCAAAATATGACACATTACTAGCAGATGTTATGTTCTACATTCAATGTCAGTATATTAACTTATTAAGCAAATGAATTAGCATAGACAGAATATATCAGTATAACTGTAGATTTATTGAGTGCATGAAGCTCGTTTTAAAGAAAATATGCTCATTATTTGCAAGAGACCTTTGAAAATGGCAGTACTAGAGAGTTATCTACAGTGGACTAGATATGCCTAGATATGTTTTTAGATATGCATTACGTGGCTTTATATAATGATAAAGGGTAGAGAAACTTTGGTATAGCATGCGGCTGCTTAAAAACATTTCAACCAAAAAACAGAAAATAAATGTTTGTCAGTTATTGCCACCATCTTAAAGACAGTCTAGGGAAAAATAAGAGAAATTGTTCCATTTTTAATTTTCTTAGATATATTTCATCAAAAGGCTTCAACTCTAGCTTATAACTCTAGCTTATTGTATATTGCACGGTTAGCCTTAGATATTCAAACTTATTCTAAAACGGGCTCTGAGTATCATCTCCTTCTCTTGTATAATTATCATCATGTGTCTCTTGCATTTAACTCAGTCTTTGATACGAAAAGATTAAAAGAGAAATGTATAGCACAAAATCACTCCGACAGTGTTGAATACATTGAAAATGTAAAGCGATCAGATATTACCGATATATACCTCAATGAATATGCCTTCAAAATCAAATCTATTTGTAATAAACCTACATTTAGATGCAGTTTCCTGATATTTGGCACTAAAACTGTTTGAGGAGAGACGCTCACCTTTTCCTAATCTGAGACACTCAATCTAGGCCATTGCCTTTAATTTTCTGCAGCAATTAAAGTTAAGAACAAGAAAAATGGATTCCTTTAGAATGCTTTCGAAAAAGTAGACAAATGGTAAAAAATCTAGAAGGTATCGCAGCATGGACACAACTTTGAAGCGGTTCTGTGCGAGTAAATATTCTTCAAGACCTCCAATGATCAAGGGACGAATGGTCTATATCAGGTTCTATACACAGAATTATCAGTTAAATAGACATCATTTTGCTCTCGCAAAACGTTTCAAGTAGGTAATTTTAATTTAAACGATTAAGTAAATTGAGGACAAGAAATTGAGATTTTATAAATGTTGTATAACGTACGATATGACGTAATGTAACAGACTTGTCTAGTCAAAAGAACGAGGACATATTGAAAAAAGATCAAGGGAAAATTAATGAAACTGTGATGAGGGCGTTTGAAAATAATAAAATTTATAATATTGAACTGAGACTACGTTCTGCTTTGTTAGGTAATTAGAAGAAGTTGCAAAAATGTAACTTCTATGGTAAAAAGGAGTTAATGAGTATGAGAGATAGAAACAGATCTGACTTGTTTTCTCATCCCATTTCTTTATATGCACTTTAAATACATTTGATTAAACAGGGCCTTTAAAATAGACATTTTAATTCTTTAAGTTATTTTAAGGGAGAATAATGAAGGTGTCTTAATGACACTTTATGGATAATGCAAAGCGTCAATGACTTCCAAGCATAGAATTAAATCAGGAACGAGACAAATCACACAGAAAACGATGGCAACAAGGTTTCAGCACTTTTATAACCTTTTATGACACAATGACATGAAATCTGCTGTAACCAAAGTATTGAAATTGAAACAGTTTTGCTTTTGGATTAATTTTAACAGAAAACACCGAAAAGATGATATTAACGGTACGATTGGAAGTTAGGAGCCAAAATGCAGCATAATCAGGTATTAAGTCGGATTTCATGATGTCGCGTGTTAAGACGGAAATATTTACGGACTCGGGTATGGGTTGGGCGATTTTATTTGAAAGCCATGAGACCAGTTGATGTTAGTTATTATTTGTGATCAATATTTCACAATAACCCGCCAGCCAATAGACGGCTAAGTTATTTAGCAGTGCCCTAGGCCATAATAGGGTCGTCACATACCAAAACGTGGAGTTGAATGGAAGTCAATTAACCACCATTTACACCAGCAACTATAAACAGGCTCTCACCGCATGATATTAAAATTGAACAATTTTTGGTGCCAACATGACCTAGTTAGCTATCTGCCCGAATTGAGGTCATCTCTACCCAGGTCAAACATTTGATGTCACACTTTTCATGCATTATAAATCAGAATGCGCCAAAAAATGATTTATAGATGGGTTAGTGTGCAACAGTAGGGAAACTTTTGAGTTGACAATTTACTATGTGTTTTAAATCTGAAAAGTTGATGTAATGTGATTTTAAAGGACGGTAATTCAAAACTTTAGCAAAAAGTAACAATCACTTTAGCAAATGTTCAACAGAATTGGAAAAACATTGATATCTTCCATTGAATAGATTTCAATATGCAAATGTTATTTTATAAAAAGGTTAAATGAAAATGACATTTTTTATACATGTTCTGCATACTAGGTTCTTATTAATTTATCTTCGTTTTATATACCAGATATATATTCTTTGTTAATCATTACATGCAAAAATGGGTATCTTTTTGTATAATTTGTTTTGAATTTTGCTACGCAGAACAGAACTTCGTGACCATATCTTTTATCACTAATCCAATTATTAATCTCCTATTAAGGACAAAAAGTAAAAAACAGTTCTGACTTCAAAGCTTGACATTTTATTAATTTTGATACAAAAACCATGCTTTTTTAATATCGATTCAACTCATAAGGCCGTCGATCTCAAAAACTAATTAACTCTTTATTTAACATAATTTCATTTATGCTTATTTTTCATCTCTTTTGTTCTTATGATCTAAAAAGTGAATGAATTATGACCATTCTGAAAAAGCGAATCTTTACTCATGATAAATGAATTTAATTTCGAAAAAATGAATTTGAACTTCGGTGAGTTTTTCACGAAATTTTAGAATCATACTATCCTAAATCAAATTGCAAATATTCATTGCAATTTTGCAGCGATAACATTGTAGTATATGAGATAATGGGCATCAGTTTCAGTAAGTGCTTCACATGAAACAGATAGCATTAGGTCAAGCTAATTTGTTGCTATAAGAATAAATTGGAAAAGCTAAACGCATTGCGTGATGAGTACGTTGGTTTATGATTAAAACGATTTTCTGCCATTCCATTGATTGGAAGTTTATAGTTATGTTTTTATGAAGCGTACTGTTTTAAAATGAAATTTACGTTGAAATCAATTTGAGAGAATTAAGTAACGTGGGTGTTCATTTTCAAGCGAAGAGGAAACCAGCCAATTTTTAATTTCATCAAATAGACAGAATTAAAGAAAAGACTTGAAAATTTTTAAGAACGCAATGGCCACTTCAATAGTAATAATTACCAAGGCTACGATTTAAAATTAATAAATTTTAAAGTATTCCAGAACTTTCGTACTTCAATATGAAGAGATTATGAAGCTGATTAATACCTATTTGAAATCTAAGAAAAGGTTAAGCATGATTCAAAACGGTATACATTTAAAATCACGTAAACCGTGATATCACGTAAACTGCAAACCGTATATTTGGACGTATAAAATTCACGTATGTGCCTTAAGCACTTTCTAAGCCTGCCCAATGCTATTTTCCCATTTTTTTCATAAGTTTGTAGGGAAGCGAACTTCAACGATGAATTTGAGAGCAAGGCCGACGACAAAGATAATCATGTCTGTTGGATTTCTTCATTCATTGAATATTGTTATTAATAACGAGTCTAGTGTGGCGCAGACAATAACATCCAGAAAGATACATAAGTCCAAATTGTAACACAGCCATGAAAATTACATGTGACAAATCAGAAAGACATATCTAGAAACATATTCAGAGTTCTGAAACATATTTTGTGTTCAGTGTTTAATAAGAATGTTTGGATCAATTCCTTAATCAGCATGAAGATATTAGATAGATATTAGGGGATATTAGATCTATAGATATATTAGGGGAATAATAAATGGTGTATCAAACAGGAATAAAAGCTTACAAGAGACATGAAATAAACAAAACATACCATGTAAGGTAATAACTTAAGAGGGGAAATTGGGAAGCCAGGGCAATATCAAAGGTTAGGAACGGCACGCATGAAAAACATGCAATCAAAATTTTTTAATAGGTTTTAATAAGCAATATAGTTGTACTTAGACTTTCATAGACTAACATTTCAGTTGTTTTATATATTGTTTAAAACCAGCTTCTTATCAAATTACTTTAAATCAGTCATTGTTGTTTGCTTCCCATGGCATCGCCCTTGTATTACCGATAAAACATTCATAGAAAGCGTCTTAAATTTTTCTTTTCCTGCAAAATTCTACTTTCGATTGGATGAAACAATTCTCTCAGCTATCACATATTTTTTTTTTGATTCTGGGCTATCAGATCTTTAGAAAAGACAGAAATGTTACAAAGCAAAATCACAAATGATATGGATTCTCCGCAAGGTAATAAAGAAATTTAAAGCTCTGGGGATAAATCTTGCGATGAAGGATGCTGAAAGTAAAAATGAAATGTGATTTTTGAAGATCGCCAGAGAAGTAAAATACAATGGTAGTAACTCTAGATTGCTAGAAGATAAAACACAGCAAGAAATGAAAAAGGTCCCAAAGTAATGAACTCAACAGTGCAAAAATCATCTTTTAATTAACGTTTAATATTTCATGCAATGCCACCACAAAATACGTCAATCGAGAAATATATTATGCTGTTTTGCTAGGCAACAGCCAAACAAGTCAATCGTAAAACTAACACGACTGGAATAAAACATGCTCAGCTGGTAAATTGAATTATTAAAGACTGCTTAGTCGTTTCTAATTGGCCATTTACTAATATTAAAATTGATCTAATCTTATTGAAGGTCGATATATTGCTAAAAATTATATTTAGTATTGCATTTATTTTTTATGAGCTACATTATATGCAATAAGACAAAATTGTAAATCTCTTCTGCATGCATGTTAGTATTGCTGCCTTAACACTTCATTATTGATATTTCTTTTATTATTAAATGTCCTATTACAGTTTCAATATTACAACAGATTCGGACAATTTTGACATGCATAGATTGATTTTTGCTCTACTTTGATTTCGAAAAAAATTTTATGTAAAAACGTAAAGATTAAATAGAATTATCAAAGAGAGACTCAAGCGATTCAGACTGAAGACAGAAAATTAGGAAAAATGATTGAATAACTAAAAATGGCGTGGATTGTAGCTAAAGCTGCTGTTTATTCCAAATTGGCATATAAATATGTTAGAAAAAAGTCGCATAAATGTCTTACGAAGTAATTCTTTCAGCAAACCTGGCTATCATCTGTAGATATATAGGATTATCTTGTCTTATGATATTTCTTAAGGACACTCATCGCCCACCATGAAGCTTAACATTTCTCTGGGTGTTGAATAAAATAGACGTATTAGCCTAAGATTGTTTATTACTTTGATCAGTTATTTCTAATTAGTCAGCTAAAGATCTTACAACTACAATCATCTAGAAAGAAGGTGAAGGGGATGCGGCTCTTTGAGGGCTACATCTCAAAACAAAATCGCTAAGGCTGTGTTCTTAGTTGATGGAGAAAACATACTATATGCGGCCCTTCTTAGGACATTCTTCTCCAACATCAACTTAATCAATAGACAAGGCAACAATTTCTACTAATAAATACACATAAACAGTTCTATAAACGA
This sequence comes from Catostylus mosaicus, assembly GCA_964019065.1. Taxonomy (NCBI): domain Eukaryota; kingdom Metazoa; phylum Cnidaria; class Scyphozoa; order Rhizostomeae; family Catostylidae; genus Catostylus; species Catostylus mosaicus. The sequence goes on along the minus strand of OZ025188.1, from coordinate 459,701 downwards.
CAACGTGAATCAGATATATTAGCAGGCTCTCTATTGTTCTTTGTCTTAAAAATAATACTTTTAAAGAGATCAAAATTGCAACGTGGGACACAGTGATATCCGTGTCTTTCACCTTGCTAATGTACTTACGTCTTCAGAACGTTGAGAGCATGACAGGTTATGTTTCAAGTTTGGCTCAGACATTCTTATAACGATGTATTCTCAGATCTGTGGCTAAAATATTGGGTCAACAGGAAAATAATTGCGATAAACAAAAGCAACCAAAGTGTCTCTTCTTCGTGTTTTAACTTAATTTGTTTGGAAGACTAAAGGAATCGTTGGTAAGTTGAAGAAACGATTGATGATGATTAACAACTTCGATGCTAGCAAATATTGCTAATACGGTTATATACAGAATATCTGAGCAGCTTCCATAAGATGTTAATATGATTCATGACACAGGGAAAATATTAGTGATAACGTAACGAAATGTAATGTTTAGTTGCTTGTGATATTTTAGAATGGGTCTTAATATCTTTCACGAGATGATGATGCTATGCCATTATACTATAGAAGAAATGATGATAATATTGTGCGAAACATATTTATGATTGATCATCTATATAATATTGATATTAAATTGTTGAAATGTTTTGTGACAGATTTAGAATTCGAGTAGTTTGATGCTGTAAATGGTCCATCAATGTTGCTCAAACAAAAACGAAATATTATGGTTAGTGACAAAGTATCAAGGAAATTATAATATTAGCTGAAGCATCTGAATAGGATATTCGAGTTTATGAGTAAGATGTTTGGCACACAAGAGTGGAATGGGAACGACTAAAAGTATACCAAGTGGAGATAGTGGGAGGTTAGGTAATGCAAAAGGCCTATAAGAACCGTTTACTGTTGGCGTTACATGCTGCATAACATTTAGTATCATCAGCATGCGCGGGCAGTTATATTTAGTCCTAAGATGAACAATTCATCATTTTCCTGGTTTCTTTTATCTTTAAACATTGCCTCAGCTTGTATTAAGGACATCACTGTAAAGTCACACCAGAAATTCAATTGTTTTATGGCTATGAACAATGTTCTATACGCATATATTGAAGATCAAAAAATCAAAGTGGACAAATTGCATAGCTTTACAACGCACACATCTTTACAATTAATTGATTTCTTCAAGGTGGTTGTCTGTGTTTTAGAATGTTGCTCAAAACAATATATAAAAATGAATTGATGCATTTTGGATATTCAATTAGATCATAAATGAATCGTTGTTAATCAAATCTAACAACCGAATCAGAGGTGCTGTTAACATGCAGCAAAATACTTCAAATTTGTTTTTTTAGTTAAAAAGGATAACTTTGTCTATTGCATTTTAGCCTGCACATGCAATAGTCTAGTAAAGATCTACACAAATGAACTTTAACATGAGTGATTTGGAATTATTTACTAACACTATCTCGGCCCAAACATTTCTTTGAAGAAAACCATAAAATCTGGAAGTGAAAAATAAGAATTGATAGTTAGCAAGGTTGGGATATTGAGCATGGCATAACTGATCATATACTCCAACTTGATGGTCTATAGCAGTTAGTCTGAACAAACCTTCAAAGATTTACATAGAAGAGCAACAAAGAGGCTAAAATCGTTTCATGCGGCTAGAATCAATTTCAAGACTTCATATTCGGCTCTTTGGTTTCAAGAGTTCAAGGTTTCAAGTCTCATTTGATATCAATACGCTCCCTAGATTTTATTCATGTTCACCTTTGAATACAATTTATACTAGGGTACAAGTGCGTAAAAACTCCAGTTGCACAGACAGCGGAACACGCAGTTGACTGAACCAAAGAATGGAACTAAGATAATGCGCCAGGCAAAAGACTTGGTATCAAAATGAGAAAAAGTTATGTTTTCACCAGCTACAAACTAGGCAGCAAGTTCTAGCCAGAAACACAACACCATGCGCCTTTGTAAATGAAAACCAAAACAAAATTGTTTCTTGTGTCGGGTTCCTATTACTCGCATTCAAAGCATTGATTTGTAAAATAGATATAGAAATTAAGAAAAAGTCAAATGGATACAAGACAAAGCAAAGTAAAGCAGGTGTTAATGATAAGAACATAATTGCATAAAGATAATGGATAAAAGAACAATTTCAGTGAATCATGTTGTTCTACTTAAGTTCTCTGATATCAGTTGCCACCACTCTCAAGTTGCCTTTGATCGTTCTTCATTCTCCTTAATTGAATGAGCCTCCTCATATTTTCAGTGTTACTCTGTCTTAATAGTATTTTCAAGGGTGCTTATCTTAAAATTACTAACAAAACAGGATGAACCAATCTGGCTCAGCATAATAAACCTGATTTAGCAAATACTGAACAAGCAACCTATAGAATATATACTTGATTTCATAGGTACAGTAATTTCAAACAAGTGAAGGGAGTAACATGGCCTGGCACTACAACAGCGTTCCTGCATACCATTTGCCACATCTTCCTTATCATTCAGGATTCAGCTCACATTATGGCTATAATCCATTATACGGTAAGTTTCAATGATTGGTACCCCACATAAACATTTGGCTACTAGTAACAGTTTAAGCAAAGTGCATTACAACCAAGACTGCAAACATCGAGATTATCCTTAAAACTAGACTACAATTGCAAAACAATTTAAATTATCATGATGCCAAGAGGAGAGATTTATTTGCAAAATGACATGTAAACCGGATATTAACTGGCATTAATCTGGTGTTTAATCTCCATTTCTGAATAATGTGAAGCCTCTCTTACAATATTGTTGTGAGTATTGAAACTGTGCAAGTATTGGAAAGTCTTGTTCGACTCTAAGGTAAAAGTCTGATGGAGTGAGATGGAAGTTGTATTCTAATGATCACTTTAGAGATTTCGATGTTCATTTGGTGATCATTTTTGCGCGATTGTTGCTACTAATTATCTGCTTATAAAGCTGGTAATGTTCAAACAGTAACAAGGAAATTTGTGACAGGTTTCTTCATTTTCCTTTGCCTACAGCTAAAGAGCCTCATGTTCTGATCTAAAGTGGCTAACAAATTATATATTTGAAAAGAATTGCCTATAGCAATTAAAGAATAAGTGTTACTAAAAACGGATTTCTATTGAAGATTTGAGCAACATAAAAGATTTCAACTCACGAAGACTACTTTACACCAATATCAGAAGATTTGCTATATAAAATTAATATAAATTTGCAATAGAATGCAAAAGCTTTAGTTAGCAAAACATGGTTGCTACAATTCAAAGCAGGACATTCTGTAAACTAGTCCATAATTTGCTCAAACCAGATAGGTAAGAGGCGGTAATTCTTTAAAAAGCAAATAAACAGAGTCGGGTCGGTACGCGACTTTCAGACAGTCAGATTAATCCGATAATTTTGCTATACTTTTAATTATCAGCAAAACGATGCTTTGTGCAGATAGTTTCTCTAGGCTATGCTCCTAATGCGAAGTTTTCAAACAAACGTTGGTGGCAATTTTAAAGCCATATCTCTTACTCAAATAAGATCAACCATTCGTTGATTGCAATACAAGAAGGTACTTAGATGGGCTTAATCATTATTCGTGCCGCATTGAAAAATAACATATGAGGAGCCAAAGTCGTTCACTAAGTAACTCATCCCACTTAGTTGTTGCCGAGCCTGTTAGACATCAGAAATTCCATTATATTGATTACGCATGTCCCACTCTCGTAATCGCTATATCCAATATTCGAATATGAAAGAGACATTGAGAGATTTGTATAAATCGGAGACCACAGTTATTCACACACATCGAAATACGACTGGCTGAAGGCAAAAAACACATATAGTTTCACGAAGTAAGACGTATTAATAAGCTTTTCCATCAGATAGAAGAATCGCATGTGCTTCTTAAACAGGACCTGCTTTGCTAATCCTCAAAAATATCTGGGAATGAGACTCAGCGCACGGAGATAACATGACAGAATCTTCTAAATCTGTTTTAAGGCCCTTGTCTTTGGGTATAATCTGGAGACATAGACTGTTTGATGGATTCCTAATCGATATCCTTACAGCTGACTAGATTTTCGAATATTATCTCGAGAATCCATTTTCCCTAATGTCCCTTTTAGATTTTTTATAACCAGAGCTCTTTGTCAAGGCAAGGAATCAAACGGGATAAGAAGGTTTAAAAAAATTCGAAACAAAGCCAGCCGGACAAGCTAGAATTAATTAACTCCGGCTACTCCTAACACAGAGCATGTAAACAACACGAGGTTGAAACGATTGCTCAATAAAAGCAATCGTCAATCGAAAAAGTTTTCAAATCTAATGAATCAGATGAATCATGGGTCGAATCAAGCATCACCTAAACAGCTGAATATATCATCAACCTATCAAAAGTTCAATCAATGAGATTAGAAAGAAAGATCCTTTAAAAGCTTAATTCATAAACTAGGTTATAATAGCAACGGAAGAGTCAAGGCGAGCTCACGAGCCTGATACTTTCGGACCATAACGAGACAATAATAGATAAACAGATTTTGCCCACACACAGATAAACGCGGGTGATCCCGCGAATATCTTCACTTGATGACCTTAAGCAGTGACTTGAATAATTACTCAAAGTAGAACTTTTCACTTTTATGAGAGGTTAATGAGGTTTTGCATATTAATTGTTGGCTCTTTTTTCATTTATTTCAATATGTCTATTCGGTGATCAAACTCAAATTACAGAGAGCATGATGTAATAAAACGAAAAGTTTAGACGCAAATACCTACTTGTGTCCAATAGATAACCATGCATATTTTCGCTTCTACTCTCTGTCTATTCTATCAGCCTGCGAAAATAAACATAATTATTTCACTCATAGTAAAAATTGCCAAAAAATTGATAAATAGGATCTGTTATTGAGACTGAATTTCAATTTTTGTCTACAAGCTCCTGACTAACATGAAAATTAAAAATTCCATCACATCAGCCATTATCTTATTCTGATTTAGCACCTAAAAGAAGGAACTGATTTCCTATTATGAAAAAAATCTTCCGTTAAACTACCACTTTAGTATGTATAAAAATTTATTTACATTTATCTGACACCAGGAATCCCAAGAAAACAAAGACGTGAAAGAACAACATTTACAAAAACACAGCTAGAAATATTGGAAGAGCTTTTTTCAGAAACCCAGTATCCTGATGTATTCATGAGAGAAGAAGTTGCCAGAAGAATTAACTTACCAGAGTCTAGAGTGCAGGTATTCATTATGATGTTATACAATTTTTTTTCTATCTTTTTGCTGATATTTAATTACCTTTGAAGGTAAATAACAGTCTTGTAGCTATATATTGTCTGCACGCATCAGATGCCAAAGAAGACCAAACTGTAATATGGCCACATAAAATATTGCTCAGATATTGCACTAGGGATAAATGCAAGTAGCACATGTGCGGGTTAGGAACTATTTAGATTTATTGATGTGCAAGGACCCTCCTCACCCCCGTCGCATACGTCACCCCTGTAGCAAGCGATGCATGATACGAAGTCACGTGACAAGAGCATGCTATGAAGTTTTTGAATGAAAACTCTGTAATCGAACTGAGAAGTGTCCAGAAAATTAATAACAAAAACACTTGTACAAGGAATTGTTCCGATGAAATAAGGAAAACCAAGACGATTCTTTATATTCATTGTGCCTCTTTCAAATAAATAGATAGCGGGCTTACAAATATATCTTGACTTGTAGATTATGCTCGTTTGATTGCTATCAGAGTTCAACCTTTTGTTAAATATACCATCAATAAACTTCATTCAGATTAAGCACATAAATATATATAGGCCTACATTTAAACGTGTATATAAATGTAGATAAATTTAAAATGCTTTGCCTAAATCGTTTAAATACTAATGTAGAATACGCAAAAAAGCAATTCCCTAAAGTGTTTCGTTTTCGCTTCATCAATAATCATAATGATGAAGTGATGAACTGATATACCAATGAAGTGAGAGCAAAACGTGTTAGGAATTTGTTTATTAATTTATTAAATCAATTCGGCATTGGTTGTCATGGAGGTAATATACTAACCATAAGGGTGCCACCCAATAATAAAATAGCTTTAGCCTCAACCGTGATTCGAAATTATTGTTCTTTGTGTTGTTTATCATATATGCGCTGTATGTTACTGGAATGGTTATACCTGAAGAAGACGCCGGTCTAAGTGTTTCGAAAGTTGAAGTTTTTTATGAATATCTAATTATTGATTTTAAACTTAATAACAGAACACGGCAATTGAAGTTGTAACTTAGAGTTCCACGCTTGATGCGATCTTCAGACAACTAAGGCCTACTCTGTGTGGTGTTTGCTTATATGCTGACTTGTGGTTCCCTTGGGACGCTTTGGAGGTGTAATTATCAATTTTAAAAATTTCTGAGTGGTGGAGTTCATGAATGTTTATATGTTTATATGAAAATGAATTTAAAGCTTGTCTTAAAATGTTTAAATACAAATAAAAATATACTCAAGTAAAACAACCTTCATAAAACATTTCGTTTTAGATTTCGTTTCGATTTCGATAGTTATACTGATGAAGCAAAAACGATAGCAGATAACTATTGATGACTATTGATAACTGTTTAATAAGTTGTTGTTTTTGATTTGGTTTTAAATTCTTCGGGCACGGTGAACACATCAATCGAGGGTTGATTTACAGTGGGCTGTGCTAACACTTAAAATAAATAAATCTAAAAATTAAATACATCAATTAGATCTAGAAATTAAATAATTTTATTTACAATACTTCCTAATGTACAAAATAAAATAATGTAAACTATAGCAGGCGAGAGAGAACTAGCATTCACTGCTGACATTGCAGATAAATTTTTGAAATACTTAAATACATTTTTTAAATAAATTTTGGTTGATTTGACATTTGTTGTTTATTTGATAAATGATAAGGCGAAAGCGAAACGTTTTACGACAATGTTTTTATTCGAGTATTCTATATATATTTGTATCTATTGATAAAGATACATATAAAAGTACATGTTTAAAAATTGGTTAATATATCTGAGATTTCATGAATGAAGATTAAAATGATAAGATTGGATTATTTAACATTACTTAATAGGAAACATTATTTTTTCACTGCATTGAAAATAAGTACCAGGCAAAGGTGTTGCGAAAATTATCATGTAGCAGGGAAATAAAACTTGTATTGTTAATAAGATTTGAAGATGTATTCGATACAACTATTCAAAATTCCCATGTGTCATTAAAATGTCCTTAAGGTGCCCCACAAACCAGGTGAAGTAATAGCGAATTACATTATTATTTTTAATGAAAGGTTTGCGTATTGTCTTGGGCAAAAGTATGTTATGATCATAACTGTAATTTTTTCAAGATAAACAATAATGTTATTTATTTAAAACTAGAATATGAGCAAGATATTTCATTACCTAAGAACTAATTAAATTTATTGAATAAAGACTATGATGCAATAAAAGTTAACAATAGATTTATGAATAGCGAGGTGGTAAAGTATTTTCTCTGTTCTCTCAAAATGCGAAAAATATTTATAATGAAATAGACAGTATTTAACAAATTCTAAAGAAATCGGACACATATCGAGTACTCGGAATTAAATATATTTTACAATTGAAGGTTTGGTTTAAGAATCGACGGGCAAAACATCGCCAAAAGTCAAAACGTGAACCAGAGACAGGAAATTCAATGGTTAAAAAGGAGCACACATCAAAATCGCCGATCGATTCGGAACAAGAACAAACAACAAAGAAACCGACAAGTTCTCTTCGTGTTTCAAGCGAAAGTGCATCCGTAAAAAGTGCTTGTTCCTTCTCTAATCTAAATAGCGATCACGTGATACCAAGAACAACCTACCAATGCTCATCTGGAGGCTCATTGGCTCAGAGTAGTCCAATCACAAGCTACCCAGGATACCTATCATCGCATTCATTATCATCTAGAAATATGGCCCCTGATTATTGCCCGTACCAGTCTCCTAGAAGTCTTCCAATGACAGGCCATGCCCACAGCCACCTGCCTCCAAGTGAATATCTACCGTGCTCTGACTTCCATAATCAACCCGTGCCTGGGTCATGGGGTTATGGTGCCGCGATGTAATCAAACAATCATTAATTAAAAGTTGAAACAAACTCCTATGAATTAGTAACGCGAGACGTTTATAGTAAATAGAAGTTTGGAAGGAGCTTTGTGGAGTTGCTTATCATAAAAACATTGGCATCATGAATCGCGATATTCGCTCTCATTTAAAATATATCAGGAGTTGGTTTTAAGAAACAACTTGGATTAACATTTTTTTCTGAATCTTGTTCTTAGTTTATGTTAGAGATTTGCTTGCTTTGACCTTTGTAGTATTAAGGAAATCATCAAAACTAATATTGAATGCAGGGAAAATCGAAAGAATAAGAACAAAGTAAAGATATGAATTATAATTTTATGTGATAACTTTATAACTGGGCAAGTCGAAAGGCTAACAAGGGAAATATTGAAGGGTTATTGAAAGTATTGTAGGATTAAGGGAAATATTGGGACGAAATTGGGACAAAGGCCTGAGGCTAGCAACCTCACCACTGAATCTCCAGCACTAGTGGGTTATAACTGATATTCATATCTTGTGGGATTTGATATAACTGATTGCATTTGATTAATACGTCAAGATGATTTCCTGTGATAAATACGTAGCAATTTGCAAAACTAACTTCGTTGATTGTATCAGATTAAAGCAGGTGGTTTGTTTTACATTTTCGTTGCAGAAAAAATGCTTTTCGAGCGCTTACAAATAGAAAATATCTATGTTATAAAAACAAAAATCACTTTACAAACGAAACTGTTTAGCTCTAGTTTAGGGTTTAGCTAATTTCTCATCATAGCTAATTCAGAATGAATCGTTAATTAGTATAAGGTTTTAATCACTTCATGCAATAGCTAGTAGTGTCTCAACGTAGAAATACAACGTAGGCGACAAAATCATCATAATAATTGTTTCTATATTGAGGTTTAATGTAGAATTTAAAAGCAAATGTGCAACGTCTAGTCTTCTAGCTTGTTTGAGTCTTTTTGCTTATGTTCAGTTAGTTTCGTAGAGCTGAAGCCGTATAATGAAAAGGGCACCTTGTTGTTAAGAGTATTCGATTCAGCTACCCAAATCTTAAGGAAGTAAATTTCCTATACATTTCTTTTGCTCCAATAATGCAGGCAACAAGTTGAGAGGTGGATGGATTTTTTAAAGCCCCTATGTACATAGTACATGATTTTTCATGTAAGAGGAAAATTTAAAAAAAAGCTAAAAGTACAATACTGATTCTTGCAAGGATTTTTGCAAGGAAAAAGTATTGAAGTAATTATTTTAGCAAAGTGCAATTCTGCTACCTAGGGTATCATTTTTCATGCAAGCCTCGCCCATACTCACCCATCAATGGGCTTCATCAGGAAAAGGTTTCAAAATATGTTTCCTGTTACAAAGACCAAATTGAAATGAAAGTTGTTCAAGAGATCAGTACCATTAGAATAGCAAACAGGTCTAATATAAGAGATTGCTGTAAAAACAAGAATCGATTTGTAGAAATAAACCCCTTTTAAGAAACTTGTACTGATATATACATTTGAACAATAGAGCAGTCTATCCAATTGGGGCTGCATCCTTGCAATTGTTCACATCCACCAGGTCGACTCTCACTCCTCAATCGCTGTGAAAAATCCAATCCTGTCCGTTATTATATTTGAAAGTTACTTACACAACTATTGGCAATCTCTAGAACTACAACTCCCAATATTTGGGATCAATGGCAGGTTCAAAAATGACTCAAGCCCCTCCCTGTGCTTAACCGTGTCTAATCGCGGTGAATTTCAATTTAGTCCACTCTTCTTATTACGGAAATACATGTCAGGTTTGGATGTAGAATATATTTAGTCATTGTAAATAATTGTTCATGGATATCTCGTAATTTCAATGTAATTCCAATATCTTATCTTTTTATTCACTTGGCATCACTTGGCATCAATTGGCATCAATTGGCATCAACTGGCATCAACTGGCATCAACTGGCACAGTGTTAATTGTTTTGAGATACCTGAAGATAATCGATACCATGATCTGGCAGGGACATTTTCTGCGCCTCGGGGCAATAGGGGTTAGCACTGAGAAAATAAGAGTAAAAAAATAGTCAGGGATGCGAGAATCATTGAGAGAGGGACAAAGGGGGCATATATTCTTTGAAGGGCTCTCTATCAAAACCATATCTTGTAAAATATTGTGTCATATTGAAATTAGGTGATGGTAGCATGCTGTCAATACAAAAAAAAATAAGTTGGAAAAGTTTTATGAAATTTGCAAAGACACAATTTTTTAACAAAAATGCATCTCTTTCATGGACGGTCTAATTATCTTTCCAAAACAATTTGTTCTTCGTTTTGATTGATCGTCTAAAAGAACTGATGGAATTGAGCTGGGCACTTCTTGCCCCCCCCCCTCCAGTCTGGTGAACATGCCTCTCTGTAAAGAGGCTTGGAAAAAATCTCGGAGAATTTGAACGGAATATGGAGCCGAGGAATGAGAGAGAGCTTTAAAGGTAGCTACCATCAATTATTAAAATCCAAAGTTTGTCTTAGTTGTTCCTATAAGAAACACAAACATGCAATATTAAGCAAAATCTGCAAAATTTCAGAAAGATTTGCATGTCAGTGTTTGTGATTTGAAAATATGTAATGAGCCAAAGACTGTTTCATTGCATTTTCCGAGGCATTTACCAACAATGCTTGTTATGATCATTATAATACATAAATTTGTCTCATAAATTGGGTACTAGTTTGAAGATTGAAAACTGTGAAAACCAAACATCAATGTTATCAAATTGCCTTTATACCTAAAATCAATTACATACACAAATCCTAACCAATGCATTTTAATTTCACAAACAGTATTTTACGATATCGATCTGAGGTATGTGACCATAATTGATACGTGTCTCAAAACAAATTACTGATTTGCATTCAGATGAGCAGAAGTTACTGCTGCCGCTCTTGAGAATAGTAACCTTAAAGCACTCAAGTTTACTTATTAAACTTAATTAAGCATATTGGAGATTGGGAATGGTGTGATTTTCTAAGTTTACCGTGTACTTTTCTAATAAGGAAAAGTGTTTTATCGAAACTCCTTTATTTCACAGCTTGAACACCTATTGAAGCACGATTGCTGTGCAGAATTTAGTACTACACCAAGGAATAATTTTAGATTTCACCAACACTTTTTTTAATAACGTGCTTACATTTGTTATGTTTTGAAAATCTATCTTGCATTTGAACAATGCAAGCTATCTATCTTGCAGGCTTTTTGATAAAAAAAGGTTTGTCCACCGAAAGAATTGTCACTCTCGCAATGGGCCTGAATGAGGAACATGATATAAATATTTAAGCTATCCAAATTCTGTCAGATCTATATAAATGTATCACAAATTACTTTATCTCAATTAAGTTTATTGATAATGATGATAATGATGATAATGATGATGATGATGATGATGATGATGATGATGATGATGATGATGATGATGATGATGATGATGATGATGATGATGATGATGATGAAGATAATGATGATGATGATGATGATGATGATGATGATGATGATGATGATGATGATGATGATGATGATGATGATGATGACAAAGATAATTACGATGGTGATGATGATGATGATAATTATGATGATGATGATGATGATGATGATGATGATGATGATGAAGATGATGATAATGATGATGATGATGATGATGATGATGGTGATGATGATGATGATGATGATAAAAGAATGATAAATTTGGAGATGACTCGAAATGATTAAGAAATCAAAATACGAATTGTTTTCTATTGTCAAGAAGGACAGATGGGGTTCAAGGTGGGATGCTTAGTTGCAGCTGCTAATAAATTAAAATTTAGCATTCATTTGAGCAAAAATATTAACAATATTCGAAGGAACTTTGCAAACACCGAAACCACACGCAAGTGCACCGAAAATTCTTGTCCCTACGCTGAATAAGGTTATGACACACAAAAATGGCTACCTCCCTCTCATTTCAACTGTCTACATTTGTTGACATAACGTGTGTTTGAACATATCGAGGTGATGATCTTGTCGTTGATATTTTGCATGGTTGCTCTATTTTCTACTCCAGTAACAATGGCTTTAACGTCATTCCTTTGATATGCTGCTGATGTTTGCTAATTTCCTTCTTTTTGTTGTTGTGGCTTTTAATCCGACATTTCTCTGGCTGGATCGGCTACTTAGTTCAATGGAGGGAGGAGCAGTCATTAGAGCAAGTCTTCTCCAAGGATTAACAATTTCAATTTCTATCCAATGCGAGTGGCTTCGCCCGTTGCCATAATCAGCATCCATTCTCGCTAATTCAATCGTGGTCGAGTCGCCCAAACGACATTAGCTTCCACTCAAGCCTAGGCCAAAACATCACCGAATTCAGTTAGATATATACGCAACATGGACAGAATAGCCTGGTACAATAATTTGCCAACATTCAGAGACTCGTATCAGCAAAGTCCAATACAACATCAGACTTCAATGGGTTACCACCAAATCCCGACGTTACCTATGCAAATGCCTTATGGTAAGTCATTATATTGAGTCAACATGCGTTTGTGATAAAACTGTTTTTCATGGTTATTCGTTCTGGTGCTTTTGCACATGGCTCTCGTTCCATTGCACATGGAGGACAAACTTTGGAGACCTTTGTGGATGGACGCGTTCTGTCTTGTATAACAACAGTTTCCCGTAGCCACCAGCAAAGCGCCCAGTGTGGTGTTATCACATGCACCATTATTGAAAGTTAAGGTTAAAGTTAAGTTAAAGTGGTAGAATTTGCAATGGATTCATTTAACGTGCAAATTATAACTGCTCAGTCAATCTTTTACCTGTAAATTTGAAAATGTTGACCACCCAATCCGCAACATTAAAGCACATGATCGCAACTGTTCGGTGCCATTACTAAAACTCTTTTCTACAAATTCTTTGCAACTATTACATCAATCTTTTGCATGAATTTTTTTAATCAGCAACTACTTCTCAAGAGGCAGGAATACCTTCATGTTCAGCTCTACATTACAGTCTTTTATTTGGTTTGTTCCTCCATGTTGAATTTGAAGATATCGCTAATGTAAACATAAGGGTCATAATTATTACATTATTTGGAATTTATTCTGTTTTCATCAATATTTTGGAACTTTCTACAGCATTGGAATACTAGGGGCGATTCTATGATTTTTATTAGAGGTACTTGCACTTAGCTTAAAAATGCCCCAGGAGATGTTATTTTAATTACTAATTTGTCATGCTTAAACTGTTTATGTTTTAAGTTCTCTGATTTAGAATTATACATTAGAGTCCCTGAAAACAACGTTATTATCAGGTATCACCCTTTGAGTGATAAAAGTATAATTGATAATAGAGGCAAACAGACTTGATGGATTAAGGAGACAAAATAGATAGCGATTTCAAAGGTGAAGCTGTCAAAAGTTATCGCGACACAACCGTGTATTTGCACATTGAAAAGCGGACACGTTTTCCAGCTGGCTAGTCTAGCAATAAACTGAACAAATCATCAATTTAATTTAATAGAATTTATGGATTAACCTGACCTTAAGGAGCTTACAGAATATTTTGCGGGTTACTGTTTTGTCTTCATAAAAGTCTTAGTATGGATTATGACTTTCTTAGCGATGATAAGACTTGACTTTCACTGGTCTAATCTCCTTTAACTGTCTACTTTTACAACACTAACCTCATGTTATTGCAATTCGTATGGATATTCTTAACAACATTCTTTAAATCTCAGCTATATCTAGTTAGTAAGTAAGCAATAAAACTTGCTTTTCCTGATCATTTTAAAAGGTCACTTTCAGGCTATCTGTTGGATTGCTACATATACCTGACAAGATCAACACATGCTTTTGTCATACTGAGGTCTTATAACATCATTCTTAATGAAACATTTTTAGTCATGATATTTTAAGGCTATCAAAGTGCAGCACAGTTGACTGAAGAATGCCATTGTAGGCAAAAGTAAGCCTTGAATGCTTTGCATCACTAGTAAAGCAATAAAATATTCAAGCATAACTGTTTTCACGTGGAAGGAAAAGGACCTTTTTCTGGAAAACGCAGCTAGTAACTTCTTTTTAGGTTGGAGAAAGTTTCTTATAAACCACGTTTTTAAAAGGTGTATTTGGAAGCAGCGAATTCTCTCTTGCAATTAGAACTACTTTCGCAGTTAGAACTACTTTCACAATTAGAACTACTTTCACAATTAGAACTTCTTTCGCAAATAGAACTACGTTTGCAATTAGAACTACTTTCGCAATTAGAACTACTTTCGTAATTAGAACTACTTTCGCAATTAGCACTACTTTCGTAATTAGAACTACTTTCGTAATTAGAACTACTTTCGCAAATACAACTACGTTTGCAATTGAAACTACCTTCGTAATTAAAACTACTTTCGTATTTAGAAGCATAGTCAAAATTTCACCTAAACAGTTCATTTTCCGAGAGTTTTGCACAAAAGTGAAATAAAGAAATCCTTGAGATCTTTTCTACTCTGCTTATGAATTTAATCTGGATATTGGTGATTGACGTACTTTGAGCAAAATAGGATGGTCTTGTCATTTGTCTTATTGCATTACTCATGTAAAATAACCAGAGGTTTCAAAAATTTGGAGAGAAAGCTACTGTCAGACAGGCAATGGAGGAAACTCAAAAATGGAATGTTTCTTAAATCTGTTATAATGCAGCAATGAAGTTTCTTAATCAATTTGAGCCGACCCTATTTGGTTTATTACAGTTCAGTTTGCAGAGAATGGCCGATCTTGACAAGATCTTGGGTGCGCCAACAGACCCAAACCTCAGGTGCGGGTGCGCTTAAACCGTACAAAAATCGTGAGGTGCGCCACTAAACTATGGGTACCACTGCACAAACATAAAAATATCATAATCTTAGTGACACCCAGGTGCGGTCTCTTGGGCATCTAGGAATTATCTTGGGTGCGCCATTGCCATACTCTGCATTCTGGATTACAGAAGGGACCCTTGCACAAATATGGATGCAGATGCTAACCCCATATCTCGCCAATGTTTCTAATCTTCTTTCACATGATTTTATGCATCTTTACGATCCTTATTTATTATATAAAAACAAAAATTCTGTAAGTAATAGAATCTGACTATTAATGAATAATTAGCAGATATGATTTGTGATTGTAAGGTGAAGAAACTTTTTACCCCAAAAAGCCTTCAGCATTGTCCATATATTGCATGCAAGAAGGTATTTGTAACGTTCCCCATGAGGAACCCTCTTGAACCCCCTTGTTAAATGTGAATACCTTAGGGTGAAAACTAGACTCACAAGGTCATTTTATTCGACTTTTCACAACAATACTTATTAACAGTCGTTTATGTTGATATGTGACTGCGTATTTTCATGTTCACATGTCTGCTCTTAGCAGCTGTTTAGGCGCCAATCCTTCATGCAATGTAAACTGTTTAAAATAATGATGATTGCAGACATATTATCAATTATCATCTCCTTTATCTGAATCTTCATAATTTTTGTTCGTAATTTAGTGGATAATTCACACGTTTTCCTTACAAATAGTTTACTTAATCTTTTTTATTCCTATTAATCAAGCCATCTTTTCATATTATCATATTAAGCCTAGCCATATTTGCATCTAAAATGCTGAACAGAGCAAATGCAACCCAAACACATTTTATCATGTTCCAGTGGATTCAGTTTTGATAAATCTTCAAATTTTTAAAAAGAAACCAGGATTAGATTTCAGTATTGCCAATTCTAAAAATGCAGCCATTGACAGACATTTCCCCACCTGCAAAACACAGCCTGGTTAGGACAAGGTTTAATGGTTTGCTCCACGGGTGGTCGGTGCTCCTTGCAACCGTTGCCTTTTGTTGACTCATTGCACACGTGTCTCCACTTGCTTTCTATAGGCGGATTTCATTTTTATCATCGAGTACTGCAATTTTTTAAACTTTTTTGGTTCTTGAGTCCAAGTTTCTCATGGATGGTTTCTTTTAAAAAATAAGTGTGGATAGATCTGAACCAAGGGAATTGCTGATTAGCTAAGTAAAAGGACACTGCGTCACATCACTCTAATGGGAATCTCATCACACCCAAACCCCTCCTTTATTGGTACTGAATCCAGATAATTTCAATAATTCCGACAAACTTCCATAACAAGCCTAACTGATGCCTGATTATTTCAGAAACATTGTTTAATGTCGATTCAGTGAAAGATTTAATGATGCACAATGGCCAACGATTTTTGCCATGCCAGACACATTCACATTTCAAGCAAGCAACCAGCTGGTTTAATAAGAACTAGGGCTGGATTATCTCAAAAATTGAGCAACTCGACAACTCTACGGAAAACTGCAAACAACTATGAATCCATGTTACACTTATCTGTTGTTAATCCACGATTTATTTTTCAAATCTTCCAACAAAGTAATCCGTAATAGTAATCTCTTACAAAAGTAATCTTTTAATCTGTTGTATCAGTTCAGGGCTTTGTGAAACTTCCACTTCAATTTAGAAACTTTTTAGGGGATGCAATATGAGAACTGTTAAACGACTTTAATGGCCAGGCCCTTACAAAGTTAGTTTTTATTCAAATTGCATAAGAATTTGCTCCGTGGGCTGAAAAATTAACAGTCAAAGGTCTGATCAAACGTCGGTTGGCCTCCTATTAAAACGCGAATTTAATGGAGAGAACTGAAACGTCATGTGTGATGTCAACCAAAATAATCAGGTTTTGTGGGAGTATCTCGAAAACGAAACTGAACTTACCAAACGCCTTTTGCTAGTTTTATTGTATTCACACTCGAGCGTTGATTCTGTAGAATTGACCTTTTCGATAGAAATACAAATATTGTTAGACGTAAGTGGGAAAAAGACATTTTACATTAGAAATATAAGATTATCATGATAATCGCCAAGCCTGATCCCTCTAAAAATAATACAACAGTTAGCAAATCCCAGATTCTTTTTGGTTATGAGGTAGTTATTGAACTAAAGCAGGTTATTAAGTACGACAGTACATACACTCATTTTTTTATAAGAACCAGATAATTTTTGCCGAGGCTCGATGTTCTTAATTTTTTTCATAATTTGAGGCTCAAGTGTTCTTAAAAGTGTTCTTATTTTAGGAGTGATTTTTTCCTTAAATTTATTGGAAAACTGTATGCAGTACAATATACAGTACAGTATAGCTTAATGCATTTACATTTACATTTACATTACATGATATGCATGTGCTCAGCTTCTTTCATACGGCATAGCACGTTGTCTTATGAATGACTTTTGTTAAGGAATTCCATGGTTGTGTTTTGTTGAAGTGAAAAAAATTCAAAAATCACTTTGTTTTTTCTTGTCTCTTTTTTAATTTCTCATCCGAGGCTGAGCATGATTTAAACGTGTTCTTATTTTTCTGGGAAATCGAGCCTTGATGTTCTTATAGAGCCTTATAGAGTGTGTTCTTATAAAGATATAAAAAGGGCCAAGAGCGGCGTTACGAGGGCTTGAAGGGGTGTATGGGGTCAAAGTTTTGCTAAGCATTTTGCTGTTTTTTGCCTTTATAATCTTATATTTCATTCTTTTGGCCACCTTTTCCTGGAAGGCAGCAGGCGTACCTACAAAAAGCTATTGCAACAAAATAAGAGAGACTAGAATTTATATAATACTTATCTATTTAAATTCTAGACAAAGTTTTAGGCTATGAAATATAATACAGTCAATTGAATTGGCCAGCGTGTGGACAGCAGTGTTGAGCAAAATAGCCACAAGCTAAAGTAAAAAATGTTCACGAAAGTTTTTGTAAGTTTAGATAATTTTCCACTACACGTTTTTATAAGACTGCGGTTTATCGGCCCCTCAAAGAGGTTGCACTCAGAATTAGCCTCAAGATTCATCAGAAATTATGAACAGATTAAGAACATGCAGAAGCTAAAGCTCTGTCGTTTAATGTAATTTTGAAAAAAAATGCATCTGTTAGAATATTTCTATCAAGGATACGTTTATTCTTAATCTTTTGCTAATGTTTTAGAAGCAAAACCATCTTCATAAACATCTAATGCTGCCTTTTTTATTGGTTAAATTGACTACATCTCCTAATAATTAAAGAACAAATCAAAAAAATTCAGGCTCAAAATCTTGATCGAATTAAAAACAGTCAACCTGGTTTTTAAAAAAAGGAGAAGTTAAGCAATTTTAATACTGAGCTTCTTTAAACTACGAATATATGAAAAAATGGAGTACTGGGGTCGTTCCGCAGTTTCTTATAAAAAGATCCTCTAGGCCAACAAAAGTTGCCAGCAATGTTGGATTAAATTATTGAAGCACTGCTTTAGACTTCAAAGCCATATAATCGCGGTAGGCACATCTGGGATACGATGCTGTCACCCTAAGTTCGACGCCACCCATGGGCATGTTAAAAGCTCTCAATCCTCATTAATTTTAGAAGCTATTTATTTTAAGCGTAGTTTATTTTTAAAGCAGGACAATTTAGGCGTATGTGCTAAAAGTTGTTCAACAGGATTATAAAGCCATCTACCAACCAAGAAAGGGTTTTAAATCTTTTAATCGCAATCGAGCAGACCACGATCATTAAATAGAATATTGATAATGCGAACAACAATGTTAGTTTGTTTTCTAAAGCGAAAGTTTCTTGCAACCCACAAGTTTTTGCTGGATGTGAACTCTAGTTAGATATTTCCGCCATTTCACTTTGTGGCTTTACTCATCCGGAAAGCCGAAGGCCAGTCCGTACTTCAAAGTAAAAGGAGACGCCAAATTGTAGCCTGCATGCAAAATTGAAGCACAATAATGTGGAGTTGAACAAAATTATTTATGATTGGAATGAAATTTGAATTTAGGAGATATTGAAAGATGGCCTTTGGGTTTTGTGGGGAATCTAGAGGCAAGCGAGTGAAAACTATGGTTGCGTACCACTTCAGCTTTATGATGCCGAAAAGTTTTCGTAGCCATGTGATGGATAAGGCGCGGGTTCGAATCCTACACCATTTTGTGATGGTCAGTTGGGTTGCTGACGCATCTATTCGCCAGAGAATTTTCTAATCTAGTTTCAGAGAGATGATTTTGTTATATTTTCATTTGAATTGATCATAACAAGCACTATTTACACGTGCAAATAATTAAATAATTTTATATAATTTTAAGAACATAAGAATGATTAACATAGTAAGTAAGTAAGTAATATGAATATTTTTAAAGGATATGAACATCTCGGTTAAATATAAAACTGCTATCAACATGTGTCCTTTGATAATTTCAATCTAAAGGAAACAAGGCATTAATGGAAACGAGGTAGAATATTCTCCTGTTACAGTGGAGGGGTGGGGTAAAAATTTGCTTTGCATTGAGTGAACCTGGTATCAGCGTTGTTTGTGCAAAAATAGTATTTTGCCAAGACTGAATCTGCAGATGTGCCTCAAGTAGATAATAAAGAACATACTTTTGTATGTGCATTTAGTGTTCGACCCCAAATGAACTATAAAAAATACCCTTTTCAGACTAAGTTCAAAACGAGATTGATAGGAATTTTGAAGGAGATACTAAACGAATTTGCTTTTCTAGGTTGATTCGTGACTTGTATAGCTCCAGATAAGGTTATAATCCGGAGACATTGTAAACCTGTTCATTTAAGCCCACCTTAATGTGTTCAACAGTTTTGAAATACAACAATAGAAAATAAAACCTTGAAAAACATGACATCATCGAGTGAAATAGCAGCTGTCATAGTTATTAGAAGCGAAACTGAGTTTTTCGCAAAAATAACAAGGAAAATGATTCATCCGCGAAAATTGCAAAATATGAAAAAAACAATAACTGTGGCAGTAATTAAAACAGAAGGAATGACATGGGACATATCATTACTTAATGAATGTAATAATGTTTTTATTAATTTAGTCTATTCTTCTTGGCCGCAAATGACCTTATCTTATCTGTCTGTGACGTTATACGGCGTGTTAGGCTAACCAAATCCACATTTCGCTGCTATACTTAGATCTACCAGACTTAACAGTGGGCTGATTTTGCCCAAAACGACTTCCTGCGACCTGCTTAAGTATAAGTGCTCGAAAGTAAACGAAAGTTGGGTGAACCCTTGCGGCCATGCTGATTCCACACCCCTTCAATTGGACACACCTTTAGCTGTACAAAGAGAAATGTTTTCAGCAACATGTCGATTCGAGATGCGAGTCTTTCAATTTTGTAAGGACACAGAGTCACAAAAGGAAGAGGCACAGTGTCTAACAAAAAGGGGAAAATTTCTCAAAAGCTCAAGGGAGGACAGTTCTATGAACAGGGACGGTTCTCTAAATGCCCTTCATAATCCCAAGTTCCAACCTCAATTAATCCGATTACTGATTTCGATTTTATGTTTCGCCACACCCCACCTTTAAGGCAACCGCCTGGGCAAAGGAGAAAGGGCTATGTCCACAAAGACTGCCCCGGGTATCGTGCGTATTAAGCTTCCAAGAAACCTTAGGGTATCAATGCTGCAATTTTTCCAGCGGTGATGTTTCAAAAAATTACTTAGAGAGTGACGAAATTGAAGGTAACGAATATTGCAAATATTGCAACAAGGGATATACCGAAGGTGCAACAGAGCCCTGAAACTTGTCGGGTTTGTGCCTAAAAATAACCATCCATTTTAATTCACTTCAAACAAGTAGCTTTTGCCCATTGGGAGGCTTATCCGGCAAAGAATATTTACAACCCCACATCGAATACCCACGTACGAGCCGTAGCTTTAAAGGGGAGGAGGGGGGGTTAACACTGTGTCAGTACAGATGCCCGGGCCTGTAGCTTCTTACCGAATTTTGTTACACATATGTGAATGTTAGGAGGATTAATATCCGGGGGGCTGTGATCATTTGGTAATAAGAGTCGGAGCACCACTGCAGTTTTAAAACTATTTTTATAAATCTTTGTTGTGCTGTACATGCTAAAAAAGAATGCTCGTGACATTCATAACAAAATAGGCCTCGTTTTTTATGAAAGGGGATGGCCAGTAGCAACAATTAGCAGTTATCAGATGGAAAAGGACCAAACTCCAGATATCATACTTTTGATCGACCACAAATCCATTTAAATTAGTATTTTACTTTTGATAATATTCGGTTACTTGCAGTAATCGAGTATTATTTTTAACAATGCTCTCATTACCGCAGTTTCTGTATGGGCTTTAAACACGTTAAGGGTTGTTGAGTTAACAAGAGAATTCTTATACAATACGCCTTCTAGCTAGAAGATATCATTCATTTAAATTACTAGTTTTCAGTCTTATCTGCCCACATTTTAAAGACCATTTGAGGTGCGTAGAAGATACGTGAACTTAAACTTATTGAAGTTTCCTCAGAGAATTATGGTTTTCATTGATGAGATACTCAACAAACCACATGAAAGTGATGATTGTAATTTAGTTTCACGTGATCCTCGAGAATTTGTTGTTCGGTACAATATAACGCATCTCAGAGGCTTCGAGATTTCATATTTTAAGTGAAGGGATGGAAAAACGGTGTCTATTATTCAGAAGGTATAAGCCGAATAGACTGAAGTATTTTGTTGAAGCCTCTTTTCAGCAGTTATGCCTTGGCCTCTTTTTGATTCTATTGTTGAATTTGAGACGCTTTAGAATTCAATTTGAGGTTGAATCGCCGATTTGCAGCATCAGCAGGGATGGGCCTTGTCCTCTCGGTTCCCAACCTTTATTCATGTAACGCATCTTATCTTAATTTCGGGTTGAAGAGGATGTGTAATCGTCCCTAAGTAATTCCTGACCATGCTTTTGACCAAATGGTAGATAATCTCCTTCCAGACCCTAAAATTATTAGGTTTTTGGGGGGCAGCTATGTCCCATTTCTCATCAAACTTGCTATAGGAGAATTTCGTTTAGGAACTGTTAACATCCCTTTCGCTTTTTGAAAGGAATCTTTGAAATTTCCAGGGCAGATTTCCATCCTCCCCCCTCACCCCAGATTGGAAACTTTGAATAATGCGCGGGGAGCTGTTTCTCACGTCCTAAAAATTGCACGGTTGAAAGCAGTCAGGAAAAAAATTCTGCGTGGCTGGGAAAATGACCAAAAATGGTGTAAATGTCCGTGAAAAACCAACACACCAGCAACCAACACTACAACACATAACATTAAACGAGAATAAAAACACTGGATTTCTATGTTCCTCTTATTTGGTGTGAAAGGTCCGTCCCAAAGTCTTAGTTGGTCATTTGCAATATCGATAAAGAAATAGAATTCCAAAGAAAGGACAGTTTAAGATTTAACCATTCCAGAAACGATTTTATAACCCAAATTAAAATGCGGCAGATTTGCAAGTTAGGATATTTCCCACTTGATGACAATCGTCTAAAATTTCAGTCCAAAAACTTAATCCCTTTTGAATATAGCTATCATTAAATGAGGATTGCTAAACCCAAGAACATTCTTCCCACGAGCAATTGGCCTCTCAGGCACCCGTGTATTCTTGCTACCATTGAACCAATCAAATGTAACCTCGGACAATTTGATTTGTCAAATAAACTAAACATTGGATATTCAAATTTGTGTCCTAGATTTTAAAATGTGATGGACATAAAATGGGCGAGTTGTTATTTTTTGGCTGGCTCTAAACCAGTAATAATTGCTAACAGGACGTATCAATATTTCTTGCATCATTTTCCATTTACAGAGGATCAATGTATTGTAAATATTCCTTTAGTCAAGACCAAAACACGGCTAAAGGAAATTCGTGCACATTTATATCTGATTAAAAGGGAAATCATTGAATATGAAAGGTCAACGAAGGCAGATAAAAATCAAAATAGATCAGATTAAATATCCGAACCACCAAAGTTTGATGGGACAAATTTCCTCTCTCGCTATCTCCGCTTTCGTTTGGTCCTGTTCCAGAAGCAAATATGTTCTAAAGAAAAATTACTTTGTATGAACATGCCATGTGTTCAGCAAACAAGAGAGAGTCGTTATGCATATTAAGGGCCCGCTTTGATACCTTTGATTTGGATGGGTGTTGGGCACCCCCCCCCCCGTTGTAAAGTGAAGCAGTTAGTAAATTAAGATGGAACCCCTGTGAATTAAGTTCGTTAAAGCTCACGACAGGTACAACAATTCAGCTATCTACAGCTAATGACATATACCAGTACCCGTGTCTTTTTCTGTGTTTTACTTTTGTTACGTCATTCCTGATTTTGCTCCTATTTCTGAATCCCTCTAACCCTCTGACTTAAACTAGCCCCCTGGGCATTTTTCAAGAAACTGAAACGAATAAAATATTTTTTAGGACCTCCAAGAAAACAAAGACGTGAAAGAACAACATTCACAAGGACACAGTTGGAGATTTTAGAAGATCTTTACACCAAAACAAAATATCCTGATGTGTTTATGAGAGAGGAAATCGCCATCAAGATAAATTTGGCAGAATCAAGAGTTCAGGTACATTGTTTTGAATTTCTTTGTCATCTGACATTCTGAGTTTCATCGGTGTCGCCGGAAGGAATTTTGGACTGGGGTTGATAACATTTAATAGAATGGTCGATGAATAGAATCAAGGGTCATTTTTTACTGACGTCATACTTAACATCGCCAGGAAAATGTACAGCTGACTCTTACCGGCGTAGGAAGACTTTGAAGAGAATCATCAGTAAATGGGATGACAGGAGAATTGGTTCTGCTATTTGCATAGATATACGATAGTTTCACATTTTTATTTGTTGACAGCCAAATGAAATTGTAGAATGGGTTTTTTTACCTCTATTTTCAATAAGTAGAACCAGGGGAAGCGTCCCACACAAAGCATGATTGTCATCAGTGTTTCCAGTAAAAATTAAAATTAATTCATCAACTAGATGGGCATTTATATTGTAATTATTTTCAGCAACCTTCATCAGGGCTGTGAGCCATGTAACCATATTATTTCTTGGCACCTACAGCCCCCTTGTCCAAAACACCGGATCGCACTTTATCATTTCAGGGCCTGATATTGAAAGTTAAAACAACATCAATGGAATCAACTGTGGCATATAACTTAAGTTTGGTTTTGAATATTTTTTAATTAAATCCACTAATCCCGACCAAAGTACCATAATAGCAATTGTGGTGACCAATATCCTTTTAAGAATAAACCGGTTATATTGCCAGCCAACCCATGCTATCATAAGTAAACTATTGAGAAAAAAGAATTGGCCAGGTCACTCATCTGCTCTATCTTACCACATTGTTTAAAAATTACTTTAAAAGCAGTAATTAACTTATACTTTATTGCAATGCCTTTTAACTCTAATATTGCCAACAAATGGTTAAAATTGAAGGTAAGCATATTCATTTGGCGAGAATGTATTCCAATAAGTTAGGAAATGCACAAGATATGACCCATCCTTTTTAACAGTAAATTTACAAAGATGGGGGGGGGGCATTTGAATGTACTTGAAAGCGCAAACCCGGACAAATATTTGGAGAAAACCCGAGAACCTCATGGCAATGTAGGTTAGGCCGGCGACATTTAATCAGCTAAATTTGATGATTTGATGTACTTCATATCTTACCATAAGCATGCCTTGAATGCAGTCATAGTTAACTGCTTTTTCCTTTTAAATGTCCATTTTATTTCGCATATGCTAGCTAATGTTAAAATGCTTGCACCGATTTCGTCCACCATATTTGTTTTCTTTGCTCTGTTTTCATAATTCGCAAAGCATTATCAATTTTGTCTCCTTCGCAGAGGTGTCCCCAATGGAGGTAGAAGACGCCCTGGTATGAGTTAAGTCGGAACCGGGGGCAGCCCCCACTTTTTACCTTATCACGTTCGTGGATAGTTTTGGTCAATGATTCGATGTTCCAACGACAGTATCAGGCAAATTTAATTCTTTCCTCAAAATGCGGGGCCAAGTTTTTTTTATAGGCATGAAACAAATAGGCATTGAGTACGTGGGGGCTAGGGGGCTCGAGCAATCCCTGGAAACTCCTAAGGAGGGTTGCGCTCCCCCCTCCCCCATTATAAATTTTCGAGAACTTGCTCTTTTTCGCTTTTTAGCCTAATTCCCCGAGTAGGTATAGTATCTTCATCTGATTTTAATGAATTGAATACAATACACCGTTAATCAAAAAAGGAAACTACACCTTCAGAACTGATGATTTAGAGAATTTGGTATGTAATTGTTTTTTCATTTCAAGTTTCAGCCCCCCCCTGCTAAAATAAAAAATCCGTGCTTATGATGAAGCATTAGACTTTGTAGTGTAGCAAATGTAGTAGGCAGAGTCTTTATACCAAACTAAAGATGAAGAACTCTTTATGAGGGAAGTAAACGCAATAGGAATATATTGAATATAAAAGTAGATAGTTTCACATTATTAATGGTAGCTGTCAATTCCTTTAACATTGCCCTGTTTCTCTTTTCGTATTCAGGTATGGTTTAAAAACAGACGGGCCAAGGAAAGAAAGGATGCCAAAATGAAGACAGATGCAGTTCAGCCTAATGGAGCAGAGAAGAAAGATGACGATGCGAAGAAAGAATTGGGGGAAGGGGAATGCAAAAAGGCGAAATCTCAGAACGAAGAGGGCGAGAAAAAAGCTGAAAAGCAAATTAAAGCAGAGTGCCAAGCTGAGAAACGCGATGAAAAAATGAAGCAATCAAATGCTCATAGTCATGTTGAAAAAGATCATAATGATAATAAGGTACAAAAACCAAATGAATCTTTGCAGAAGACTGCTCAGTCAACACCATTTACGATAAAAGTGCCAGGTGGTGACCAACGCAAATGTGACAAAAAGGAGGACCAGTGTTGTTACTCATCTGTTGCGTACTCCCCAAGGACAATGTCTTTAAAGCATTATTCAAAATCATATCTGACACATAATGACCCTCTGGATGGAATGGAAAATAACAATTCGGGGCCGATTTTGAAGCAAAAATGGGAAAGTGAAAGACAGCCTATGCCAGAATCAATGCTGAGTGCATCATCACATTTTCCAATGACAAGACTTTCCTCAACTGTGTTGCCTCATTATTCGAATTATATTCATCAGAGCGTTCATTCAAATACCGAAAATGTATGTGATTACCCAAGCAGCTATCCCTACCGATCATTCTTGCAAAGGCATGCATCTCAATGAAGTTGGGCATATAACTAATAGTTGTGTAAAAATCATGGATGTTTAGTTGCAATGAAGTACGTCCATTTCGATCAAAAAGTAAGGATATCGTCCACAGGCTGTATAGTCACACTTGTTCATGAAGAGTCAAAAAATGTTCTAGCCTGACTATTAGCATGAGAATTGCCTGACTCGCAAAGATTAATGTAGCTTCAGTTATCTGACCGGACTAAATCATTTTAATCAGATGGAACGATGAGCTTAAAATCCTAATCATAATTCTTAATTAAAAACAGTGTGTTCCAAGCTATTTCTAACTCCGCTTCTGCAAAGGGACTTTTAGAAGATTTATGTAGTGATACTTGTTTTTGCAACATCTGCAAAGGGTTTTTCGCCGATTTGGTCAATGATCATATCCAAAGGAGGTATGCAGCATACAATACAATGAATAATTACTCTTTAGCTGATTCGCCCATATCCATTGTGCCTTTTCACGCAATGGCAGACCGAGTGAAATTGAAGTAAAATCTGTTCAATAATTCAAAGAATTTCTGTCTGTCAATCTAAACATAACTACTGTTAAACAAAATTTTTATATGAAAATTGTCGCCGATAAACCTGCGGATATGATCCATAATTTTGACAAAATTTCAACATACCTAAGAGTTGAAAGTGGAGCTCATAATTTTGGATCGTTTAAAACAAAGCAATTGCAGATAATTCAACGTAGACGAAGTTTCTTACTTGACAGATTGTTTTTGATTAAAGAGCATTGTTTGTTTTTTGTTGCATTGTTTATTGATCAGGTTACTTTTGTTTCAATACCATTATTTTTGTAATTCTTAGCAAGTTTTAAAATTCACAAATTTTAAACTGTTGATTTAGTTTTTCTATGAATAAGCAGATTTTAGCTTTGAAATTGTAATGTTAGCTTGGGAATTATATGCTACATAATTATATATAAATAATTAAAATGCCATTTTCATGTTATTTACAACGAATCTCGTCAAGAAATTGTAGTTCTGTCACCAGGCATTTCCTTACGTGGGAATTGAAGGTACATCTGCTACGATATGAGATAATATCATTTATTCATCTATTTCAAGCCAAGTTGAAGCTGTTTTCATGCAAAATGTGTTTGCTTTAAATTTTTTGCCCTTTATAAAGTGAATGTATTATTTTAAAATAACTTCATTGGCGTAAATACAAAATTCTCTGAAAAAAATTGAAAGTTATATGGAAAAAAATTGAATTGTAGCAGAAGAGAAGAATTAAATCTCAAGAGAGTTACAGAGAAAAAGAATCTTTTAATTTAATTAAAACAGAGTATTTTATAACAGTTAGATACGGTTAACAATGCCGGGTTCTGTGTTTTCTTTTTTGGTTTATTTCGGCATCTTACCGGGCTGCTTTTCATTCTGGCACAAAAAAGAATTGTTTACATTATAAAGGTTTTTCTTTGTCCTTGAGTTGTACCCTATTTTTCAATCATTGATAACACCCATTTTGTATTCATTTTCTCCATACTATATTTGGTTATAGCTGCTTATTCAGTTCTAATTTGTTTGTGTAAACATAGAATAAAGTCGTCTTATTAAATTTTCCGCCTATTTTAACTCGTACAGTTAATACTCATATCAATCACGCTATGTTCCTTTAGGAAATTAGCCTGGCTAGGTGTCTACTTTTTTAAGGATTTCTGGCAAAAGCATTTTTTAAGCTTGGTTTTATACTTTTCATGAGAATTCAATTTGCATTTCTCTTATTATATGCAGTAATTGATCAAAATTGAACCTCAATCTGCAAGTTCAATTTTCCTTATTTGTTATTGCAAATTTGTTGGTTTCTTTGAAAGATGAAGAGACTAATTTTTAGTCCATCTCTGGTATAGAATTAATATCAAACTCTTCAAACTTCTCTGCCAAACTTCAGCATTTCTTTCTAACTATCTACATACCTTCATTTTACAAGAGCTTTTGTCCAATGGAATGGATACAGCCATAATATAGTGCTGCACAACAATGTCATGCGAACTCTGACTTTAAATTTCAAAAGTTCAATGAATAAACAATCAAATGCGACGAATATTAGCAAATTTTTTAGTTTAACTGTTTAAAACTCAATGCAAGACATTTATCCTTAAAGAGATCGATAGAATATGCCCCAACAATTTGGAAATAATTTTCGATTTTATGTTCGTAAGCGTTATTGAAAGAAAAAACATTTCATTGCCATTCAGCATCGAAAATGTATCAATATTTGAATGGAAGATAAAAAAAGTATTTGTTGTTTTTCCTTCTGGAGCCTTGTCTTCAAAAGTTTATAAAATATATGTCATATTTATTGGTGAAATTTCTTTGCTTGGTAAAATATTTTGAAATAAAATAAAACAAACAAGCGGCAATTCAAAAGTTTAGTTTTGTCTTGCTTCTTTTGTGCCCGGCAGCATAGAAAGAATCAAAACATTTTTCAAACAGTATAGGTTACACTGAGCATTTAGAAGCATTTCACCGACTAGATGTGTGAATCTGAAGTTTGATAAACAAACGCTCGGCAAAAGTTTTGTTTATAAAAAGCATAATTTAAGCGAAGACACAGCTATCTTTTGGTAAAAAAGGTAAAGAGCCCCGACTTTTGCATAAACAGTTCTGAATCAATGATACAAGGGGACAACTTGTGTTTTGTCAAAAAAAGCAAAAGTAAATGTAAGATAAAACACGACTTTATAGTAAAAGAGATTAGGCATTAGTATGATTTAAAGAACACGAAAGCAAACTCGTAACAATACGAAAATTAGGCCCAAATTCTTAAATATATCAAAATGGTTCTAGCACACCTGTTGAGTCTAGCACACTTAGTAAAATCTTGCAAGTTTTTAATTGGGTTTTTCACAATTTAAGGTAATGTAACCTATGATATTTATTAACAGAAATGAGAAAAATTTCGTAGCCTCGTAGATAAGTATACTTTCCGCGTCTGTATCTGTTAATAATAGAAGGAAATGATGAAAATTTTGCAATTTTCACCTGAGACATTAATTATCTATCAAGAATATTTCTTTTTGTCTCATGAATATTGTCAAAGAAATAGGTTAAAACGGTTTGGTAGCTTCTGTAAATGCAGAGTTTCTCTTACAAGAGCTATCGTTGCCGGTCTGTATTTTAGCATAATTTTTAATAGATATTCTCGCCTTCCATCATTTCAGTCATTTTGTAGTAACAAGACCTACACAGAAAGATGAGAGGTAAAGACAATGGGTAGTGATTTAAAATATATTGAGTTTTGATGAATAAAAAGATATTGGATGCGTCACAGAGTAGAAGAAATACGAGTGGATCAAACGTCAGGTTTTGAAAAGAGAAATGCGAAGAGAAGAAATCTTGAAGATTAGTTAATCCCTTCCACGCGCGTGGTCTTGTTCTATTAAATATAGTCTTTTAAATCAAAGTTCCAAGGTTGATATGACAAGGAGCATACTAAATTCCAATGAGGCGATAAGAATCTCTTATCAGATGACCGATTGTATTTATATCATTTTATTACATGAATTTACCTAAAAGAATTTGTTTCCAATTACGCTATGGCTATTTCACCTAACCGCACACTGTTCTTTCTATCAAATAATTTTATATATTTCGGGACCGATTATTCACCGCAATATAACTTTTTGAAATACCCATATTGAAATAAACAACAATTTCAAACGAATATCATCAATGGGGATCTTAGTTCGAATGAATGGGCGTAGCTTTCTAATTGAAAGACTTTTCTCTAGAGAATTTCTTTTCATTATTTTTGATTGAGTAATCAAGTTTCGGCACTCTATGTAACTATATTATGATAACATAACTTGGTTAGTGTTTCCCTTCGGTTAAGTCAAAGAAGAAAAGATTTCCGTAGAATGATGCGCAAATTCCTTAAAAACCTACCGTACCAACTCAACATCGTAAAGTTTCGCTTAAAGGTTTCGTGAAACAAAGCGATCACAATGAAAATAGAAACAATTTATCATTTAAAGAAATTTGATATTGATATACGCATGATATATCACATGTGAAAGTTACAGTGTCACAGAAATAGAAAATATTTGAACAGTCTTTCAAATCGGCTTATCAAAATTGGGTTTCCGCGAACAAAGGCAACGAAGATTTCAGAAAGAGGCAAATAGATGCATTTAGCTGGTGTTATGTCTCTAAAAAGCATCATTTTGCATGAAATTATCAATTTCAGCTTCATGCCAAGAATACATGAATTAGATAGCCCTTGTATTTTGAAAAAAAGGAATTGTGGAATTATTCTTTCATCGTCCATTCGAAGTTTCATGCTACATCAAAGAGTCGCACCTTTACGAATGAGATGTTTCTTCAGCTAGGCTAGTAGCCAGCGGATACATTTGAAATGGTGCACCTAAAGCAAAATCTATATATTTTATATTGTCCGTTCAGCAGAGTATTATGAAGAAATTTCTGATATATCGCTGTCACCCATTATAAATTACAGAGCGCTTGAAGCTAGGTGTAAGTAGGGGAAACCATGTGAGAGGCATAATCGTTATGCAATCAATCATGTTCGCGTGAATGGTTGATTGGCAAATACCAATGGATGAATTTTTCTTCCCAAAAGTAATACATTTTCATTTGGAATCAATTTGTTTCCTCATTGAAGCGGGTAAGGTCAGATAAAAAAACCAAAAATCAATTGCTCAGTTTCTTTCCTATCCATTTATAAACAAATAAAGTATGCCATTAAGTTATGACATATATTCAATGAAGGTTATCGCATTTTAATAAAAACGATTTTACTGTCTTTCATGATGGTCTTGTCCTTAATGCATGCAATGTTTCGTACATCGAAAGCAATTAAGCCCAACGTATTAAGTATTTGTTATGAAAATTAAGCACTTTGATAAGATTTCTTTAAATGAAACTTGTTTTATTTTAGATAAACCATATAGTTGTTAAATTCCTTTTTTAAACAGGAGTAAATAAAAAATTCAAACTATTTTCATTAGAAAATTTAATACAAGAACCTTATTGATTAAATTAAGATTCAGTGGCATTTAATGAAATGACTTTAAACCAAAGAAAATAATGCTTTGTGATTCTATGAGAAGAAAGCCTCGAAGCAAGATACTTTCACTCTTTTTATCCGAATTGTACTACTCAATGTTTCCGTATCCGTATAGGAAAACAACGAGCCAACGTTTCAGTTTGCAAAACCGTACCATTGTAACGTAAATCATAACAAAAGATCATTTTTGATGAAATAGAAAATGTTTGGTTTGCGATTTTTTTAGGAAAAAGTATTAGAAAAGAGAGTGAAAAGCAAAGAAAGGTTGTGCAAATGTTTTGTTTTTAAATGCTTTGAATCTTCGAATTGTAACTTGTTGAAGCGAACTAAAAATATAAATTATCATACAATAGATACAAAATTTACATTTTCAAGATGAATGAGAGAATGCATTAAAATTATGAGATATTAAATAAAACCAAACGAATTTTTTAAACAGTGCAAAACTAGTTAGCTAAAGGTATTCCAGAGTTGGTCAAATTATTTTGCAAAAATTGGATTCTGTCAGATTATCCTATCGGCAATTAAAAACATTTCTAACCAGAAGTGATTCATGTAGGCAATTTTCAAAACAAAAATTGTTATATTTTGATTTAAGGAATGCTAGAATGGACTTGTAAAAGAATGGAAATGATCTTGTCAATAAAACAGAAAGCTAAAACAATTCCTAACTTATCAATTATTTGATGAATGTTTTACGATTTCTGTAATTGAGACACTATAATTTTTGTTACAGCGCAGATGCACTAAATATGCCAGGCTATAATTATAACAACGCAATAAAGTAATACTCAGATTGTCATTCCGGACTTTGTTTTCTAGATTCATATGCAAGGAAACTTAATTTGATCCAATTTGTTATCTTGCACTGTGAAGTTGACCCACTTGCAGTATATTTGAATGTTATTGGATCTGGGCTTTTTCACCAGTGCACAAACTGGAGACTTTCGTTTGGTACCCAATTGAAATTAAATAACGAGCATGTTGATCTATATACATAAAGTCACGCTTTGAATTACATACTAGCTCCATAATATTCAGGTGACAATGTCTCACCACTGTAATACGAGCTAGTAGATCCACTATCAGGATAGTAATAGTTCCTTTCCGATGAATGCACATTGCTTTGCCAAAATGGAGTGCCAGTATGTCCTGAAATTTGTGACGTATAATCTCGAGAATACAATCTCTCTGCTTCGTTTGCTACGCTGTAAGAAGGCTTAAATAACTGAGTGTGCATCGCTGGAGGCGGCCTAGCAAAGCTTTGGTAACCTGGTGGTCCACCCCAGTATGTACCTTGATGATGTAATTGCTGGGGCATTACTACGTTCATACCATTCGGTCTAAATTGATAAGGGTTCTGCTTCTTTTCTTTGCTTGGATTCTTTTTGTTCATTATCTGGCGATACTTTGCTCTTCGATTTTTGAACCAAATCTACATGAAAAATGATCGTGTTAAGCGTTGATTTTAAAAAAAGTTTTACATAGCACGAATAACTAGGCTGTCTTTTTGATAGGTGCAAAATCGCAGTAATCTACCTACCAACAGACATTCATTTTATAATGGAGTAGCCTAACAGTTAATAGAAGATGCTCTGAAATATTCGAAACGTTCGAAAACTTATTGCTGCTTAAATAATCGATTGCCTGATTAAAAGATGAAACCAACTCATTGACTGATTGCAACACGATTATTGATTATTGAATTGATTGACTCATGTCATATCTCAGTTAGCATTCGAAAAACTTGGCTTATTTACTTGTCGGGGAAAGTTACTTTTTATCGATTCATTCATTTGATGATTTATCCATTCATTCATTCATCCCTACGTTCTTTTTATTTGCATTTGTCGACTCGCAAAGGTATGGAAGCCATGCTCTGTTTAATCAAGCCTGTTTAAAGATTTCGATACTGTTTTGACTATGATCCAATAAAATAAAAAGGTGAAAACCATCGGTTGCCCTTCAGCAAATGTTTTTTAGTTTGCTCTCAAGTGTTTTTTAAGAATAACGCGTCCAGTTTCAGCAAAGACCTGGCGACGTGTGTTTGTTTCTCTGCAGACAAAACTACGTGGTGATTTTATGTATAACTCAGTACACCGCAGAAAAACCTTAAGCCATTGTTTATTCCGGTTTTTGAGACAACGAATAGAATTCTTCAGATTTTTTCTTGGAACCCCATACAGCAAAATGGCTTCGGAGTATAAGCAGCATAGAAGCAAGTAATCATGACAGTGTGCGGCTTAAATCCCTATTTAATCGCTGCGTTTTATCTCTAATAATCTAATTTGATGAATTCAAGTACATTGTTCCAGTAAGCGATCTACTTTATTAAAAGCAGCGCATGATGGGTGATAGCTGCAAATTTCCTTTTTTCTAACAGGTCAAATCATAGTCAAGGCGGCTTTGATTGTCCAATGATCAGAAGCTTTGATAAATTTGATTAATAAACTAGGAATTACATTAGTTTTATATGTGATTGCAATTTGAGTAAAATTGTGGTTTTCGATAATTTCAGGTTGAAGTAATGACCCAGAAATATGGTCCCATGGTTTACAGTCTGAAAAAGCCAATATCAAACTGTTTGTTCTAGAAAAAGAAATAAGAATGCAGCTTTAACGATGCATTATTGCTTTTGCTACTTCTTTGATTTTTCTTTCGCACAGTTAATTACAATATATTGTTGTAGTCCCGCTTAATATTTACCTAATATCCAAGTTTATTTTGTTGCCACTCAAGAGCAAAGGCCATTATTCATACAAAAAAACCTATCTCTTACACCAAACTACTGCCGAGCACATCTATAGTTTAATCTTTTGCATCAACCATTCAATTCTCGTTGCTACTGCAATCGTTGTGTATGGTTATTTGTAAACTGTATTCTGGTCAACTGTTAGATGTGATTCAATACATTAAAAACACGGTCGTGAAGATCGTTTTCTTTTCTTACCTGTACTCGCGATTCAGGTAGGCCTATCTTGTTTGCAACCTCTTCTCTCATAAAAATATCAGGATAGTGCGTTTTTGAAAACAGAGTCTCAAGTAATTCTAATTGAACTTTGGTGAATGTTGTGCGTTCTCTTCTGTGTTTTCGTGGAACACCTGTCAAAACAAGATAATTCCTGTTAAGAAAAAGCCCTTTTTTAATAACTTATAATCCATTGGATTGCGGGTGGGGTAAAACTAAGACGACAAAATATGCAAATTGAGAGGAAAATGTGTGCAAATGGTACAGAGTTAATTTGGATCCATAAACAAGGATCCTTGGTTTTTGAAGACAAAGTTTCCACGAGACTGAGCAACTGGCCCACATTTGCTTCCGATGGCCAGTTATTATTGATTAAAATTCAAACTGGGTGGCATAATATCTGACCATAAAGGCCTGGCTGTTGACCAGATTAATAAAAAATGTCGAGAACGAGGAACCTAACAATAGCTAATGCAGAAGAGCCACAGGAAGTAATATTCTTCGAAGTTCATCAATAAAATTGAAATTTTCACGACTTCATTTAATTTTCAATCCAGTTTTTTATTCACTCAGTTTAAGTGTCGCAGGAAAGAAGAACCTAACTGGAAGTTCATTGAAATTGTTATGGTGCCAGTTTCAAACATTGTCTACTGCTTGTCGTTTGTACGGCTAAATTTCTTCAACTGAAGCTTTACAGTATGCATATACATTCGAAAATAATCAATGAAGGTTTTTGTGCTCTCCACCTACAGAAATATCTTTGTTCATAGCACGATAAATCTATACCAACACAGACATACGAATGACCTGAGGTCTTTTAAATCAAGCAAGAAGCTGGTCAAACAGATTTACAAAAGTCTTCTCTGCAAAAGGCTTTTTTAATATGTTTTGGAGTGTATCTCTATTGCTCTATTGATTTGCCGTTCTGCAGCTGTCTCCTGCAAATGAAAATCCAATGGCAATAAATAGTCGAGCATTCCATCAAAGAAATGTTGCCTCTAATTCTATGAATGATTCAGCGATGACTTTATCGGCGTATTCAGACATATGTCAAGCGTCAGTTTTGTAATTCTCTCAAAACACATAAATTTCCTTCAATTCGGCTGTTTTGTATTAAATTCATATATTAGTAAACACATTGCATTGATTTTTGACCTGAAGCATTAATATTACATTTAGTCTTTTGTGCTCAGATTCATGACTTGTTTTATCACAAAATTCAGCCATGATATCAATGTTTATAACAAAACAAAAGAAAACGGCGATGTTTTGCAATGTATTCATAATAAAGTGCACGTCAGGTTTTAATTCACTTGCTGTATTTCTGACTGCAATTGAGCAAGAAAATACAATTTTGAACAAAATCATGAAGCTGTATAATACATTTTTCAAAGGGATTCATTTTTTGCGATTCAACTAAAATAGACAAGCATTAAGAAAATGACTTGCTTATTAGATATTCAAAAGCGAAATATCTGTTATTGACATTATAAAGATTTCCAGTACCCATAAAAATCACAGCTTAAAATATCTAAAAACGAACTCTTAATTGTACATGAGAAAGGCATTTCATTATTTAGATAAGCCCAGCCTTCCATTTACAACAATAAATATGCATACGGCAAAAGACGAAAAATGATTTGACATGAATATAAACTCAACAATATTTAGAATTCACAAAAAGTTTCATGTTGAAAACTTTAAGATTTTACGATTCCTATGAATTGATGCTACGTACAAATTTCGAGATTCTGAATTTTATGAAAATAGATTCAATACTTAGAACTGAATCATTTCTGACTTTATTGATGATTTGAGACTGCTTGTAGTATGTTAAAAGGTTTGATATTTTCTTTTGTTCATGAAATCGTCATTTTATTTCTCTAAAGTTATAAAAGTTTGAGCGTGATTGATTTTATCACCATGATTAAGTCAAAAATAGTCTGCGATTCCCAGCTGATATCAAAATTTTTGTTATATTTGAAAACACGATTATTCGAATAGGTAATCTTTACGTAAATTAACGAGAGTCGACTTGATTCAAAAAGCAAGTTCATTGAATGAGGATTATCATTTGGTTTATATTAAAAGCAGACATAAGAGATTATTCTTTTTTTGTAAAACCATAAAATGTTTTATGAGGACTAAAATATTCCGGAAAATTGTGG
Organism: Catostylus mosaicus; assembly: GCA_964019065.1. NCBI lineage: Eukaryota > Metazoa > Cnidaria > Scyphozoa > Rhizostomeae > Catostylidae > Catostylus > Catostylus mosaicus. Next base: position 423,276 of record OZ025188.1, on the reverse strand, counting down.
TATCACAATGTCAACTGGCTAAATTAGTTTTTCTTGTACCAGCCACATCACAAGTTCCGTAAATTGGTACTTAATGGCTCATAGACAGCGTATGTCACAATTGTTCAATTAAGATTGACAAGTAACTTAATTGTACCAAAGTGCAATCATAAATTCAGATTTTAAATTTATTGTGTTTTTCTCGGTTTAATACCATGAGTTTTTTTGACGATTTTTGGATTACCGATAATTTTGCTATCTACTCCTACAATGGATTAACTGTAAACGAACTGATTGGTGTGAATTATAAACCACCAGGATTATAATACACATCTTATTCTCAAATCCTTGCTGGTTTTAGAAAGGTACGGTTTTCAACAGCAAATGGTATTACTACAATTGTTTTGTGGGGGAATTTTGTGCTTTCATCCTATCACGAAGGTGCTGAAAGAAAGGGCGAAAAGTGGGTTTTTTCGGGAATTGAAAATTGTTATGTTTTTATCGTGATTTCAAACGTGATAGTGAGAAATTGTAAGTTATTTGGTTAAAAATGAGTTTTCGTTACTTGAGGGTGGGGTGGGGGGTCTTGATACCCTCTTAAAATCATTTATGAGTGCAGCAAAGCTCTTAATATCTTATGATCCACGGAAAATTTATCTATGGATTTTCATTTGAACCCAATTTAGCTATTTAAAGGCCATTGAATTGTTTCACTGACTCAATATGTGAATTATATGCAAAGTTGCTATGGCCAGGTTGACATCCAAACAAATAATAAAAACGTCAAAGGCTTCCCCTCATTTGCTCTAGATATGATTAAAAACATAATAGAAAGCAATAGACAAGATTTGTTATGTGAAAAAAAGATGTCATGTCATGTTATGTTATGCTATGTTATGTTATATTATTTTATGTTATGTTATGTTGCGTTAATTCATAAACTCATTGTGCTGCGTTAATTGCACTACGTTCATTCCAATGCGTTTATTTACATTTGAAATTATCTCTCTACCTATACGTTTGTACATTCTTTAGTGCGTTCGCAAGACGTTATTTTTAAGTCTTCTGCGACCGGAGAGATCCATTGGGTCCAGTCATTCTCAGAAAGTGACAGAAAGTGGACATTGCAAACAGTTGCAAGTCGTGGAACCGTAATGCTATTTTATTGCTTTAGCCTTTACCCAATAATACCCATGGCTCTTTTGATAATCTTGTCCATCAATTTTCCTTTTGAATGCAAATGCTTACTTGTTTAGTAAGCTTTGAATTGGTCCTTGGAACTAATGGAACTTTACAATACCATCCTTCTTTGATTAAAAACCATTCAAAATGCTCTATACATGGTCTGCACGAGAACAGATTTTGACTCAGTAAATTGCCGGTCACATATTTTTATATTTCTTCTGTGTTATTGACATCTTTGTATCTTAATTTGTATTCTGTAACATCTCATTTATCGAAAGCAGTTAATTTATTTTTTGAATCTGTATGTAGGATAATTTGAAATCAACGAACTCAATTGAACTCTACCGTTTAGTTCAGGCAGTGCTAGCTTCGTTTGATGTTAAAGTTTCTATTAAGAAAGGATGAATCAATTTTCATTACTAAAGGCGCTCATAGCAAATACCCATTTTCATGCTTCATTTAGGCTACTATTAGTGAGCAAAAGTGATGGCTAACATTTTAAAACCAAGGTAGATAACAGGTAGATGACAGTTTTAGATGAAAACTAAAAATTGAATTTGCATACCACAGCCAGATGAAACAGATGATGGAGTGCCTTGGGGTGTTATCGTTGGTATCTCGAAAGGCATCACGGGACAGAAGACTCCAGACATGTTCAACCACTCAGTATAATATATCTAAAATCAAAATACACAACTTGAATTAAGTTTTAAGCTTAAAAATAAAGACACCAAATCTTTTTCTTCTGGTTGATCATTCCTTATATGCTAATTGATTTCAAAAACATTTTATTTTATGAAAAGTTCAACTAAATATTTGCATCTAAATGAATAGCGTACTCGAGGAACCGTTCTCTAAAATTGATTAATTCAAAACAATCTTCAAAGTCAGGCTTTGAATCTTAAACTTGCGCTTTCGGACAACTTAGTTTTTACTTATCTAACTTAATACGTGCACTTTCTCACATTTTGCATTCATTTGACCCAGATCAGTGTTATACACAGCCTTTCTATAAAGCTTTGGAATTTATTCTTCCCTGTCTTAGCCATGTTGCAATCCATTTAGCTTCTCCATAGAAAACAGGGCTTCTTGTTTGTTAAACATTACTTTTTAAAAACAAGGAGGGTGCATCTTATTGCAAACTAATTTAGAAACTTGAGTTTAAGTCCGTTTCCAAATGTGATTGGTATGTTATGGAAATGTTCTATAATAAGTCAGCTGTCAAAATATTGAAAACTTTTTCTTTGTTGAACTTGTCTTGAAGTGCAATGCTTTCTTTTGGAGATACCTCTGAGATGTAGTACAAGACTGTGATGGTGCCTGTAATGGTGTCAAAAAGACAAAGAATTTGGTGTCAATGAAAAGTGAGCACTTCTTTGAGAATTTTTCTATAATATTTTGACTTCTTGACTTTGCTTTGATGCTCTGTTAAATCTAATAAAAGCTTATTATAGAACGCCCTGGTGCCTTTTCCTGCCCATGAATCAATCAACACACAGAAAAATGAGATGAGTATTCACAACAATTGGCTATCGTATCTTTTGTGATTTTTTTATCTATTTTAGTTTAATAGCATAATATTATCCGTGTTTGCAATTATTCTTAAAAAATCGCCCAAGATACTCGCAGTATAAGAAGTCTAGCTGAGAAGTTTGTTAATAAACTATCTATTGAAATTAATGAAAAGAAAGCAGGGCAGTTTAAAAATAGGATAACATTGTATTGGCTAAGCTATTTAAAGAAATTTTATGTCCAAGCAATATTATATTTTTTCGTCAAAACAACAATCTAAGAAGATAACAGTTAGTTATTCTACAAGCAAATATAGCTAGGGCTGCAGCTAGATGTCCTCTTAAGCTATTCACAGACACACCTCAGCTGCCGCTAATTTTGACACTTGATGTACCAAAGACCTTTTGATAATCTTTGAAAAATACAACATTTGTTTTCCTTTTCTCATTCATAGTATATGTTTAGCCGTTTTTGTGTAAAATTCCTCAGATCTTTGATCAACAGCCTGGCCATGCTTCTATGTCCTGCGGCAGTTTTCCGCATCGCTTTCTTTGCAGATGTTTGTTTTAATTTGCAAAATATTTGACAAACAGAGTCAGGTCTCCGTGCATAAGCCTTAAGAAGCTCTGTGCAGAAATCAATCACCAGCATAAAGTAGCATAACTGCGATAAGTATATCTGGTCCTGATTGTGATTTCACACAATATCTCAATAGTAACATTTGCATATTTGTAAAATGCAATTTCATGACCCAATGTATTTAAAATGACACTAATACACATTAACATATTTCTACTCATTTCTTTAAAATTCAAATGCACTTGAGATTATAAAATGCAAACGAATGCAAAATCTAAATGGGGACAAGACAAGACAAGTGTGTGTGTTTCTTTTCCCTTGACCGTTTTTACTCATTTTATCCCCCTTTAAGAGGGTGTATTAATCTTTTAAGAGAATATGTATTTCGAAGGCAACTACGCCAAGTCTTAAGGGTGAAACATAACCTTGAAATCTAGAGAAAAATCCAATAGAAAATGACTAATAATGCAGACATCAAGATTCCTTCGATAAAAAGCTTTCAAACATAACAAATGAAATGAAAAGCAGACTATCTGAAAAAACAGCAGTACAATTAATTGCAGTCATCATTGAACTTCACTAGCATGTTATTGATTAGATTGCTTAGAAATAAGATGCTAAAATATATTTAACAACCGCTCTGAACAGAGATTTTTAAAGCACTATAATCTAAACGAAACAGTGGTTTTTTTTAATGGTTGCCTGCCTATGAAAATTAAATCATGTTATGTTGTTCTTTAAATAGAAAAAAACTTAAAGAATTTCGATAAGAGTCATTTTAATTATGACTTTTTAAAACAACAGAAGGCCCGCATAAACAGAAGCGGTAAGATTTTTAATAAATTTTGTACTATTGCTATGTATCTCTTAACCTCTATAGAAATCGGGTGTTACTAAAACGAGTTTATATACTGAAATATAGAAAAAGAGAAATGCACTGAACAGCCGTAAAACTGAATAGATTGTAATCTTAAAGTAGATTCATTGAATGTTGATTAGAACTAGGATGATTTCGCACAAATTGTTGCAATCACAATAGATTGATATTATCCTTGATAGCTATCAAGTTATTAACAGCTTAAAATGCGCTAAGATAAAATCATTCTTAAGATTGCTAATCCCTTGCTAATCTTACTAAAAACCCAAGAAGATACATCAGATCTTAATTTTATCCTGTCATCAATGTCTTTTCCCACGTCATTTCAATGATATTGCTCACTCACCTACTTTCCTATAATTGCGCTTTTTCACGGCCAGTGCACTTCTTCTTCCAGATGTGTGCGGTGATCAGACGGTCAACGGCGAGTTCTTAGTCAACAACTGCAATGATATATTCTGATATATAGCAATTAAGTTTACAAAAGAACCGCGGTTAAAAAGAGCTATGCAGCATCATTTCATTAAATTATATGTCCCACTGTGTAAGACAGTTACTCAAACGGCAAAGATTTCATTGGCCGAACAAAGCGTAAACAATAAGGCGGCGCTACAGAGAGAAAAGATCCAATTGAACCCAGTCCCATTTCATGCAGCCGACATCGCCTCGCTGTCGTATCCATTGTTTGCCGATTGAAAAGGACAACAATGACATTTCCAACACTCAAGTCTTCCGATTCAAAAGAGTTTTTCTTGTCAAAGACGCTTGACTGTGTTGTCATTTGTACGCCAGCGTTCCAACGCAGTGTTATTACAAACAATTCTTTCTCGTGTTTATCGTTGCTCTAGCATTAAACAGCAGTAAGCTGACTCTCTCGATGAGTTAAAGAATGCATGCTCTAGAAGACCTTTCATGAGCACTGTGCTTTTGGAATATTCATAGCTGTTTTGGAGCCAGCTCAGCAAGTTAGGCTAAAGAAATCTCTGAAACAGAAATCCATTGTTGCTATGACAACTTTGTTACATTCAACATGGCGCATTTATTTGTATATTCTTAATTGCTCCTTTGACAATAGTTTCAATTGAAGATAATTTTATTGTGGAGCCGTGTGTTTGCTCATGAGAATAGCGAATCCCAAGACCAATCGTCAAGAGGCAACAACAAACTTGTTTCTGTAATTCATACTTTGTTTCGCCGACAATTAAGCAATAAAAACAAATTGAATAGGTAAAATGACCAGAGGAAATACTTGATATCATGCTCATATGTGTTCAAAGACAACTGTAGACTTGCTCTTTATGTCTGACCACTTAACGGTCCTTTATCTAATTTATAAAGACATCTAGATGTTATCACTCCTAATGCGCTAGTTGCATCTGAAGCTAGTTCAATAAATACAAATGGTTTAATTTCATTTGTCTGCATTGGATTGGAGCCAACAAAACAATTCTGACTGTAAAGTGGGGCTAGACATCATACGTCACTTTTAAAAGATTATATTATTACGTCAGAGCGTATAGCTACGTAGGCCAGAATAGCAAAAAAATATTGGCCACTTGGCCTGTGAACATTATGAGCAAAGCAAGATAAGATGCGAAGGCTGATCGGAGGTAACTATGGGGTAGCCAAGCTAAAATGTCTTCGTCCTTATAGCGCTTCAGGGCAGCCCCTCTTACCCTAGCTCATTTTTTTGATACACAATAAATCAATATGCTAGAAATGATATGTTGTCCTAGATTCTGTTTATTGATCTAATTTTCCTTCCCTTTGCGTTAGGAAACTCTTGCATTCAAAGCATTTCCAATGTTTTGATTGCAAAGTGATAATTTACATAAAATAATTAACTTTTAACAAAACATTTAGCTGTAATGATCATTGAGAAATTATGTTATGACCTTGAAAGAACCCAGTGCCACTTCGTGCAGATTTGGCTGCAACGCAGAGAAGGAAGGGACGTTATGACGTCATACCTCTTCTAGAAAACCTGATCACAAAAATCGAAGACCTAACAGAGTTGAAGCATTTGAGGAGGGGGCACAGGAGCACAGACTCGCCACTTGGCTATATCACTTTTAGAGCTGTTAGACAATTCCCTGTACATCTCTCTCCTTTTGAGCGCTTTAAACTCTCTTGAGCTGAGAAGATGATGATGATGATGATGATGATGATGATGATGATGATGATGATGATGATGATGATGATGATGATGATGATTATGATAATGATTATGCTGGTGATGATGGCGACGTTGATGATGATGGTTATGGTTATGGTGATGATGATGATGATGATAGCGATCATGACGATGATGATGGTTTGTCCTATTTACAAAGTAAGTAGCATTTGTATTTGTTGAATCAAAATAATATAAAATAGAAATTTTGCATAATTTTGTTTGGAGATCAGTTGCTTACCAAGGCTATAATCATGCTGGTGGCACTAATCATATTTGTAAGGGCACCTTGAAATCGACTGGCAAAAAAAAGCACCATTTACGTAATACAACGTGTGAAATTCCGCATTGTAAATAGCCCTAACGCACTTAGTCCAACCGCTGCCAAGTTTATTAGCAATAATCAAAGAATTCAATTAAATATAAAATGTATCAAAGATTCATTTAGCATTTAAAGCAGTCATTAATGACGCCTTTTTGGCCATAATGAATGTCTACAAAAGCAAATAAAACATAGAATAGAGATCAAACTGTGTGGCCTTCCAAATTCAATGGCTATTTTCATAACATACTTTAATAATCACATGTTAAAGGAGATATTTGGACGGATGGATCAGCCAAATCGCTTTTGAATAAATTTTTTCATCGGTAGAAGCCTAGTTACATCAAATTAAAATGATTAATTGATACTAAGTAGCGTGGAAATATTTTACTTTAAATAATCTATGATGTCACGATAATTGATTTTCTTTGGTAATGAAATAATTAGTCGTATATTAAGTTAATTAAATTAAAAGGAACTGGCTGGAATTTATCCCGTCATGTAAAACAAAATAGAAACATTTCACACTGGTATTTGAAGAAGATCATCATCACTGCAATTTAAAAAAAAGTTTATTTTTTGTCAAACTAAGTTATCCATTTTATGATTGCTTATCTTCGTTCTTACTTATAATTTATTTGGCGGCAATGCTTTTCTAATTTATATGGCTGGTCATTAAATTTTTGATATCCATTTCTAATTGGCAATAGCAATAAAAATAATAATGGCAATAAAACAACAACGATCTGAAAGATATATCGTTCTCCAGCACAGATTGATGTTGATTGAGCTTGTAGCTAAGGCATCATAACTGATAAAACTACCTTGTATAAATAATGCAGCTTTACTATCAATATCTCGAAGATGTTCATCTATTAAGATTATAGCAATCACATGTTATAACAAAGGAATACATAGTTTACAATAGTGCTCATTTGAAATCACGAATTAATTTTAAGCTGTCGAAACAGGATCGCTGTGAATTATGCTAAAGAAAGGTCCGACTAACAAAACCATTCGCAGGTTCGTTGATAACTCGGAATTTAAAAGCCTTTAAGGTGACAATTTATGGAAATTCTCCTTGCGGTTTATGGCATGTCCATGCATTTTCAATTGCAGCGGGTACCAGATACCAAATAGCATTTGTACTGTCCTGGGTCGACATCAATGCAGTGTACCATATACCAGGGGCGCGGCTCAACGGGCCCGCCTAGCCTTCCCTCTAATTTCTAAATCTAAATTGTTGTATTCAATGTTTTGTAGAAAAGTGTAAACAGCTATCTAAAAAGATCCTATTAAGGATTTGCTTTCACAGAATCATGATAATATAACCTAAACTATACACTTTGTAGAGTGTAGACAAATAACAAATTTATGTATCATGGTACCGTGACAGCGTAATCACTAGTCACCCGAATCCCGAAAGATATCAGATTTAACAAGGATCATGCCTGCGAAGGGATGATGACGTAGCCAAAATGATCCTCAGAATGACTAAGATGTTTTCAGACGGACTCATAAAACAGATTCAATTTAAAGATGGGAAGTCGTTATATCCCCTGTTACGTTTGTTTTGTCTCTAAAGGAAAATTACGGTTGGCAGTTAATACCGTGCCGTCCGAATGCAAGTTATCGCTTATCGGTCAGTCTAATCTCGCTCAAACTCGTACTTAGCAAATTTCTCAAGATTGTACATCTTATAATCTACAATTAGTGCTTATGTCTTGATACCAAAGTGCGAAAGATTTCTCGAAATCTGCTGAAATCACATTCACAACAGCACCTTTGATCATAACAAATTATCCTTGATGCCTAATGAAGGCTTAAACATGACTTTTTAAAATCGGCTTCACCACCCTAAATCCGTGGATGCTTGAGAGCAAGTCGCCAATTATCGTTCTTTCTTTTGTCGGTAGCTTTACAGATTTCTCTGTAGCTCCGAGCTAATGGACTTAAACATCGCAGATGTAATGCGAAAACAAAAACGTGATTTGTCAGCTACAAACGTTTTCCTTTTTCTTTGCCTAATCCAGTTTTCATGTACCATTAAACGTCCAGAGAAATCAAATGCAGACTAAACAGATTTCATTTTTGGTAAACAAACCCATCAAAAGACTCTATTGCTAGGCGGTGTTGGTGTTTTTCTCTCAAAGTAACACAGCGCATTTTTTCAGATACAAAGGTGATCAATGAGTAAATTAATTAATTCGTTCTATGTTGCATGGCGCTTCATTTCAAATATGCAATCGTTTTATAATCAGAATAATTTTACGTGTGCATAGTTGCTAAGATTGTAGCAACTCGTGAAATAAAGTTGATTTTTATTGACTTTGTAAACATTTACATAATTGGTGAAAGATTTTACAGATGAAGGATAACTCTGCTTTCTAAGAGGAATTTTTCTTTTGACACTTTAAATGATAATTTTGTAAAATCAACGTGTTAATATTACAAATTAGTAAGTGAGCTAAACTCGAATTAAACAAGATAAATGAAATCGTATATGCTAGATCAATATATTAATTACAAAAATTGGTGAATAATAAGAATCTATTTATGTGAATCGCCTTAAGACGATATTTGCTATTGATGCAGAAAAGGTAACGAAAATCCGATGAGATTGTATTTGCAACCTTAAAACTACTCCATTCTATTTCTATTACCAGTGGCATAAAACATGTCTATCTAGGCTCTGTTACAAATAAGCCTTCTCCCTTTACTGCATTATGTCTTTAAAAAATAACCAATTAAATTTCAAATGATCAATTCAATTCAACAGCCTTAGTTTTCAAAAATTTCTAACGCAATATTTCAACTTCTTCAACTTGTCGGAAATTTTTAATGTCATATCTGACATAAAAATGTTGCAACTTCAAAGGTTGTAGGCCGCTACTGCCAGAAACCGTTTTAAAAGTGACATTTAGTGACAAGTTAAGTATTTTTGGCAATTAGTGACTTCATTACTTAAATAAAACCTGATAAGAATATGAAGTCAGTAACCAAAATCCTCTTATTTCGTGAACAGAGTTCAAAACCTCACATCAACAGGAGCTGCTTTAAATTAACAATGTTCGCTGATCTTATCAAAGTAAAATTTTGGAAATTAAAGCTTAGAATTTATATTCAATGCTTTCTTTGTCACCTCAATTGAAATATTATCATCTCATTTTTACAATCAATGCAACCATTTTATCAAACAATGAATTATGACATTGTAACAGCAGATCCATTGTAATTTGAAATTTACGTCAGAAGCTTACGTGATTCCTATGGAAAACATCAAATGCTTCAACTTTAGTCATACACCATGGTCCAAGTTGAAAAGTGACCTTTAATCTGTGTAATAACTGTGTGTTTTTCATTGTTTAATTTGTGAACGCAACTACTGTTATATCATTTAGTGACCTCTACATTTTATAAATTACACTATAAAAATGTGCATTAAGATTGTTAATTTTACAAAGAAATATACTATTATCAATAAATCAGAAATGTAAAAACAATTTGTAAGGTTCTTAGATGTTGTGTTCAAAAAAGCTTTGCAAATTTTAATTAATATGTAGCTACTTAGACAAGTTTCTCTTTTTGGATGTGTTCCTCATTAAAAATCATGACCTCATTTTTCTCTTTCTCCTTATACAAACAATTATAAAATGAATGGTAATGAATTGATGGATAAATATAGTCTTGCTGAACAACAGAGTTTATGTTCAGGTCAATGCACTTCTGAGATGATGACACAAGTACACAAGTACAAATGACCCAAGGTAGTCATCAAAATTGTGGCTTTAAATTTCGTTTTCCGAATTGGTGAAAAGATCTTAGTTAAGAAGGATCTAGGAAGGATTCACACGAAGCTTACTCTATCTTTCAATTGCTTGAAAGTAAAGGCGAATCGTATGTTTTTACGCGCTCTCCGTGTTAAGCATTTAATTGGCTTGGTGATAATTTGCGGAATAGGTCCGGAATCTTCAACATCGATGCAAAACAAAGAGTTTTAATTTCTCACGATGAAATCGACTTAAAAATATTCTAAATAATAATGTAATGTAATTTTTCTCATCATGATCATTATCCCGCTTTGGACATGAGCCTGTATATCTCGTCTCATTCGCACTTATCGAAAAGATTTCGCGGTTAAAAACTGTCTCACAATAATTGCTTTTTGACTTAGAAGCTGCCGAATTGTGATGCCAGAGCGTAGGCATGGCCTTCCTGAAGATGCATTGATAGAGGAATAATCTGGATGTCAGTTTAAATGGAGCATTTCATTTCTGCAACCATGTTTGTCTCGGTTGACCATATTGATACTATGTCACATTGGAAAACATTTCGAGAATTTGCGATCAATGCAGTTTTTCAATAGCAATCTCTTAAGATATTTTGCATCAGTCTCGTCGCCGCTTTAAATGCAGACAAAAGTTAAGTCACTAAAAGTCTGAAATGTAATTGAATTTCCAAAACAAGGTTACAGTTGCAGGTCATGTGACTCAGTGACCCCTGATGTTAAGAAGCAATTATTCACTGATGCCATTGAAAAAAATATGTTGCAACTTTTGAGGGATTTCAATTCATAGTTTCTTGATATTTCATTCCATTTGTTTATTTCAGATGTTTATCTTTATTGAGACAACTGTCAAGTCAATCTTAGGTGATGATGTTTTATTGCCAAAAGATTAATTTTGGATGAGAATTCACCAATTTTTAAAACAATCAGAAAAATAAAAATGTTAATATTTAAGCACATCTGTGCTTTCTATGGATAATAATAGATTGGTCCAATGTCTTCCTTGTAATCATAACCAATGTAATTCAAAAAGAAGGCTCTAATTTAGCGAATTTATTTACAAAATGCATCGTATCATAACGAAGAATGTAACTCGTATTTCTTTTTATTTATTCAATAGATAACATTATCGTTTTGGTAGTTCCAAATTTTCTAACCGTGTAGCACGTTTTTTTAGAGTAATAAGTAAGACTCAGATAGCAAATATTATGTTGGGTTGAATATGTTTGTTCCGAGTTATGATACTGTTATGTTGCCTAAAGATCTATAAACTTTTTGAGTTTGTCTCATTAGAAGTTACCTAGAACGGTCTACATAAGATAATTGTTATTAATTTGCTACTCTCTCAAGTTTCTGCATTATTTTAATTAACCGGATGTGGGTTGAAAAACTTTCTACATCCAGAAGAATTAAAGTTGTTTATTCATCTTTCTGCTTATCACATCTTTCTTCAATCTAAAAGGAGAGCTAGAACTTTCTTTAACCTTCAAAATAAGGCAAATGCTTGAATCGGCCACTTCCTAGATTATTGCCAAATTTTCTTATAAATTTCAAATAACGCGCGCTGCCGCAAAGCATTAGTGCAATGATCTCCCATGATGCAATGAAACGCGCGATGTTTGGTTTGAAAGGCTTGGAAAATGGCGGACAATTCGAGTCAGTGTGATCGCAGCATGGAAGTGTGAGTAGTTATGTAATTTATGTTAGTTAGTTTGAGTGCATCGTTATATTATTGTTTTTATTTTTTTTTGTATTTTTCATTGTATGTAGTGGAATTCTGAACAAATAATGAATTGAACTGAAATGGCCTGACCATGGATCTGTGGGGGCCATCTTAGCCCTTTACCCTGAGCATAGCACCGATTATCGGTCGTGCTCAGTATCGATGTAAATGTAAATTTAGATGCAGCCTGGAGCAAACCTATATAAACCGAGATAAGGAAACAAGAAGGGCAGTAAATTAAACTAGAAGATGTTATTTTGTTGTTTGTTTTTTGTTTGTTTTCATTTGTAAACCCAGGCTAATTTTCTGGGAGCTGTCAAGCTGGTGTGGGCTTGGGGCACTAAGGCATGTTCCTAGTTGTTGTTGTTGATTTATTTTAATACGAATTCCTAAGAATGTATCCTAAGTACCAATTCACCAACCTTCTGAGGATGGACAGCTTGATTGGGTGAACAGATTTGTGGAGAGAGAGTTTGGCTGTGGTCCCAAACCAAAAGCCTCTAGGCTCATGGGTTTGCAGACCTGTGCCTTAATGCCAATTACTTCATAGCAAAAACAATGAGAAGTAGCATTGAAAAATCATTTAATGAAAATAGCCTGATCAATTATATGGCCTAACTTGATTTTCTCTGAAGGGCAAGTGCATCTAAAACCTTCTTCTCTTAAAAGCTACATCTTAATATTGTATCTATTTGTTATATTTTTATTTTGTACCATGTGCTTCATCAGGTCCACATCATAATATAATGGATTGATAATGATATTTATATAGATGGTGCTCAAAATTCTGTTACATTACAATCAACAAGACAAAAACACAACTCTACAATAAATAGTATGCAATAATGTCTAATCTACATGGTAATGGAATTTCTAAAGGGAGGGGTCTCCAAGTAGTCTAAGAACTACGGAAAGGAGAGCCCCCCTCAATTATAAGTAATGATTTGCTCAATAGCAGTGCACCTAATTTCCTTGCTTATGTTTTCAAGAGTTATAAAGATCTAAGAATTTGTTTTTTAAGATGCTTTTTAAATGAATATTTAGAAGATGAATTTCTCAATTTTTCTGAAAGACCATTCCGCATTATGCTGGTGATAGCCCGCTTGCTTACAGTGGATGCTGATAGCCCATTGCTTTCATTTAACAATCAGAACAATGCAATGGAAAACCTTATCTGAAATCCAGACAATTCAGCTTAAAATGAACTAGCATAATTGGTCATTAAGTTGGAGATTGAGTTATTCTTGGCCAGATTACAATTGAGGAGTATAACATCACCTGTAGCTTTATAACACTCAAGATATGGATGAAAAGGGGATAAACTTTTGATAGGCATAAAGTGTAGTGTTGGGCAATTGTGTTCATCTCATGAGAAATCATCTCCTGTGAGCATGATTGGAGAATATTAATCAAATCACTCCAATGCATTCATGTATGTTTTAACAAATTGTGTAATCATCATCTTTTGATCATCTTCATCATCAAAATCATAATCATCATCATTATCATCATCATTGTTATTTTCATCATCATCATCATCATCATCATCATCATCACCATCATCATCATAATCATAATCATCATCATAATCATCATCATTATCATCATCATCATCATCATCATCATAATCATCATCATTATCATCATCATCATCATCATCATCATCATCATCATCATCATCATCATCATCACCATCATCATCATAATCATCATCATTATCATCATCATCATCATCATCATCATCATCATCATCATTATTGTCATCATTATCATGATTATCATGATTATCAGCATCATAATCTGCATCATTATCATCATCATCATCATCATCATCATCATCATCATCATCATCATCATCATCATCATCATCATCACCATCATCATCATAATCATCATCATAATCATCATCATTATCATCATCATCATCATCATCATCATCATCATCATCATCACCATCATCATCATAATCATCATCATAATCATCATCATTATCATCATCATCATCATCATCATCATCATCATCATTATTGTCATCATTATCATGATTATCATGATTATCAGCATCATAATCTGCATCATTATCATCATCATCATCATCATCATCATCATCACCATCATCATCATCATCATCATCATCATCATCATCACCATCATCATCATCATCATCATCATCATCATCATCATCATCATCATCATCATCATCATCATCATCATCATCATCATCTTATCATCATCATCATCATCATCATCATCATCATCATCATCATCATCATCATCATCATCATCATCATCATTGTCATCATTATCATGATTATCATGATTATCAGCATCATAATCTGCATCATTTTATATAGAGTTGTTGGTATGCAATGAAATGCAATACAACATCGCAGGAAAACACTAGAAAGAGAAGCTCTCATTGTGATGTCATTGAATTCAATTCAATTTAATTTAATTTGATGTAACGCATTGAGGTGTCATATCATGGGTATCTAGATTATCATATTATTATAAATGATTCATCAGATATGTTGTTGAATGGCTCTCTAACAATTATGGTCTTAAGTAATGTATCCTGTATATTATGTAATTAAAGTTTACTTCTATGTGTCACTTAAGAAAATGTGAGAAAAGTATAAGCAGATTGGACAGTAGCATTAAAATATTTTCCATTTCAAACCATTTCGGAGCTTTAGACCCGTAACATTTGTAAAAATAAATTATTAAAAAAAATTGCAAAAGATTAAAAGCAATTTTGGTTGAAACCTCTCCTTATATTCCTTATGTTCTCATCATTCCCTTAGGCATTGCATCCATCTACATTGCCATCAATTAGCTAGTTTAAGAGTATAAGCACCCCTAATCAGCAAGGATTTAAAACAACTATCATCTCATCATTGGCCTAGAAATTAGATCCAATTATAATAAACTTGTCAATAGATGTTACCGAATTGGGTTTTTTGTTAAATAGTATTCTTCCTTATTAACTGTTCACTTGGTGCCCTTGTTTGCTAAATAGGATACCCCTTTTGATTTTGATAGAATTTGCTTCTTGGTAATCTCTCAATAAAATGCGCTAGTTTTCGCAGCCTCCAACATATTCACACAGTGTTGGGAAAACATTACGGTCACACGGTCACTAGCTAGAGGAATGTCCATGAAAAACAATAGAATCTGCTTTGACATAATCGATTTATTTGTCTTGCGATGAAGGTTTGCCCTCCGGCATGTTTTTGTCCCGAGGTAGGTTAACAACTTTTCTAGACTCTGCATTCACAATGTCTATCGTTTGATCTGTGAACGTCTCTGCTCTGTGCTAAAAATGGCTCAAATCAAAATCTGTACATTTATTGATTTGAGATCAAAGATTTGTCTGCATTTAAAACGTAATCCATCCTCTCCGCAATTCTTCAAGTTTATTAAAATTTGAGATGCTATTCTGAAGTAATCTTAATTTTGAATCAATTGACCAGTATAAGCTACGTCCTTTATTTTTGAAATTATATCTATATCCAAATAGAACCAGTCTGGAGATTTTAATAATTCCTGCATTAAAGAGTATTGATACTAAACTATACGGTTAAGAACGAGCAAATCTTATTGTATTTCTGCTCCACACCCTTCACTGCCTGTTAACGCGATATATTTAAACATCAGTTCTTAACTATCAATAATTTCACGCCCCACTGTCTGCCTTTCCAAGCCATTAATCTAGCTAGAGACCCATAAGAGATCTTTCAGCTTACTTTAGATTTTATGGATTATAGTTGTTTAAATACTTTTCATGGAATATAAATCAAAGCCTTGGTGATAAAAATCGTAGGATAATCTCTAATCAGAAAGAAGACAAAATCAATTAAAAGGAATTTTCCACTGAGCTGACGGTTCTCCTTACTTGCAATGAGCCTTATGCGCATTTCTCACAGTTATCGTAAGCCTTGGGGATCCTGTCTTTGATTCATTTTCTTATACAATGTTATTTTCTTCGACTATCATGCCCCAGGCAAAGGTAATTCGAATCTTGCTACCCTAGTTTTCAACAAATATTTCTTAAATTTTCACTGCGATTGACAAAATTAAACGCAAAAAAACACTATCTGATGCAAGATTTGTTGGATGTCTAATTTTGAAGGAAGTGAAAGTTCTCCAACTGCTAAAAACAGCCTCTTACTTTATGAAAAAATAGACTTTGACATGCTGAATTTTTTTTGGCAACTTGCTTGTTTTTTTCTGTCGGGATTTCGCAGGACAAAATGTGATATTTGCATGGCAAATTGGCTCTCGGCCCTTCCTCCAAATCAATAACATAAATTGATACCCCTTTGCTAACACTACTAATTTTACTAACCTACTAATTAGGAAGGGAGAATATCAAAGCAAAATAATCCAACAATTTTATGATTTATTATACTGAAATTCCTCATAGTTTATTATAAGAGCTATCACACATGACATGAACACACATGATTAATCGTCTAAAAATGCAGCTATGTTCTACACACTGCGATCAAGGCCATTGGTGTGTCCGATGTTGCAACACCCTTTCATGCTAAGCTAGATTTAACTGCCCATTTGACGATAACACATTCAATGATTCATTTAAGTATTCAAAGAATTAAAGTTCTATTATGTGTCTTTTCACGTTCTATTGAACATGGTCTTCTATACCATTTCAAGGTAAATATGGTTTATATAGATGTAAAAAGTAATCTTTTTTTAAAACTATCATATCATATAACTATCATACTTAAATCTTTACCAATATACTCCATTTAATAGAAGTGATCTTCACAGTCATAAATAATGTTAGTAGTTTTACTAAAATGACAGACACCTACATGCATACAAGTTCATACAAGTTCCTTTTTAACTGAATCTAATTTCTATCAAATATTTCTGTCTTATTTGCTGATTTAATATTTACCAATAAAATGGGGTTTTTTCAAAGCAATTCAGAGAACACAAATTCAAATTAAAATGTGGGTTGGTTGTCCTATGAATTGTAATGCATATAATCACCTAACAATAACTGGAATACATCTACTAAGAATCACCTACTTTAAAGAATGGCTCCAAATAATACGGGAAGGGAATAGAAGGATGTCTGGAACACATATTGAATGCTAAAAATTATTTTGCTTATTCTGATTATTCAAAAGAAGTTTGATTTGAAAATCATAGCGTTTTACTATTAGGCAAATAGGTATGAAAACCTATAGACAAATATTAATAAGAGTTGAAAATGATTGGGGGTATTGCTATCGTATGCAAGTTTAGTGTTATGGTTGAGAGATTTTGTAATATCTAGAGACATTTGTAAAATAAGACGGAGATAGAAGTGAGCACAAAATTTCTTTTGTGGTTGTGATTAACACGATGGGTAAAAAACTGTTTCTTGAAACTGGTAACCATTGCCTCAAATAAAAATAAGCCATGATTTCTTTGTAATGAGATCTGAATAAAAAATTTGATCTTTGCAAATTGGAGTGATCAAGTTCAGGTGAACTGGCAAAATTTCCAAAAATTAAGTTGGAGCTTTTCGGTCTCTTTTGTAAAAGAACCTGTTGCTTAAAAAGATATAATTTATCATGAAAGAAAATCCATTATTTGGAGCCTCAAACTTAGAACTTTGTTTGGCCTACTCATGTTGCCGCAGCAACAACCACTGTACTATCAGCTTCGTTATCACATTCATCTTGCCCGGTATGATACAGGGTCATTGTTGGCCTCTCTTCCGGTATGTCTTTGCTGAAGATAGAGGTCAATGACTTTCTTTCGTAGTTCTCGCTCTCTTCGCCGTTGTTCGATTCATCTTCATCTAGATATTGGCTTGCTTCTCCATCGCTGTTTGACTTGACTGATTTCATCTCTTTACGCCATTTTGCTCTTCGATTTTTGAACCAGATCTTAGATTAAAAGATCCTAAATTTTAACATTGTAAAAGCGCACAAATATTTTTAGAATATTTATGCATCTTAAGCACATAAGAATGTATAAAGCAACATGAGCGTAAAACAGAAGTTTTTGACCAAACCATGAAAATACTTTTTAAATAAAGTTTCAAGGTTTTCACGCATTCAAATGCCAACAGATTCCTGAATGCTTCATTGGAAATTCGTAGGTTTTTATTATCTAATTTTCATACCTTCATTTCATATTGTAAGATCTTAAATCTCAAGCATTATAATCTAATATCCTACCTCAACATTTTCTGTTCTTATTCCTAATCTCTTTGCGATTGATCCTTTCTCATCAACATCGAGGTAATGCTTTATCTTAAATACTTCTTCCAGCTCTTCAATCTGATCATGCGTGTAAACGGTTCGATTCCTTCTTCGTCTCAGATGTGGCAACCCTCGTGCAACCATTTTTAATTGGAGTTCAGGAGGCATCTGCTGTGCTATTGTAGAGGATCTGGCTTTTTTTGGCTCACTGGTTGGATGCGAAGGTGGTCTGCTTGCAGATACTGGGCTTATGGGTGCTTTTTGTGGTGCACATCTTGGTGAAACTGGCGATCTGTCTCTTTGCCTTTGACGGAAATAGCTGTAACATGGACAGCAAGGACAGCAGCATCTTTGGTAAGCTATGATAGTACAAAATTATTCCCATTTATATTTTTAAATATCATATTTATTTAAAGAAGAAAGCCTAGAAAATACCAAACCTACAAAAGGTAGATCAATAATCTTACAGGATCTGTAGTTTACTGTGCAAAATACGTGGGTATTGATACTTTCATTCCCATTTGATTTTGAACATGCTACTAACATTTTTGACATTGGATTCATGATAAAATTACATTTTTCCCTCTGGTCTACAAAATGCTTATTTATTGTCAGTCTCCCGAGCTATTAGTTAGGTGTATACACTGCTTAGAACAAGGTTTTGACCAGGCATTTG
Organism: Catostylus mosaicus; assembly: GCA_964019065.1. Classification (NCBI taxonomy): domain Eukaryota; kingdom Metazoa; phylum Cnidaria; class Scyphozoa; order Rhizostomeae; family Catostylidae; genus Catostylus; species Catostylus mosaicus. The sequence continues at coordinate 404,239 of OZ025188.1, read as the reverse complement.
CAAAATAGTCCTCTAGCACGTGATGCCAAATTTGATAAGGAACTAGTTAAACTGCAACATAGAAGAATTAGTAGTTTGCGAATGCAGAAAAATATGTTAATTTAGTTGAAATGAAGAATTGATAAATTGCATTGTTTTAGACAGGTAATTTAAGAAAGAATTGCAATTGAATTGCATTTTAATAATAATGAATTGCATGATTCATGTCAATTATAAAGTTCTACTATACTTAAGTAATTAATCGATCCTTTGAGGAATTAGTTTCGTGCTTTTTGCATCGGAGCTTGATTTGGATCTTTAATTTGTAAAAGACTTTTTGTTTGCTCCTTTGCAAAAAGTATTCGAAAATATGGTTCTTGAAGGAAACTAAGAACGATGTAAAGAAACAGGTCTTCTTCTGGATATTTACTTTCATTGACTTTTTTGGTTACTTTTTCAATGTTTTGTACCAAGTGCAGTCAATTTGCCATGCAGCAATGCAATATTGAGGTCTTATCAACCATTAGATTGTAAACGATTAAAAACGTGCGTCTTATTTTAGGTAGCTTTGTTTAGGAGTCTGGGTAAGCTGAAGTAGACAGCCAGTCATTAATCACTGACAAAAATTCATGTAGACACGCCGTCAAAGTTTTCAGCCTCGCCGAAATGGGCCTGGCATTTCTCGGGATCAAGTTTGTGGGTAAACCAAGGCGTCTGCAGATATATCGTACTTTTTGATGGGTATTTCTGGCTCTTAATACCGTTGTGGTGTTTTTACTTTGGTTACTTAAACGTTCTTATGGTCATAAAGATCCCAACTAAAATGAGTGCTGCGTGTCTTTGAAGACACGTGGTCTCGTCGAATACATGATGGCCAATGAGACTAAATCACTAGTAGAATGCATAGACAACACTCTATTAACAACGGTCATAAACTTTAAGAAGACATGTTTCCTGGATATCAAGCCACGCAAAACCTGAGGTCAGCTAAGCCAACACAAACTATTCCACTTAATCATAAACCTTTGATTATCACATTCGTCTCTACTATTTGCCTTTCAGTTTGAATTTCATTCACCTTGCATACATGCACTTTTCTTTGTGTCAACAAGACAGACAGAAATCAATCACTTGCAATTAACATTTCATAAGAAAACTTGTATTCACCTATTTTAAGAAAGTTTTTAACACGATCTAGCATCATCAAGGAAAAATACATTACCAAATCATCATTTATATCTTGTTTATCAAACTTATCATCCAAGTCTTGCTAAATATTTCATCCGAGAATATTAGAGTCAGAAAATAGGCATAGCTGTCTGGCCACTGATCGGAGTATTGCCCAAAAAGAACAACAAAATATCTCATGAAAGTCCCAATCTACGCCCATTTGTCTATTGTTGTGCAAGGAATGTTATGATTTAGTAGGAAAAATTTCTATATGAGAAAAATCTACAAATTCAATTAATCAATTTTTGAGCTAAATTGTTAAATCATTCTCAACGTATTTTTTAGAAAAAAAACTTAGGTGAGCCAGAAACATCCTGAATCTTTCATTGAAATACCTTTGGCAGTTGCTCTGTTTTTAACCAATTTCTCCAGCTTCGACCTTAATATGTTTATGTGATGTTTTTATTATTTAGCACAACCTCGTTCTTGATTTTGTTAAGCTATGATAAAAACATAACAAAGTTGGTATAAAACGATTTTATTAACAAGAGCGTACATTCATTATGTCTCGTTCTCATCATCCCAGACACCTAATACCTTATAATCAGCGCAAATCTGCAGATCATTGTCAATAGTGGAAAACATAGTTTGGTCGGCACTTTGAAGTTGAGCAGAGATAAGCAAAGTTCCCGGTTGTTTGCCATAGTTGCAGCAAATTTTATACCACTGGTGAATTTCAGCTTTAATAAAGCAATATTTTGGGGAAAGCTAGAAAGCGCATTTTCAACTTAATCGCCTTGGTCTTGCTAAGAAAGCCAATTTCAAAGACTGAAATTTACTTCTAACCAGATAATATTCAAAAACGGACCTTTGCCGTTATGTGACGTCATTTAGTTGAACCACAACTTAAAGGATCGTGAATTGGCAATTAAAAATAACCATGAAAGTATAAGTAAGATGATCAGGTTTGTTAAGCGATGATATATTTTCAATAATTCGAAACTCGCCTGTATTTGTATCAACAAAATTTGCTTAAGTTCCTTCAAATATGAAATTGCATTGTTTAATAAGACAAATTTAGTTGCTATTCAGAGTTTCACAGTTAACACGAACAACATGCATTGAATTGTTTCAGTTGGAAACCATATTTAATCTACTCATTTTACATGACTATTGACTGTTTAAAACGTTACTCACTATGTAGCTTAAGACATCCCTGCTCTCTACCAATTAGAACTGTTAGATTTAGCGAATTAATGTCCTAAACAATTTTGGCCCGTAAAAATTAACCTCGAAACCTGCCTCGATGCCTTTGCATTGTGCAGAAAAAGTGAATTAATTTTAACACTTGATTGCATACTTTTTCAGAATATTATATGACAAAGGAACTCTTTATTAGGACATTACTTAGAAAATATTGTGAAACCAGACTCTAGACTCTTACAGTTCATTCTCATTTCTTCTCCTTCTCTTTCTTGCTCAGGTATTTCGATCCTGATTTGATTAACGGTTTTATAGGCACTTTCTATAGTTTGTTATCTTTTAAATTACTTTAATGGCTCATCTGGGTATGTCGACTAGTCAACTAGTACCAAATTGAACCTTTTGACTCCTTCTTTCTTATTAGCAGCAGTAACTCCACCTGAACGGACAGTAATCTTATTTAGACGTGTTTCTAACATGGCTGGGTTTTTCATTTCTTGTTTATATTAACTTAACATCAATGCTCACTACTAACTTACCTCAGTGCCCGACCGACTTCAGAATTTATAAATCATTTATCGAATAATTTCGGTAATAATCTTCACTTGCCTGTCTTCTTTGAGACTGTTTCAAAAACTTGCTGGATTTTCATTGTAATGTCTACTACTGTTCAATTTCAATTTTTACTTTCATCCCTAACACTTGCGACAAGGAGTAGAGAAAAGCTTAAAACAAGAATCGGCAAATGACGTAATTTCTACCAGTATTTAGCAAAATAATACTTTATCTGCATTAATTGAAGATATATTTTATAGATACAAGCTTAATATTTTAGCGCCACATAGTGTTTTGGCATGCAAAGTTTTAGCGTTATTGAAAAATTTTAATGTTTCAAATTTTGCCTGAAAATGAAATTTACTTACAAATGGAAACCGCAGGAAGACTTACAGTCAGAGTGCAACTGCGGCAGTTTATCAATTATCAGAGAGATATGTGAATTTCCTTTATCTATTTACTATCTAAAAGATCTGCAAGCATCAACAGGATAATACCATACAACAGAAATTGAAAACATGAAGCGATCTGTCGCAAGTATTAAATTCACTCAGGCTTTAACAGTATTCTGCCTATCTAGGTCAATGTTATCGTTGACATTTGCAGCAAAAATCAATTTCAAAGTGGCCCTTTACATGAGTTAACTTAGAGCGATCCGAGTGTCAGATCGGTTTTGCAATTTTGCTGTCTGCTTTTTTGCTTACTGTGAAATTTCAAACAATTCTAAAATAATTATTCAGGCACCTCGCAAGTAGATTTCTCAGGAAAAAAGAAGCAACTGCAAGAACCCAGGACGAATTGAAGAATGCTGGAGAAGTCATTTTTAATATGAATGTGATCGCAAATCGCAAAAATAGATCGCCAAACGAGGGAAATGGCACCGATTGAAGCGATATCTCTTACGCAATTTTGTTTACAACTTTCATTTCGCCCCAATCAGACATAAATTCTGCTTATATGAGAATTCGAGGTCGATCTAAGTTTCAGAAAGATCTGAGCAACCGACACGAATCCAGACTGGCACGAGTTTCATTTCGCTTGTTCTCATGTAAACACTTTAAAGGCCTCGACCAGACACCGAAATGAACTCGTGCCGATCTGATCGGTCTGACATTACTCACGTAAAGGGCCACAAAGACTCTTGAAGGCAACTTGCGCATCATCTTTGAGTTTGTCGTTTGCGTCACGTATGTCATTTCTAATAAACAATGATATACGTGATCTCAGTTTGAAGGATTGAAATTTGATAGCTCAAATAAAAAACATAATAAAAGGAAAGTCGCTTTTTGCATACAGATTTGACGTGGTTCAATTTTTGTTTAGAAAGAAATAGGATTGCAATTGCTGTTACCAGTAGAACAAGACTTGGAAGTTGTTACGCAGAGATTCACGCTCAATGCGATCTAGGTATCTATCAAAATCAAAAATAGGTAGCTTTATCTGCATGACATTGTCTTTGCTGCCATGAATATGAGGCTACACCTATGATTACGAGGCTGAGTGGCGCACATCAGAACAAGAAGTCAAGCGCTGTAAAAAAGAAGGACCAACTTTAATTTTCACTGTAACTGCAATTGATAGTTATAAAAGTTAGATTTAGGATGCTTAAATGTTAGATCTATAAATTGAGGTAAAAACTTGTTGAAATGATACGTAAAATTGAAGCGTACGTCATTTTTAGTATAAAGTGTTTTAAGAGTCAGAAATCCATTCAAGGCTTGCAGATAACATTTTGTTTTATCTGTTATATAAATATTTCTATCTCAAGGCTATCATTAGCATGAAACTTGAAGGCCATTTGATAATAGCATTGAATTGAATAGCAGTAGAATTCTATAGTTTTTGGCATCTTATATCTACAATTTACCCAAATGTCGATGTAGCTAGGCTTGGCTTTCCATCATCAAATCCCATATTCTATGACTTTACTTAAATGATTGGTTGATTGGCCCCCTTCTGTCAATTGAGAAACAGACAGGGTGACTTCTGCAAGACAGTTTTACACGTTCAATGTTTTTTTGGCAAGTGCAAAAATGGTTTTGATGAAAGAGCAAATTTTGCAGTCACTCAGAATAAAGTATTTTTTGCAACATGTTTGAAGTTGTGACTTTCGTTTGTGTGTTCCAAATAGAAAACGCCATGTGATTGCATTCTATTTTTAGAATATGATAATGATTGTTGTTTAATACAAAGTATCACAATGGCATTGTCGCCTCGATTGTTGCTAACACGGTGTTGCTGACGACTATGTTTTGCGTAGATACGGATTATCTAAAGCCATGCAGATAAGTTCAATTGAATTATGCGGTGCTCCGACTGTTTATAGAAGACAAGGGTTTCTTAAAACAGTTAATACAAGCCAATGACCTATTGTATTTTTAGTTAAAGATTAGTCGAGTGACATCTCTAAGCCTCATTCTATCACACATGGCAGCTACTGGTTATCTGTTAAACTTCAGTGAAAACAGGAATTCACAACGATTGCGATAAGGAAAGAGCTTGACCAGATAAGTTCTCATCAAAGACATGTGGTTTTCCATGTACAGAAGAATATTGTCTGCTCTCCAACTTGTTTAATCCGCATTTTCAAATAGGATTTAGTTAAGAAATGTCAAATCAGCCACGTATTTTCTGATTAAGGTTTTTGACAGACATAAAATCGTGCTCAGCCTAGCCCCATTCTGTGAAGCCTCATTCAGCCGGTTGCACCCCACCCTTGTTACAATGTCATGCAGTTAAACACACGGTTAAACAAATCTCTTGAGAAAAGGTCTTACTCAACTTTGCCCTAGAGAGTGCTCGAGGTCACCTTAATAAACCCAACAAAATAAAAATGAAATGGCAAAAAATATTATTTTCTTTAAGATTCTTTTGCTATGTATTTTAAACCCCGTATATATTTAGGAGACAAAATGATATGCATTGTAAACCCTATCTTTATAAGATCACATTAGCAATTATGGTGTCCACTTCCACAACGGACAACAGTTGTCCATCTGAACATTGAAAAGTCAACTTAGATATGCCATTATGTTATTATTCTGGAACCAAAAATATTTGTTAGCTAAAATAGCTAAGAAAAGCTGAAGTTTCAAAGTTGGTGATGACCTTCCATAAAAAAATTCTCTGAGTGTTTCATTAGTTCAGTAATTCCTTCGAATTTTTCAAGCACGGCGCTCAAAATATTAGTTACGACAGTTAAAACAGTTACGACAGTTACGACAATTGAGGCAAGGTAGCTGCTGTGGTAGCTTCCAGTTCGTTGTCTTTGGCTTCCTCGTTACGAGCACAAGATGCGTCATCATTTGTTAATCAATGCTTACCTTAACGATCATTTAAGGGAATTAATAAAAGGTTTTATTGGAAAGAACTCCGCCCAAATAATTCTCTGATTAGTAATATTTCTTTTTTATTGGTCTAAAAGAGCAGCACATTTGTGTAGAAATATTATTTAAATTGCACAAAACAAGATCTCATTGTGGTGACCAGACAACCAATACTCTTTCCTATAGTAACTCGCCAGTTAATGAATGACTCTTTTCAATTTAATGGCAATCAACTTTCAGTAATAGTTCATACGAACTTACTTTACTAAATGCGTATTGATAAGAGGGAGGGGTCATTAACACTTTTTTCAATTCAATGCATTAAACGTCTGATATGACGTTTTCATGCTAACATGCATGTAGCTATTTATTTTTATAAGAAACCCAGAAAATGTGTTGGTTGTTCATGACTTTTGAATTTTTAGGTTTTAGAGTTTTTTGTTTTCATACCTAATTTATTGATTGGCAAATGTAGATCTAATATGTCATTCAATGCTAAAAAGCAGCAGTATCATCAATATTCGTCCAAGTTACTTTTATTTTCTGTGATATACGTAAATAGAACTTGTTTCTCATCACATACTTTGTTGCATAAGTTAGTTTCCCTTGATATTTTTCCAATCGCAATTATAAAGCTAAACAACCAGGTGATAAACAACAGCGAATCTCTCTTCAAATTCTAAACCACGTGGGTGCTGGTAATGAATGAAATTTATTTACAAAATTTATGATTGTGCAAGTAAAAACTATCAAGATGTTTAGAGTAAATTTCTCGTCAAAGGTTTTCATTAAAAGAGATATTTTGATTGATGATGCACTAGCTTGAATTCGTTGGGGGTTTCCGCCAGACAAGCTGGATGGTGGTTGAAGGGGGAAGGTGGTGGTGAGGAATGGATAAAGCGAATTTATGAAGGGGTAAGGGGGGAATGCCCTTCGAATAGCTAATAATACTAATAGAAATGCAAATTGCAGTCACACTGTGTATTTAAGTATCTAATTAGTTTGAGAATTCTTTTGATAGTTTTTACTCAAGGGAGCAGATTGTGCCAAAACTGTGAAATATACCTTTGTGCTATCATTATCCTTTGACTGAGTCACTTGTCTTACAGAAAGTTTGCTCAATGTGTCTAAGATTTCACCCCAGTTCATAAAAGTTGCTCAATAGATCAGAATAGGGGCATAATATTGGACAATGCATGAAAATTGAGAGATATTATGACAACTGATCGCTCTCAAAGATTTTAAAACAAACAAAGTCACAGAATAGCAACAGCAAACTCTAATTTATTTTGTTAGTTATTTATTTGTTTCTAATTAATATAATGAAACCTCAACCTTATTTCATGTCCAAGTTAATCCATTTAATTTGTTTGCTTCTATTGACTTGTTACCCCTGGCCTTTAAATAGTGTGGATTGTAGCACTAGCCTTGGTGTGATCATGTGATCACGCTGTTGCAGTGAAAATATGATATACCGTTTGATGAAGAATATCTTGCGTTAATCCTTCAGCTTTTCATTTCTTAACTATCATGTTTCGTGTTTAATCTGTTAAGGAATTATCTCAACAGCTAAGTTGGAATTCAAAATAATAGTTCACATTTCACAGATTATTTGGTACTCATCAAAGCAACGAAGGTGTTTTGTTTTTCTTTGTCCTCCAAGGTTTTGTGTTTGGAGGGTGCTCTTAGGCTCAATAGGAGTGTGCCACATGCAATGGGGATGGAATCTTTGGTGCTGGGAATAAGAATTTATGAACACTGGCTGCATATTACACTACCATAACAACAGATTTTTAAAAAAACGTTATAAACAACTAAATAGTTCCTTCTCCATCGTATTTCAATTTTAAAGTTGATTAATTCCAATTAAACTCCAATAAAATCAGAACCATATAATAACCATTAATGTTGAAATCCATAAGGAATTTGAGAGAAGCGTTCATATTCAACTGCTATTTTACCAAATAAGAGATTGTAATCTTAATTAAACAGGCTTAAAATAAGTAAAAAAGGCTACTTACCAGGCATGATGTATCCTTTTTGACTTGCCATTTGTTTCTCTTCAGATTCTGGAGAATTGACGCCCCCTGGTCGTCTCTCTAGGTTCTTTCCTTGGCTATATCGATTCTCGTTTTCGTGTATTATGTCGTTGTATCTTTCGCATTTACGAGGATAATCGTACTCGTGGCCACCAAAACATTCGAAATAGCGGTAAGGTGGTTCTTTGTTTCCAGAAATTTCGCATGCAAACCCAGGGTACCTCTCTTGTGGAGCAATTCGAATGAAATCATCTGGGGAACTCCTTCTTTCCATGTCTTCACATATATATCTAGTTTCTTTTATTTTTGTTGGGTAATTATTCTGCATTCTATCGATGTTTTTACCACGAGAAACCTCTTTCTCCCAACGATACATGTCATCCTTCCCTGCCCTTTCCATATCGTAATTTTCATTACTAAGCTTGTTTTCTAATATGTGTGTCCTCGTGTCTTCAACCTCACGCCTTTGTGATGCTACAGACATTCCACCGACGCTTTCTTGCATATTTTCGCATTTAATTCGCTTCTGACTTCGCAGCTTCGCCTCCACGCTTTCGCTTCCCGAGATATCATCCTCGTAACAACGATCCTCTCGCTCTCGCAGCTCGTAAGAAGTGCAGTTGCTTTGACCAATCAAAGTTACGTTTGGGGGTGCATTTCCATACCTGTACTCTTGTTTCCTGTACGGGTGTGGCCTTTCTCTGCATATTTCTTTCGAATAAGGGAAGATCCGTATGGGTGTAAATGATTTTCGTCCAGCTCTTCCATTCTCCTCATAATTTTTGTGCTTGACTTCGGTCTTATACCACTCTCTTTCGATTTCATCGAATTGCTGATTTTCTCGTCTCGTTCTGTCAAGAAAGTAGCTACTAGAGTAGTACCCATCCACGCAACTCACCCTTTCATCCTCTGTTTTATCGCGCATAGAATATACGCCATGATTTCCAATATTGTTATCTCTATGATCACTTTCCCTAAGGCTTTGTTTTCTCCTGTCATCTAAGGCCTTTTTTGCTTCATTTGGTGATCTGTCTCGTCTAAACATCTCCAAGCTCTCGCCATTATTTGACCTTCCGTCTTTCCCCCATAATTTTCCATAGTTAAAAAATCTGTCATTTCGCAACGAATTCCTTTCGTTATCGATATCAGCAGCGGGTCCAGAAGCTCTTATAGGCTCAGCATCTTCACATCTTTGTGGCCTGTTAGCCCTGCTATCGTCGCTGGCTGTACGTAGTTCCTTGCGGTAGATATTTGCCTTATACGTTTCATCTTTACTACGGTAATCATCGAATGAGTGTTGGTCAGCTGGTTCATGTTTTATCTCTGACGATGTTGAATAGATATAAACAACCTGCGTATTATCCTTGTTCTCATGATTATAAAATCCTGGCCCAGTATTTGAAGATGATTTCTCGTGTTTACTGCCCTCCTCCATCGCTTTTCCTCTTGCTTGCCAATGAAATTAGCTGACAAAGCGAATCTCTGGTATATCAAAACAAGTTACTGTTTTAAAATGAAACAGCTTTGCGCGTCAAATCGACGTCTAGGCGCATGTTGTCGAGCTAAAGGAAGCAATGAGTGTTAGGATGAAGCTCAAATACAAGACGATGTGAAACCTCTAATCTCTAATTGGATTGAGCCATTGACAGGTATCCTGTAGGCTGGTTAGCATATATAATCCCTTAATACGTAAAGATGGTAGCTTTGCTTTAAGGGCTGTTGTGAGGTCTGTGGGCTTTCTCGATTGTAAGTGAAAACAGATCTTCTTAATAGCATAGAAAGTCACTTCCTTATCATTTGTAAATCCTGCTTTAAATATGGCTGGTTAAAACATGATTCCAGATTAATTTGTAGATCGCTGGTAAATATTACGTTGAGAGCTTGGCTCTTAACGAGGTGAAACACAGCGAAAAACAATAGTGGCTTTCACATTACACGTGGAGATTAAGGTTATTATCGGTTTATGAGCTCTGTTTAAAGCGTAAATGCTGGACAAAGCTGTACATGCTCAGGTGTAAATGGTTTTCAATTGAAACAGCAAAATACTCAAAAAACAAATTGTCAATATTCGATTAGTAACTGTTCCAAATCTTTCCCCTGACGTATAAATTAACAATGATTTTCAGACATTTTGATTAGATTATTTTATGCACTGAGAAATATTCGACTTTACGGAGGAAATTCATGTTCATCTGAGGTCTTTAAAAGCAAAAATCGAAAGTATTTTGGCGCTTAGCATAAAATGTTATTAAGTAAAGCAGCATTTATTTCTCATCTACCAAGGAAGCAAAAGCAGGCCTTTTTTCATGTGCATCGTTGTCGCTGAGTTCTTATAGGATATACGTGTCTGACATGTGCCTAAAGCACATATAATCAATAATGAAATTAACCTTATCTGTTTTTAAATGAATGAAAATGTTTTGCATGGCCAACACTTGACATTGTCGACAAAATTGAAGGGTTTATCCAGCTGAATAACAATTCTCTGAGAAGTTGAAGAGATGCAACTTGGTTCAGTGAACAATTAGATCGTCAGTTTAGGTTATATTTTGTTTCATATTTTAGTGAATTATTTATAAGCGTTGACAGTTGAGTCCATTTCACTATTAGGTCATAATAAAAACAACTTGTGCATATACTAAAGGTATATATTTCTGGAACACAATATTACAGAAATATCAAAAGGAAAATGTGTATTTGGGACTGCGATTCGCCCCCCCCCCCACACCCGCCACTTTTTGGCAGGATAGCCTTTTTTCGCATAGAAATGCAACCTCACAGGGCGCTCAAAAGTGACCGCCTGGGGCCCTATGAGTTCCTCACTTTCATACTGTAGTCCATTAGAACTGTTTGAACTGTCAGAGCGTTGGTGATATAATATGATATAATATAATATAATATGATGTAATATAATATGATATAATATAATATAATATAATATAATATAATATAATATAATATAATATAATATAATATAATATAATATAATATAATATAATATAATATAATATAATATAATGTTATATAATATAATATAATATGATATAATATAATATAATATAATATAATATAATATAATATACAATGTAATAAAATATAATATAATATAATATGATATAATTTAATGTAATATAATATAATATACTATAATATAATATAATATAATATAATATAATATAATATAATATAATATAATATAATATAATATAATATACAATGTAATATAATGTAATATAATGTAATATAATATAATATAATATAATATAATATAATATAATATAATGTAATATAATATAATATAATATATAATGTAATATAATATAATATGATAAAATATAATATGATAAAATATAATATGATATAATATAGTATATTATAATATGATAATGTTTTCATAATTCTAATCAATTCAATTCAACATTGAGCTGTCTCTCATTCATTTCTTTTCATCGTGCAGCAAAGCACATTTTTGATTGTCATGTTAACCAAGTTGACCCATACCCCAGAAACCCTTTTAAGCTGATTGATGATGTGTGGGAAGTTATGATTTTTAAAGCAAAATCCTTCAAAATCTCTAACGTTTTTAGAAACTGAGGAAATAAGCTTTGAGTAATTATGATTTGCCAGGAAATGCTTTCAACTTCCAAATGAAGATTATTGTCGTATTAGATGGCTCACATTGAAGAATTCCTATAATGCAATATAAAGCGTTGTTAACAATATAGTATTCAAAATAGAAGGTAACAGTTCAATTCTATATGAATGAAACTTAACTCAAACGTTGATAAATTTGATGATTTATAGGTCCTTAGCCAGACAATATTTTTAGATGGGGGGGGGGGGGGTTCCAGCTGTCTTAGTGCATTCTCAATCAAATTTAGTTCAAATATATAATTATTTGTATCACTAATAACAGACATATAACCCCATGCATCCATCAAATTAAAGGTGCTGCCTTTGCTTTTTAAGGCATTAAGCCATGCTAACAGAAAGGGGGCATCTCAACTACGCTCATTCATGACATTCTACCTGGGGTTGTGTTTGTTTGGCCTACACTGATCACATGAAGATTGCCTCGCACTGAGTTTGCAATGCTATCGACGTATCTAGAGTAATAATTATATTTTTAGACGTAAGAAATAGAGTAATTCAGCTGTATCAAATTTCAATAAAATTGCGTCATTCTACCTCTAAGAAGGCGGACATTTGAATTCATACCACCCAATATAATAGAGAGGGGATCGGAAATCGGGGAAAGATTTAGAGTGAATCTATAGCAGGCAAACGTTAAGTTTTTATGGCTGGAAATTAGAATGAAACGTAACCAATTGAACTGTTACTGAAATCAGCATAAATACCACACTCTAACAGCACCTTCTTATCTTATCATTTGCTAAAGCTGATCAAATGTGAATCTTTTGCCTGGAGTAATGCTCAACACTTTTATGATCAAAGAGCGTTAAAAATGTAATTTAAGAGAGAGATTTAATCTGACTTTGTAATTAAGAGCTTTACAGATACTCAAGACGGAATAGAACATTCCTCCCGTTTCTTTTTGCTTGAAAACCGCCTGTGCTATCAACGACAGCAATCAGTTTAAAAGAAATTCCATTATTTTATAAAATATATAGCTCTGTATTGGGGATTGATTATTTTATATGTTCCTAATGATACCCTCAGGGGAACTGAAATATTTTCAACATCCAAACAGGTCATCAAATGTTTAAAGAAATATTTGAAAGGATTCTAAAGATTAGTTTAATAATGAGCAATTAAACGTCGATCATACCTATATTAAACACGTATAAAATTACCTAAATCTTGTTGACATTTTTCTCAGATTTTGTTAGATTACCGATTAATGATCAGTTTATTCTACCGTCTTTTCATTTGATGCTCAAAAGGGCTAGATGGTAGGTCCATTGTGCCAAATACGAAATAGCTAAAGAAACAAGTCTTGTTAACTAAGCGTATATTAGAGTCTTACCATCAATCCCGAGGCCAATTGAATAAACAACAATTCAACCCTGCTGTATATCATATGTAATAATGTTGAAAAAGGGGTCCTGGCTTTCGACCTTGTTGCGTATCTGTTTATTCTCGATATGATCTAGACCACCATTTTACTCTTCGTTTTTAGCAATGCAAACCTCAATACTTCAAGTTTAATCAATCCCTCCCCCTCCCCCTTCAAAGTTAAGTTGAAGACATGGTATAATATTGTGAATTTATAATGCTTTTTGGCACCCTTGCGCAGTGTTGCCGTCCCCGAAGCTCTTATGCTCTGCTCTCTTTTATAAAATTAAACATTAAGCCATGTAATTCAAAATTATTGGGTAGGCATTTGGTGTAGCGTGCCGATATAAATTTATCATAATAAGTGACAAATGTATTCACAAATGTTAATCTTTGCCTGAATATAGACACTATAAACTATATCCATCCAAGCCAATTAATAAGACCTGATACATCTGCATATTGGTTAAAAAACTTTGACCAAAATCCGAACCAGAAAGACTAACAGATAATCATTCATGCCACAGCACCAAAATCTCCTAATATTTTTCAAAATCTGATTAAAGCAACTCAGGAACAGGGAATTATATTTCCTTTGCAGTTCACGCAAGTAGATTACACGATATTTAAATTCGAAAATCTTCACTCATCCATCTTATAATCAAAAAAGCTGAGACTGAAATTCATTCATAATTAATACTCGTGCCATATTGAAGCCACTTTGGATAATCTGAAACGATTCGAATTGAACTTATTCATCAAATTTGATAAAAGCTCCTTGACGAAACAGATGTTTCTATTCATGATCTCCATTTTCAATAATAAACTGTAAGTCCCCCAAAAAACCATTTACTTGAATCTTGCAACTTTTTTTGGCAGTGTTCTTCTACATTTTCCCTTTGTCTTCATTTGATATAATTTTTGCCAATCTTCATCTTCTTTCCATCGCATCCATACAGCAAAATTCCAATCTCAAATTTTGATATACTTTATCTAATATAGCAAAAAATATTGTAGTTAATATCATCTAATATTGAATTTACTTGAGATATTAACTGCTAATATAAGAGAAAAATGTGTCAAGATGAATGTGTTGAGAAAACTAAGCAAAAGATGAAAAAACTGACTGATTTGTCAAGCCTCCAGCATCAAGCAATTGCATGATAAGAATAATTATATGATAATTATATAGCGAATCTTTATACATCTTTGTACCATTGTAAAAGCAATGTATGATGCTGTATGACTTAGTAGCTAAGGTTCAAAAGCATTCAGGCAACTTCTTCATATATTCTTCTTAACAGCAACAACAATATTTCTGAGATTTCATCTTACGAAGTGGCCAAACTTAAACATACTATGGTGTAGGAACAAATTTTAGACTTTGATAATGCAAGTGTGTAAAAGAAACTTCGATTATCAGCAAGTTTCTAGATAAACAATTTAGTTTCATGGAATATGAAAAAAACGCTGTTTCAGTTCAGATTATAAGTAATGATTTCATATGGCTTCTCGAGGAGTAAAGAAGTCAAGTAACAATTTTATGCCAATGAAAATGACACTTAACCTGTCATCAATTCATACATCTATGATTTTTCAACTGGCTTCAGATTCGCAAAGCGCCTCGATTTAACGACTCTGTTGAAATATAAATGTTGTCTTGTGCTAGCCTCAAAGTGATCAGTGTCATTTTCCAAATGAGGCTGGGTCCGTTTCTACTTTGATGGAGGTTTGAATAAAAGCCATAGAGTATCATGATATAAAGAGGAAAACTCAAATTGATCTAAGCGCATCTTAGCGATCGATATAAAGTATAAAATACGTTTCTAATCTGTTTAGGTTTCAGAATTTCTCACGGCAAGAGAAAATCCTCTCATTATGTACTCGTTACATAGATATCTTCGCTGGAATATTTAAAAAATTTGTTTACTAAAATGTTTCATAACGCTCAACAAAACAGGCAGATTTCCGTTGGCTTCAGTTAAGATATCCGAAGATTTATTTCTAAACGACTTATCATTTGAACTGCTTTATATTTTATCCCAATGGCTTGTTAAGATATTAGTGGATCGCTTTGAAACTAAGCTGATGTTTATGCTAATGCCAATGTGAAAAAGGTGATTACAATTTACCATGTATTGACATCATTTGTAATCACAAATATTTCATCATTTCTATCCATTAAACTTTACAAACGCAAGGTATTCATTCAGCTCTGGCGTTAACATTTCTGCGATTAGCAGCTTCTTCATCAAGCAAATCTTTTCCGCGGGAATCTCGTAACTTGTCCATCGAAATCACCATAAAGAAAAGGTTTAATTTTAGCCTTTTGTTCACAGTTCATTGCAATTCGGATCAAGCTTCGGAGGTCATGAAATGTAACCAATCCTCTGGGGGTCTGGAAATGTTACAATGTCTCCAATGATTTTGACTATTAATATGTGGTCGAATTGAAAACGTATTTAGGAACACAGATACCATAATTAATAATTAAAATGATTGATAGGGAATGGTAAAAGATTTTTATTATGTCATCTGATCAATGTATGTATCATTACACACGTGTCATACATAGTACGTAATAGGATGTACATTGATCAGCAAGTAAATCAACCAGTTTTTGGTTCATCTATTACTGAATCCATCGATCCCTCCCCCTCCCCCTCCCTCCCCATCACTCAATACGTCAGTTAATCTTTTAGAAGACTTGTCGAATTATGAATCATTTTCCAATCAACCAATTAATCAATAAATCAATCGATCATTAAATCGAGTAATCGATCTTGAATCAATCAATCAATCAATCAATCAATCAATCAATCAACCAATCAATCGACTAATCAATCCATAATACATTCGAATAATCACTGAATCAATCTATGAATCAAAAGCAAACGATACTATCAAATAATCTGCTAATGCAAAAGTTATTTTGATGGAAATTCTGCGGCATGTTTATGAGAAGCTATGTTTTATTTTTAAATGAAAATTAAATGGCTGTAAAGAAGATAATAATTTGCAGACTGCATTTAGCACCTAGGCTAAAATCTTTATGTTATTTTTTGTTGAATTCTTAAAACTAAATTTGCCAATACCAGTTGTATTGCAAATAATTTTTTAATTATGATAGATATTTCATTAGAGTGAGAAAATTTGATTTCAAAAAATAATTTTTAAACATTCATTCATGTATGTTTTGGTAGTTTGTTTCTTTGAAGAAAAGTAAAATGAAAAATATCTAATAATTTATATAGGAGCGTTGAAACAAAGGTTATCAATTTATCCTTAATAAAATGGCATTATTTTTACCTTTGAATTGCAGATTTTCCCCTTGAATGGAATGAAATTGGAAGCAAGAAACACATTGCTGTGAAGTTGGTCTCATCAAAGTGCTAATTGATTATACAACTGTTTTTGAATAATTAGCATTAAGAGAAGATATTAGCAACAATGTTGAATGGTCCTCACGATTCACGTTTGAAGTGTAGTTCTGTTTAGATAAAGGCAAATCAGGTTCACGTTAGGAAAAAAGATTCATTTTCAATGCCATGAATTTGTAAGTATTAAAAAAACAACAATTTTGAGCTGTGTGCTTTTGTGCAGAATTTGAAAATTGTTCAAAAAACATTATTTTTAAAATTTAAAATAGTAACAGCAATTTTTCCAGAAAAATAAATCAAATAGTTATTGGTGGATAGAAAACTAGCACTAAATCCACCTATATAACTATATTATTTTTCTTGTCCCTATATATTACAGGTTCTACTAGAAATTGATGCAAATTTTGCAAATTTCTAAAATAATAAAGAATAAACTGAATTTGGTAGTTCTGTGGTTTTGCTGATATGTAAATATTTCAATTGAAGTTGAATTTTTAACTTTCATGAATTTGCATCGAAAATGTAGAAATACATAAACATAAGAATGAAAAATTGATAGAAGCTTCAAAACTGAATAGAACAAAATCTTTTTGCATTTTGAGTATTTATCAAAATGGGTAAATAGATTATAAAATTAAAAATTATTAATTGGATTCATAGTTTGTATTCAACCTTGGTAAAACACTTTTTGAACAAAATTCTACCTTAAAATGTTCAATTTTTTAAGCTTTAAATCCTACTTTGAAAATCAGATTTTAATATTCAATAAATCCACATGAAACATAAACCGAAGCAGTTTAAATTTTCACGGCCTTTAGCTTATGACTATTGGCCTAATTTTCGCGATTATAAATTGTTACTTATTGGTTATCAAATTAAATTCTGATCATGTTGTAAACAGTGTGATTGATAACATTGCATCTGCCTTAGTCCATGTTTCATCCAATCCAGTGTTTTTACTAGTTAGTTATGCATTAAGCAAAACAGCTTTTGGTCATCTTTAGCCTCTGCAGCACGTAACAACGGCATCTAATAGCCTCCAAAAAGGTATCACGTGGTTGCATTTTGAACAGCTCCTCTTTCGTTGACATAATATGAAAATTATAAATGCACACTAAGGTAATTACAAGGTTTGTGGCAAATGGATATAGCGAAGACGAGACCTCCTTAATGCAACAATAACTGTGATATTTTGCTGCTTGCATTCACTGTAAAAATGGCTAGTTCATCATGTTTTAGTTATAGTAGCCATTAAATTGACCTGGCTTTTTACTGAAATTAATGTCAGTTGGTGTTTTATTTCTAAAATCACTAAAATCAGGTACAGAAAGCCTTGTTTTTTTAAAGAGTTAGGCTAAACTGATCTCATAAATCGCTGTTTAATGCAATAAAAATGGTCATCTCCCTGCTAAATGTATTCTTAATTGATTTTTGTGAAGAATTTACAGCTTTTTAATCCATGAAGCAAGTTGTTTCTGAGTAATTACGGTTTTCGTGGCTTATCGCCATAAACGGTCAACTTTAGGGTCAAAATGAAGTCTTAATAAAGAAATTAGTTTTGTCTACCTCCATTTCCAGACCAACCTCGTGTTAGCCTGTTAAAAAGCGATGGAAATACATCGTTTATTGTCATTCGTTGTACCAACTTGTTAGTGAACAGAAATTTGATCATTAGAAGATAATGCTAATCGCGCCAATCAGCAATCACCCAGATAAACTTACCAGGTTCGTTTGTCTGATTTCTAAATAATGGCACGTTGGTAAAATGAAAAACATTTAAAAACATTAATTACATAGTTCTTTGTTTGCCTTGTGTGACGCGCGGGCTAACACACGTCCCTGGCTAATCTTCAAAACTAGTATCTGACAATGTATCTACTTGATAAAGAAACAAAAGATTTTTATCACGACATGTTGTCATGAGAAGTAATTAACAATGAGTTTCAAAACTTGAACAGCTAACAAACTAAGCGTCAGAAAAATCTGTTTCTTAAGCCGGTCTTTGGACCATATTTAGTCTTGATTTAATATGAAAATAAGCAATTCTTCAAACAACCAAAGAAGATATTCCCGAACCAAGCATATCATCCATGAAGTTAAGCAAAATTCAGACGTAGGGATATAGTTTATATCGAGTGTGTCTAAACTTTGGAAAACATTTAAGAATCCTCATGAGTTAGTCTTTTCATGAATTGTTTCCGCAGAGACCACTGAATATTAATCTTTACCTCCCTTATCAATCTCTTTCAACATTTTTGTTGCTTTGTTGAGTTTTTGACACAAATTTCTGATGTTACGGTCATAAGTATATATGACAGTATTCGATATGTTGAGAATCATTTATTTCAACGCTTTTTGAAAGTGGTGTGGAGAAACGAAAACGAAAACCAACCAATGTTGTTTTCACAAACATCATGTCACATCAACAAGGAGATGTTTTTATAGGAATATCATTTTGTTATCATATCTATTTCAATTCTTGAATGTCACCATTAATTACATTTGAATATAAATACAAATAATTAAGAACAAACTTGTTAGCAAAGCCAAGGGCCTTGCTTTGAAAATAAGTTGCATTGTCATGAATACTACTTTTACTGCAAGCATCCTGATTTGAAGTAAGAAACTTGTGATTATAACCCACAACTGAAAATTGTTTCCTCTACCACAAACATCTTCACACATCACTAGTTGTTACCCAATCAAAATCAAGTTATAAAATGGCTAACTAACTGTTTATTGACATTGCTTGTGCCAGGTGTTGGCTCTATTTAAAGTTACTTCGTTGTTAGCTACTAACATCTCAATTTGCATTCTGCCACGCTATTGTGATTTTCTCACTGTTTCAGTAGATTAATGGACAAGGTGCAGCTAATTTTCAAATATTCACACTCCTAAAATGCCTAGTACCAAACGTTATTTCATAAGTTAGATAATGTTCGTCCTACAGTTAATAAGATTGTTAGAGTCTACAAGTCAAGCATAGATTTTACGTTTCATTGCACAATCAAATCAAGTTGGGCATTAGCTCTTGAGATTTATGACTCATCTCAATGACTCAACAGATAAAAGCTATCATGTTAGGAAGGATTCGTTTATTAGGGAATCCAAAATCTACAGATTTACTTCATTACTTTATAGGGATCCCTTATGCTTCATCTTCAAAAATACACCATTTCGAGCTTTTTAATCTGTTATGTACACTGTACATAGCACACTGTACACTGTACAATGTACATGCTTATATTAGTCATATTACGATACAGCAAGGCATACACGCTTGTCACGTCTATATTTATAAGTCCTTTTCATTTCGCACTAAGATATGAACTATATTGCAATTTTTGTTTTGAGATAAATAACAAAACTTTTAAGCTCGATTGTGCAATGAACCAAAAACAGATAACTGTTAAATGTGTCTAATTAAAAACATGTTACTTTAAAATCTTCAATCCTTTGTTTCTAGTTTCCACTTAGATTTGATTGAATGACTTTGAGCAGAGGCATTGCTTGGGAAGGTTTTGTGGATGTTTTTCAATCCTGAACTACAAAACAGCGATCTTCTTTTAGATAAAATCTTTAATTTGCATCCCTTATCTCCAAGCAGATTGTATTGACTGATTTTGCAGGGCAAGAAATGACCTTTTCTGGACAATAGCTGACATCCGCACAGCCCAAAATTCTTTTGCAGGATGATAAACGATATTTTTATGGATGAAGCGAGGTTTTGTAAGGCAAAGATTGTAGGAATTAATTTTGTAGGGAAAAATCTGATGGGAGAATCTGATGCCGACAGGGTGCGATTGCAGTCGACCCCTCAAAGCATGAAAAGGAATTGAGCCTCTTGTCATTCAACAACACTTTGGAGGAACGAACGCAGCTTTCTAATCGCGCAATAGTTTATGTTAGTGAAGTCACTCACGCATGAACATAGAGACACAATTCATATATACTCAACACAAAGTTATGCCAGTTTTCACATAGTTGCACCGTATCCCCAAGATGTGTTTGCAGCCTGAGCATGGTAATCTTGGAATTCCAACATCTCTGGTGTTGGATGTGTGGGAACATGTGCATTCACTTGCATACCGTTTAAACCTGACATGTTCATGTATGAGGCGTAGTCTTGGTTGCTTCCACAATACCGCTGAGAACTGCCTGTTTGCGACTGCATGTACGTGTGATATGACTGCGTGTTCCCAGCAGCACATGGACTCAAGACAGGTGAAGACTGGAAGCTTCTTTGCTGATCGGATAACGAGGTGTTACTCTTAGTGGTTGCAGGGCTCCAAATACTGCTTGATGTGCTAGATGCGGTTGTGGATGAAACGGTTGCTTTGCAATTTTGTGTTGGTGTGGTGTTGGGTGTACTCACAGGACTTGCTGTGCCTGTTGACCCGGAATCGCTTAGTTTATCAGATGAATTTGATACGCTAGACTTTTTGTTCTTTTCTTTTTCTTGTTTCGCTTTCTGCCTATGTTTTGCCCTCCTATTCTTAAACCAAACCTAAAAGGAAATTATTATCATTATTATTAATATTACAAGCATTTGTTTATATTTAAAATCAAAAGGCTACAAAATAACCAGCGGAAAAAATTATATTGTATCTTATTAGGCCACCTTAAATTGATAACCATGACAAAATGATGATGATTATGATGACTTCTGATATTAAGGCAGAACTTGTAAGGTGTTACTCATACCTTAATTCTGTGATGAAATGAATCAATTGATGATATTTTATTAGTGTTTATCACATTAAACATTGAAGTTGATATTGTTTCAAGTGCTTTCAGAGAAAATCCGCTTTTTGCAAATCAGTGCCAATACATTACACTGCACACTTGAAATGTATCACGTGGTGTTAGGAAATCGCAATTGCAATATTCGACATTTTTCCATGATCCCAGGAAACAGTCAATATATTGGAGACCACCTAAAAAACTTTTTATTGTTTGCATTCAAGAAAAATGTCATATCTTAGCCTGTGCTTGACACCAACTCTCTTCGGTACGATGTTCTATTGTCTGTTATTTAAATCTCCATTTCGTTTATTGTCCTTGGCAGAAAACTTTGACAATCCACCCGTTTTTAAAGTTTACATCAAAATATCCCACTGCTTTTTATCAAATGTTTTAAAAATCCCTTCAAAATCTTATAATTTATATTAATGCCTTGTAATATATAAGGGAATGCGACCTCGGCATTAAGTTTTTATTATATTTGATATGCTGCTCAAAGTCTTAATGATGTTAGTGTTTTTCAAGCTTGCATTTCTCATTTAACGTCAAATGTACAGTATAATTTTTGTTTTTTATTCACAATTGAGCCCCATCCATCAACAAATCTCTTTGCTCAAACAATATTCTTTTGCAGTTACTTTCATTAATTTATTTATAAAAAAATTATTGAAACAATGTTATTGCAAGAGCAGGAGATAGAGGTCTGGTCCTAGCTTAGCTATGACGTCAAACTGTGTTGCAGTGTTGTTATTTTTTGTGCATTGTGTCATGTTCCGAAACCATGATTAATGGTTTTCTTTAATCGTTTGGCACTTTATTCAAACTTAATTTATCCATTTTTATTTACACTTTTGGCTTGTTAAGACTTGATATTGCCTTTAGTTTCTAAAAATACGTAATATGAGATTGGCTAATAATTTAAAAATTCTAGTTTCTTTAATCCATCTTTAATCTCTTTGATTCCATAATCAGTCCATATTTACTCTGCTTAATCGGTTCTCAAGAATGTTTTAATGTCTTTTACAAACCACAAAATATCTAATTGCTTTATATTTTTTGAATTCAGTCTTTGGTTTCTCAAGGTGCAATGAACCTTAAATTTTGAATAAATTTCGATAAGTCACCTTCACCTTAATTTTGTCATTTCCTGAGTAGATTGTTGTGCTTATTTGTCTTATTAACTGGGACAAAAAGCTTTAATGATAACAATTTCAGTTTGTTTGTGATATTTCATAAATGTTTTGCAACAGACGTCAAATAAATACGTCGTGTAAGATTACGAAGAAATCTTTGGTTTTTATGAATTTCTTTAAAATTGCTTGGCTGTTATGCTGTTTCTTCCCTTAATATTAAAAATATTAACAGTGTTTGTATTTACTTTCAAATGATTTGTATTTCGCAATCAGCCTTACCTGAACACGTGATTCTGGCAAATTTATTTTCCTTGCAACTTCTTCTCTCATGAAAATATCCGGGTAATGCGTTTTTGAGAATAAATCCTCCAAAATCTCAAGTTGTGCTTTAGTGAATGTCGTTCTTTCACGTCTTTGTTTTCTTGGAAATGCTTTAAAAAATTGAAATATCATTTAAAACAAGAAATTGCGGTTTTAGTTTTAAAAATTCATTTATCATGTTTGACGCAAAATAAATTTTTTTTAAATGAGTAAAACGTTTAATCTAATCCGTTATTTCCTAATTTCTGCTTTCCAAATGATGAAATTTTAACTCGGAGTTTATCAATCCCTGCTGTATTTATCTATATGTTATGATAATGTTTTCTTTCCTTCAAGGACAAGCCAATTCTCTTCTTCTATTTTATGACCAACAACAAATTTGCCTTCATTTCAGTCGTGTAAATATTCACGTCTTTTGCTTTAAAAGTAGTTTTACTTTTATTTATTAGCTTTTGTCAAATAATGATTGCACATAGTCTTTCAGTTTGCCTCAAATTTTGGCTCATATTGGCCAAAATATTTCTGGCAATTACTCCAATTACAAATATCGCTCTTACAAAGTATATTTTATTTGGCTAATCTACCCAAATAAAATTACAAATGATAGTAGATATTTTAGAAATCATAGAAATTATAGGACTATTGTTGCCGATTCTTACATATTGACTTGGCCTTCCATTTATTTTGTGAATAGCCATCAAGGGCAGTATTCAAGTTATGCAGCCATTTTCCTAAACAACTAGCATTCCCTTTAGTTTTTGCCTGTTTTTGAAACTGTCACTATTGGCTTCTTACATGTGCCATATGATTTTGATATAAACATTTAAAATTTTTATTGCAACAAGAATGAGTTGCGTTTTGCAATACTGACGGTAAAATTCCCTTTAAAATCAAAATATCTACATTCTATAAAAATTACGATACAATTGCTGCCGAAGAGAATGTTTTTATTTTCAGGACTTGTTTCAAAAATGATTTTTTATTCCATGTGAATATGAAACAGATGCTGATTGCTCCTTTAAATGTCACTTGAATATTTTTGGTGTATCATTTCAACTATTCCATCGCCTTTTGCTTTTTCATTTCGGCCTTTTCCTGATTTACATTCAAAGTCTCCACGGCTTCTTCTGAGCATCCCCGATGCATTTTTTGCAGAATACTCAAAAATGGCGTCCCTGCTTCGACACGAAACCGAAAACCGTGCTTAGTAAACAAGTAAGAATTCTGAAATTGCGGCTAAACTTAGAACAGCCATTGCTCATTGTCGTAGGATTGTTGTCGGTAACTGGATTAATCAATCTATTACAAAGAAGCGTAGTAACAAAAAGTAAGATTGAAAAACATTATAACCAATAGCCTGAAAACATCTATTTCTATGTTGGTAGTCAGGACAAAGTAAAATTAAGAAATGCCTCGATACTATCATTATCTAACATGACTTCTGTTGTTAAAATTCTGTTTATTGAGACACTGAGATGTATTGTACATTACAAAAGTCGTTTTAACTAATCATATTTAGATGAGATTTTAATGCTCATATTTTTATCATATCAGGGCTTTGCATCTTAATCCCAACGATATCCAGTCAAATACTATTTAAATCGTCTTACGAGCACAGGGTGAATGGGCCTAGCCATTAATGCTTCGACTAATCTTGCCTGGATTTCATTGAGACTTCAATAAAAATTTGACAAATTTGTGTTGCTTCTGTATTTTTTGATTCAATTACGTAAAAATTGAGTGAGAAGAAGAAAAGAGATACCTTTAAACAAATTTCGTAATTAACTAATTTTCTTAACAAGAACAAGGACTTTTTATGGATGTGTTTTGTTTTAGGCAGCAAACTATCAGTAAAACTGTTTTCATTTATGACAGTTTATGAGTAGACAGATCGATTGTTTTTTTTTACAACTATGATTGGAGGTTGCAAATTGTGAAATGATTTTTTGTGACAGTATTTTGACAAAGCTTAACAAATAGTCTTCATATTTTTCGTTAACACTATTAATTTTGTAAAATGTTATGCCCTGATGAGCCCCCAAAATCAGTTCCACCTACCAAAAAGCAGTGTCAAATTTATTGTACTTTTTCGAGTTTGATTTATTCTCGATTTATATATTTTAACTTAGAAAGTAACTAAAACAAGGAGGCAATTTCATCCTTACAGTGAAAATGTTTTTAGCAAAATTGGACTAAGGCAACTGCTCCAACTAATAAAATTATATGTTTAAAAAGGGCATAATTCAATATTTGTCTCTGCTCCCAACGGATAAAATGAACAAATTACCATAATTTATAGATACAAGACAACTACTAAATACTGTTGGTCCGTTACAGTGTCCAATGTCATGTAAACAAAGCATTGTCTAGATATCCAACGAGAACTGATTAATCTAATTAAGAAGTGTATGAATGCAAGAATGATTAAAAGAAGACTTACCACAACTTGGTGCAAGTGGATAATGAAGATTGACGCTGGGGTATCCGGGAAATCCCATACAGTTTGGTGGCATGGGTGAATATGATGGCATGTTATTGTAAGGCCAAGCCATTCTGTTCAATAAGCAAACAACACGTTACAAACACTCGGCTTAGCTGAAGATTTACTGCGAAAGTACGTCTAATCCAATGTGTGTGGAGATTGCTTGCACTTTTGCAGACCAACTTAATGTTGACACTTTGGAAAATCTGCAAAGAAACGTAAATTATGAGACCTGTTAAGTAAAAGGTTTGGCAACTGTCACTATTCTACCACTGATGTGTCTCTTTCCCGCCCACTGATGACACCTATAAGACCACTTCTCTATATTCCTATACTCAACAGGTGTCTCTCAGCATAATACTGTGCATATGTTTTGCATTGGTGATAAAAACGTTGTCATTTACACCTCACACACGAAGGACATCTATTACCTTCCTTTCAAAGGGTGATGACTTAACAAATTCTCTTGGTTTGACGGTTCAATAGTGGAATAGAGAGGGTTCAGGCAACCTTACTCTTCCCCCCTTCACAGCTTCCAGTGAGAGAAAGGAAATTTTGATTTACTTTATATTGCCACTTCGATACTTTCAAACAAACCCTAAACGAAAGCGAGGCCAATGATATCCCTGACAAGTCGTGTCTATATCTCCGCCTTCCTAATCGTTTGTTAATATTTTGTTGACATGCAATAATGCTATATTTCATCATCCTCACTCTTATCATCATCAGTCATCATCATCATCATCATCATCATCATCATCATCATCATCATCATCATCATCATCATCATCATCATCATCATCATCATCATCATCATCATCATCATCATCATCCTTCCTAATCATCATCATCATCATCATCATCCTTCCTAATCATCATCATCATTATCATCATCATCATCATCATCATCATCATCATCATCATCATCATCGTCATCATCATAATTATCATCGTTATCATCGCTATTATTGTTATCAGTTCTTTGTAGCCCCGGATTTTTATTTTGGGCATTTGTTGGTTTACAACAGCAAGCGAGCCTCGTTTTTGATGATGATAAGATTGATTAATTATAATGGTAAACGGTGATTTACAAATGTGATACTTTTAGAAACCCTCTAGGTGTGACACTGAAGCCATTACCTTTATATTTAAAGTTTTATAAATATTAATCAATTTGAAAACATAAAACAAAAAACAAAAAGCAGAGAACAGAGAAAAAAGAATGGTGACAGTTTCTTAATTGTTGATTAAAATACCTGCATTCTAGTATTTTAAATGCCATTTTGCCGTAGTCAGCTTTGTATTTTCTATTGCGTTAACTCGGCCTTAATGATATGGCAAAACAACCATGAAATATTTGATCATATGAATAGCATTTTGATTGTGGTAGTAAAGAAAATGGGAGCTATTTAAATAACTAACATTTGGGTAACTCGACTGATTCTCGCCTTTGTATAAACATTTAGTATCTTGACAACTTAATTGTATATTGAACATGCTTTCTCACGTTTTTAGATACGGCATTATGCTTGGTAGAAAATCTCGCGTTATCAATTTTGGTGTTTGCTTACAGTTTACATCCTAAAGGATTAAAATATGAATAGTTGTTTAGTGGTTGCATTCAGTTTTAATTTTATCCGAGCTGGTACACATGTTACATGGCTTTTCAATTCTGGTATCAATTCATATATCTCCAGATAATGAGAAGAATGCTAAATCATTCTGGTGACAGCTTGCTTGTGGCCTGGACGAAAGCATTATAATCAAATTTGAAAAGGCCCGCCTCCATATCGCTCTAATCCCAGATACAGTAGATTTAAAGAACGATGCTATAAACATAATCAATAGTTTCTGTCTCGGAACATCAACCAGTCATCAAAATGAACGCCAACTCACAAATACATCAAGAGCTTCAATTGTGCTAGTACCATGAAGATGAGACACACGATCTGGAAACAAAGTTCGTTTACAGAAACAAAGCATAAAATTCCCTTATGTGCTTGCTCCCCCCCCCCCCCACTACTCTCCTGATTTATTTTTTGAAAGATTTCCAACCTCCCTCTCGCCCGCCTGTTTATTTGCAAGAACTTACTGTTGTTTACCATAGGTGCCGACTACGTGGGGGCTTAGGGGTTTGAGCTCCCCTGAGAAATTTCCAAAATACCTGACATTATCGCTTTTTAGCCTAATTTCCCGAATAGGCATAGTACCTTCATCTGTTTTTAATGAATATAATGCAACATATAGTTAATCAAATAAAAATAAATGAGGCCTTCAGAACTACGTCTTTATTTTTTCACTTATTTGGTGTGTAATTGTTTTTTCATTTCGAGTTTGAGCCAGCCCCCCCCCCTTGATGGTGTTTACCACAATATTGTTCACTATACCTGCAAGTTACAACCTGAAATAAGACATTATGATTAAGGCCCATCTAAATTTTCGTTACTCCCTTTCGATCAATAAGCCAAGGGCGACATACAAGGCTTTTGAAGTTTTAACAGTTTTTAGAACAGATTTTAACAAGAGGATCCGTGTACTGTGTCTAAACACGATACTGGTAAGAGTACCTAATTGTGGTCAGTCGTTAATTTAACATTGCTAGACCCCAAAAATAGATAGAAAGGGAAATACATGATTTCTAAGAAAATTGCTTGCATTTTGAATGAGACAGTTGTAGAACTTGATGATGATGTCATTTGTTTTGGTGAGATGCAGAAGGCCGTGGTTGTTTCTGATGAAAAGGAATTGTAGGCTGTGATATTCAATGCTGGTTTCTTAATAAAGTATGACAATTGAAAGCCACGTTCTCACAATGCTGTTAACGTTTCGAAGTACTTGATCTGTTTCCTAACTTGGAAAATATCTCAATATGCTCCAGGGTTGTAATCTGGTAAATCCAATGCTATGTAAAGCCATTTAAGACTTGTTTAAAAAATGCCCACAACTCATAAAGGCCCGGCCCATTGAAGAAAGGCAAAACAATGTATTCATTAATGGTCAATGCAAATTTTTATAGCAATTACAGTTGAATTTTACAGTGACTCCGAGGTGATAGGATGAAATTCATCAACCTTTATATCGGTTTTTAATCCCCCAACTGAAAGGTCATGATAACAATGAAGGCCACTATCACAGTAAATCGAATATGGCAACCATTTCAAAAAACCTTTTAATCCTTTTAATTACTTTCTTCGTTAATTGTTAAGTTGCACTCTGCTAACTCTCAAAATATAACAACAGGATGATAGAAATCTGTAAGTTTAGATACATGGCATTGTAGTTATCATGGCCATGTTAGTTTGAATTTTCGTTGCCTCCATCTAAGGCACACAAAAACGTGGAATCAAATTAACTAGGGCCTTCAATGATAGCAGCTTTTTAAAAACCTAAAATCGATTAATATTTATTTTAACTTCATCATGTTTACGATAAAAATCGATTAATATTTATTTTAATTTAATCATGTTTACGTTCTGAACTTAACTTATACTTCTGACTGGACATTAATCTTTGTAACCATCATTTATCTTCTTTGTATGAATTTTTTGTCAGTAATACACTGGCTTTTGACCGTGAGGTGTAAAATAATATGAAAATTTAATCATAATGATAATCATAATCATCAGCATCGTCACATCATCATCAACATTATCATCATGAACCTCACCATATTAACTATTATAATCTCAATTCAATTCTGTTATTTTCGTGTAAATGTGCCGCCTGCGAGCCACCTGTAGCGGGTGCGGTTTATGTTTCATTGAGTTCTTAAATCGAACTTGAGAATCGTCACATTTCAAGCAGAGGCAGAATTAATAACGGTTATGCGAGACAACTGCCTCTCCACCTCTTGCCACGAAGACGTGCAATTCTGCAAAGAAAGCCCAATTTTTTATACATTTGAGAACCAATTCTGAACTGTTTGACCATTTTTTGCTTAATTTTGCCCAACTGCTACAGAAAATGATTGTCCCACAAGAAACTATGGTTTATAACAGCCCAGATGATGCTCATTAGACCTTTACAGTCCTAGTCTTTTTATAGTTTGAGTAATAATAATAATAGGATATATTTGAAGTGAGTAGTCTACAATAATAAATAATATGATTTTTTACAGTAGTGTTCTCATTAGTTAGCAGTTAAGGTTTTTGTATAATCAGCTCAAGCTTGAGTCACTGTCATATTAAGCAAATTAAGAGATGGATGAATAAGATGTAAGCAACATTGCAATAAAAATCACACTTTGCTATCATTGATCTGCAACCTTTGTTCATGTGCATTTAATAAGCTCTTTGCTGCAGTGTCATTCTTCAGCCATGCAATTTAGATGATTAATTTACTTGATATTACACTTAAAATTTAGATACATAAGTAGCAATTCCTGAGGAGATTTTTGAAACTCTGCATACAAAGAATCAAGTAACTTTTAAAAAACTTTGAAAGATAGAATCTTTAATCTCTAAGGACATTTGAAGACTGTGTTTTAAGACACGATGCTTAGTGTATTGTCATACTATTATTTTTATGCAGCTTGTGCAGCACAAGCCTTTTAGTAAGGGCTAAAATTCATCATGCATTATGTAGTTAATTTTAGAATTGACGGTTCCATCATAAGCATTTTACTCTAATTGATTTATAAGAAACACATATACAGCCCCGAATATCTTTTGCTAATTTTGAAATTTTATTTCTTAAAACTTTATATAGAAATTACATAACCTCAAATGTTCCTGCAGCGCCACTACAAATCATGTTTTAGCCTTAATTCTTCGAATGATCTAAAAAATCACTTTTTGATAAGCAGAAATGGCGGAATATAAATATGTGTGGATTTTATATTTCTTTTAATGTTATTTCGTTTTTTGCTGTTGTCGTCTTGTGATTTTTTATCGACCTCGAAGGAAGATTTTGCACAATTGTTCGTCTACCTACTTCACAAATCGAGTTATTATTTTTTGTCAGATTGTGAATGCTCATTTCTATTCAATCAATATTACCAATTTCCAGCAATTGATTTAAACCAAAGATTTGGATTTGATGGCAGACAGATTCTTTGGCGTCCTTCCTTTTTGATGACACTAATTTCAGGCCATCAGCATTGATTTTATTTGCTCAAAGACAAAAAAGCTTTTTTTATTCTAAACGATATCACATATGTATTAAGAAACTGCTTCCTGCTTTTTTTTAATTATGATTGGTAATGTTTTATGCCTTTTCTTCTATGCATTGCCTCTTTCAAAATATTTCTTTCAACAATCTCAAAGTGTTTTGCATTTCTACAATTTTCTTCTTGTAGTTTGTTTTGGATTTAGTGATCAAGCGCTTTCAATATAAGTTCACGATATCAGCTAATTTTATCTCAGAAAACTTTGATTGATTTTGCAGACATCGTATCCCAATACATGTTTTAATGCATTATTCAAAATTAGGCCTAATCATAGCACTTGTATCTTGTAAAAAGTATAGCATATGTAAGAAAGACGACAATAACCGTTTGTAGATCTTATTGAAAGCGTTTTACTGGCATATGATTTTTATTGTATTATGCGAAGTCTGTTCGTCTTGTTTTTGATGCAAATGTGCCGTTTCAGCTATTTGAAAATTACAACTTAAAAGCAATGGTTTTACTGTCAGTTGCAAATTGATCTTGCGAAATCGTTTTCGTTTGAAAATTGTCTAGCTTAAATATCTTGCAGCTTGTTTTCAGCAGCCTTATCTCACTCAACTATCTGAGAGCAGCAATTCTAAATTGTTGGTCCCGTCAGTGGAAGAGCTACGTGGGTGTTTAGGTGGAGGGAGGTGGTAGATTCCCCCCCCCCCCACTTTTCTGAAAGTATGGTAATGTAGATTCATCAAAAATTTGGGGTGAGGAATAGTCCCTAAATAAGTTTTCTTTCTTAGTCAAATACTGTCTTCTGAAGTGATCGCAAAAAAAACTTGACCTTTTTAACCTTTCTAAAACAGCATCATTGTGTTCAAAAGGGCGTTTCCCAAAACCTGAAGGGTGTGTCCGGACTCAATCTTCATCATACTCTCTTACTTCACGGAGCGTGGCGCCGCCACTGGGCCCTGTCCTATTATTATTGCGAAGTACTATTATTATCCTTTCCTTTTTATCGAAATATTTTTAACTTGATTTAGATTGACGTGACTTTCGCTTTAAAATTTAGATAACAGCTTGTGATGACTTTCTTAAGAATTCGAATTTACCCAAATTTGAAAAAAAATAAACATACTCGAGGTATCTTGTTCCCTTGAGCACTAAATCATTGTTATGCTAAAATGTTCTGAGGTCGACAAATATTCATTGTTTCTATGACTACTTTGTTGTTTCATTTTTTATAATTATAAATATTAGTTTCAGACATTGTAGACTTGCGAATATAATTTATCATTCTCTGCTCCTTGTTTTTTACTAAGGGAACCATTCTTTGAGCGATTACATTTTTAATTGTAGACTGAATTCAAGAATAGATTCCTAGTCACCGTAATATTTCTTCATTATTTCTTAAACCAAGCCGGATAATTCATTCATTAAAAGTTACCCTTGGACTGACTTTTATTCAGAAAGCCACACAAAATGTCAAACACAACTAATTAAACTTTTCACTGCGGATTTAAATCAAAAACAAGGTATGTGCAGATAAAATTATTCTTAAATCTAGCTCTGTGACACTAATTGTTACAAAATCTTGGTCTTTACCTTGTTTATTTTGAGCTTAATGTTCGGGTGGGCTTTCGTTCCCTCAATATCAGACATACTTGTCGTTTCTTATGGATGGAAAAAGGCAACAAACTCACCATTTTAATTATCATCATGCGAGTCTAAATTCTTTTCAAAAATGCTTTTTATGCATCAACACAGTCTCAACTAAACTAAATTAAATGATAAAATTATCTAATTCGAATAAGCCTTAATTAATCTTGCAAAATCATCTATAAGCTTCACCATAGATATGAAATCACTCGTGAAGCATGTTCTGAAATGCTCTTCAGGTAGAAAGTCTCTATATCTAGCAACGACCCTTTAATTTTGTTTCATCTGCGAGGTAAAAGACAAAGTCTGACTGCTATTGGATTCTTAACCGTTGCAATTTCCTACACAACTATACAATGAACATAAAGCTGGTTAAAATTGGAAGAGTCATTTTATTATCATGTGACCTTAAAGGTTAAGTTAACCAATGGCTGTAATGTTCGGCATTAGTTTCATAGCGGTGCAGAATTCTATATACTTTTTCACATGTATCAAGTCTTGTAAATCCATATAATAAGACCATATGTAATGAAATTTGCTTATATTTTTTTTGTATTCATTGATCAATGGTCTTTTAGTCGATCGTTCAGTGTTGATATGAGTTGCTGTTACAACACAGACGAAGGCGATTTCGGCAGTTTAAAGTTTATGGATTAGCTGAATAAGCCTATTCCAAATTGTTAACAGAAACAAAATAGTGGCCCTGTGAATTGGGTTGTTTAGACTAAATCTCCTTCTAATGCTTACACGAAAAGAAGAAGTATTCCAAAGCCGGATTTACGTTTCATTTTAGAAGACGAGCGAAGAATGTGAATTGAGCCTTTGTTAAACATGGCCTTAAAACGTCACTCTTTCAATGGATAAGTCTTTCCGAAATCGTTCCATCCTTTTCTCACAAACAGATTTTGATCAAGTTATGTTACCATTTCAAAACTTAAGTAAGACCATCATATCTCATTAGCATTTATCTAAACACAATTACGCCTCTCTTGAATCCCTGTGATTTCTATTCAAGCTTGTAATTCAACTCTCAAGGTTGTATCATAAATGATCAAAATAGATTTTTTTAAATTACTTAACAGCCGTTTTAATCAGTGCACAGCCTCTCTTGCATGGATTATGGGTTAGTGCCTAAATCTTTTTTAACTCAATAGTGCCAAATACTGCATGGAAAGAAGACTAAGTACTTTAATTTTAAGTAACAGTTGACAGAATTGAGCTCTATTTCCAATCGTGATGAACTATCTTACGATATCCTTATGTTTTAGACACCCTATGCTGACCTCATTTGCACTTGCACAGATCATGAAAACGAAAATGTGATATTTTTGCAGTGCTTCATCAATTTTGAAATTTATTCAGGCATTGTTATATATTTAAAACGTACAGTTAAAATTCTACCAATCAATACTTAATTAGAAATATAATCTTGCTTGCTAACTTTTTTGTTAACTTTATCACTTGCATGTTACCCTGCCTCTTTGTTTCCTTGCTTGTTTCCTTGCTTTCTGACTATCTTGCTTGGTTGAAAGGCGATTCTTAATTAATATTAATGAAGGTATTTCAGGCTTCATGTAAAACTTTTGTTGCTGTTGCTAAGAATCGTTTGCCGTAAATGAAGAAAATTCCTATTTTTATATTTTTAACTTCTTTTATATTTGCAATATTTGCCTCACGCTTTTTACACTTTGGTACGCATTTCCTGAAAATTTAATTGTTACTGGTATAATTCTTGAGACACGTGTTACCAAAGAAATTATCTAAAAGTTAATTTCAAGAAGATACTGAGGTAGACATCTTGATTGATTTATCAATTGAAGTTTAAAAACATGCAATGCAATACATGAGATTGGGCCTGTTATTTTTTTTTAAATCCTAACGCATTTCTTTCCATAAATGCGGCTGAGTAGATTCATAGATGAAGTCAAACTTGGGTAAGATTAGCAATACACATTGATGCGTATATTATTCAATGCGACAATTTCACATTGTTGGACATTGGAAACTAGAGCAATCAATCATTGATTATCAATGGACCTTTGGGTGGTTATAGCAAAGTCAATATCTAGGAAGTTTAATGGTAGCTTATATTCCATGTTTCACAACTGTATAAAAGACCTGACCAAACAGAGTTAAATATTCTTTTTCTTTTAAAACAGTCAAAATATCAAAACCTCTCTATAACAGATATGAAGATAACAGATAAAAAACCGAACCAGCATTTAAACCGTTTGATTTCCGTAACTTCAATGCATTGTTGCTTTTTAATGACAACCAAATATCTTATGAAGCAGCGAGAAAAATTTCTCCATTTCATCTTCTAAGATCCGTTCAATATTTATATGTTTTAAAACATTTCTTTATGATTATCAGAATTAAATTAAAATTTTTTTTAGCTATTTGATGTTAACTTCTTATTGCCTATAAACTTTCATGTTCTTTTGGACTGTGACAGTAGAATTAGATGATAACCAATCATACTTTAAAGACAGTAACATAATCATCAAGACCTCAGTTCCTCACAATTTTTGTGTTCGTCTCAATCGCAATGACCATTAACTTATTAAGCAACGTAAATCACACTTTTCGAATACTTGAATTTCATGGCTAGATCTGCACCGCTGCCAAGTGTCCCTAGTGACCATCAAGGGACCCTAATGCGCCTTCCCTGTGTATCCGATGCGAACGCGGCTTCAACAACTATCAAATTATTTTCAGCTGTTTTAACGCTATTAACCGATCATCCACTTAGAATGTGCTCTGTCCTTCGACCAATCTTTTGTGTCGGAAGCATTCACAAACAGTCATCTTTCTCTTTTTTGAATCAGCCTTCTTAATTCACTAGACATAAACACCTTCACGTGCTTGTGTGTTCTGCTTCAATATGTATCTTTTTGATGTATCGAACGTCAAAAAACAGGAAATTTTGCATACAAATGGCTTATTTTCATTCAATTTTCAATCATTTTTTCATTTTACAATTAATTTGGGATAACACGATTTGAATTTGAACGTTAAAACTGAAAAAGATCTTTCTTACATCTTTTTTGATCATGGTGGTCATTTAGTAGTTCTGTGTCAGCTAACATATTGTTAAAACTGAAAAAATTGAGATACTTTGTTACCATTTTTATCAAAGCCACCTAGGAATCATTTTGAGGTTTAACCTTTTGAAACACTTTCTGCTTTTTAACATTTATTACAGTTATCGACAACAAAAGTTTGAAATTCTAAGATTTAGGCTTGAAATTGAAAGATCTGTCAAGATCAAATCAGAAGTATTTATATCACTGGCTTATCTTGCAGCTTCCTATAAAGCTTATCATAAAAATCCTTGATTTGATGTAAAATATAAATTAAAATGAGCGTGATAGCTTATGCACTTATTTATCTTTGGTAAAATGAACAAACTCCTCATCTGCTGGTCCTTTTTGTGAGGTAATGCTACATTAGTCACACCAGAGCGCTTTGCCTTATATCCAAAATGCTCAATAGCATCAAATCTTTGATACCTACTTAGACTACTTAGATACCTCTTTGATCCCTACATAATATTCAAGTATATTATGCCATAAACTTTCGCGAGATTTCATTCACCGATTTGGCAGAGATTATTCACTCTTTAGCACTGAAAGAATGCATTTAGCAGTAAAGTGAGGCGCAAACATCATATTTAAATTGTAAATATCAAACCATCAATCCATAACATGGTTGTAAAAAGGTGGATAATATTGATTGAAGTTTCGTTTAACAATGATGATATTCTAAGCTATTTTAATCAAAAATTAGCAAATTGGATTGATAATTTGGTCATTTGAAATAGACTAATATTCAACTAACTAGTTTTTTGGTGTTAATCACATTTCTCGATGTCGGATGCTTTTTTATCTACATATTTAAGTTCTTTTTCCCTATACGAAGAAATTGATGATCCACTAATGTTATCTAAATGTGTATATGCAAAATTGCTTATGTGTGCATTTTGCTTTTCAAGATTTTATCCAATTTCACAATTAAGGCTTTCAATAATCATCAAACGTTTTTCGAACTAGAACTCAAGGATAATTGTAAAGAAAATTATTTCGAATTTCACTCCTTATTTTTTGCTATGTTATATTTTTGAAAGAGTAAATTTAGAACATGTAGCAGTAACAATATTGTTTTCGAAAGCGTTTCTGCCGTTTTAAATGCAAATGCAAATTGAGTGGCTTGTCACCTGATCTTTAATAACGATTCTTCTTTTATTCAATGGTCGGATCGTGCTAATGCCTCGTTCCAATATCCCACTTTAAATGGTCAGTTAATGGACAAAGATTCAAGCCTGAATTTTGTAAATTTCATTGACCTTTTTATTTGTCTTTAGTATGCAATGAAGAAATGAAAAATGTAGCTTTACCATACAAAGTTGAGTTTTGGTGCTTTAAACTACTAGCACTATTACTCATGGCATAGTTACTGATAATTTTCTTTTATGTTTTTGTGCAGCAATTCTGTATTGAGTATTGCCAGTTTTTACTCTACATTAGCCTAAATCAGCAGCATCATGGCTATGAAAATAACTACATTTATTCATAACTACAGTAACTATCGTTTTAAAGCACCACGATACTTCCCTTTGAATCAGATATTTTAAAGAAATCTTTGTGGTACTTTCTACTTGCAAACTCTGAGGAGGTTAACCACTGCCAAAGCAATTCTTCTAATATAAATTGCAGTTAATACATGAGGTAGAAGAGGTATGCCTGATTCTGTCTGCTGCTTTAGATAATTTGGTATAGTTATGACAGATGCTTATCATTCTATGCATCCATGCAATCCAATATATTTCCCTTTTCTATTTGATGCAGTCCAGAACAGACTGATAGATTTATATGGATTGAGAATCTGCACCCATTCAATATCAAAACTTGATCACAGTGACACTGAATTTACGCGGAATAACAATATTATGTTTTTCTTTGCTTTATTGCTTAGGCTAAACATTCAAATGTGCAGAAGTGAAACATTAATTAACTAGAAAGTGGAGCAGACAAAATAGGCGTATGTATTTTTTCTGATTGTATTAATTTTGTTCATATCAGACCAGTGAACACTATTGTCAGATAAAATCCTACATGATTTTTGTTGGTTGTATCTTCGTGGCTTCAATTTCACAAGTGGTTTTGTTTCCATTGGTTTTCTCCCTAATTTTTTTGTGATATTCAATACGAAAAGACTCGTCAGGATAAGACGTATTTTGGAAATAGGATAAAATTGAATATAATTTATATTAGCATCTACGCATTCAGAAAACATATGGAGTTTGATGCCTTTGAAGAAGGTTGTTCAACGCATTACGCTCTATTGATCATTCCTCGCACATTTTTTTTTGTTTCTATGTTTACGTACGCAATCAAGAATCCTTGTCACAAGAGGCTCAGGCATAGTGGCTCGTGTTGCGCTATATATGTGCACTGTTCCTACTATTCTCCTTGAAATGCTCAAAATCACAAATTATTTTTAAGGCCTATTTAACGCAACACTGTTAAGATCATCATCAGATTCGTAAAATTTTTGTATTCACACCGTTGCGTTTAAAAATCAGTAGGTTTCGCGTTTCTTGCAGAAAATACATTGGACAAACTAGTTTTAATTATTTCTGTTTCAGTGTGCTTAATTTTCTTCTTGTTCGCTGAGATGAAATCTACGAACATTGAAATCCACAAATTAATTCTCTTAACATATCGACTTAGATAGGTAAATAATATTATTCGCTTATCCAAGGCATTTTAGGATCACACACCACTCACCTTCGAGCTTAACCTGTTTGGCTACAACATAATACCGAATGATCCCTTCTCTTGCCGTCTTTTCCTATCAATTTCTCATACAGCTAACTGATCTTTCTAGCATCTATCACTGTGATCTTGTAAAAGCTTGAATGGCGCCTGATTGGCTCGGAGGCGCTATTTTATTTTGTCGTTTCAAGCGCCTTTGTTAAACTAAACATGATTCTTCAATATCGGGGGTTCGCACAATCTACTGGTCATATGAAAAGCATCACAGTTTTTCAAACTTTCTTGACATATAATTGCAGCACAGATGAGGGTATGTTCACTTTGAAATGTCCTTAGCAAGTTGGATTAATCAAATCAAAAATAAGGATAGAATTTTCAATATTTTTGCGTCTGTTAACATTTGAAAACAACCAGTTGATCCCCCTGACTCTTGCGCCTCACCTAATGTGAATAGTGCATGTCACTCAGTTTTCCCTTTCAATAGCATCAAAAGAATATCTTCGTAATCTCAACTAAGACTTTGGACTTTTTGTATCCAGATGGACTTTGTTGCAATGATAAAGAAGAACCGACGACTTGGCTAAAAACGCAACAAGCAACATCTGTATTTAATAAGCGGATCTAGCATCGGCAAATTAAAGATTGGTCGCCAAGTTTACAAATGGAATCGACTGACATATCATGTTAAATCGGCCTCGCGTCTTCGATATTGGCGTGGAGGAATTTTGGCGCGCTTAATGTTGGTCACGTGTCATTCTAATTGTATTATGACAATAAAGATCAAGGGTGTGAGTCTGCTAACAATCCGAAAGCCTTTGACCAAAATATCATAAGCTTTTTATTACGCCTTATGACTTACTAAGAGTTTTCTTCAAAACATCGATGTGATAAACGTCCTTTGGTCCAATGATCATTATCTACCATTATGCCATCATCGAGCCGAATGGAGTCATTTAAGTTCTTCCACGCGATGCTTTTATTGCCTTCTTACTCCTCCTCAATGTCTTTACCTTTGCTATTCATGACCTTTAGTATGTGCTAATGAGAATCATGTTTGGTGAAGACAGAAGAGCATACTTGAGTTGACGTAATAAAAACTGTTTGCGTTACCCTACTTCTATTCGATGTTGTGTGAAGGGTGGATGAGTCATTCATTGATGACGCACCTAACAGAGTTCCTAGCCTAACAGAGAAACCTAAATCTGAGTTGGTTCCTCTCAATAAGTATGGACTGACCATGATAAACCAGTATATGTTTTACTATTTTAACAGTTCTTTTTTCCAAGTCCAATTTTATCATCATTACTTGATAACTTACATCGGTCTGGAAAATTATCCAAATGAAAACTTACTCACAATTCCATTTTCTGAATCAATGTATGCTTCATACATGTCCATATGTAGATTTTAAACCATGGCCTGTTGCACAAAGCAAAGCCTTACAAATAGCAAATAATGTACACTGCAATTAAGATAGAAGATCAGAATTGCAGTTTGATACTGTTACAAAATGATACCTAATAACATTTCTTTTTAAAGTATCAACATTCATATCAAGCAGCATCTTTTGCTGAAGTTTTATGAGAGGCTGGAATGATTTTCCTCAATGGTGTTTTACTATGTATTTTGATACTTGTTGTATGCACGATTTATTTGATATATTTTCACTCTACAGCTGTTAGTCTTGAAAAATTAGTGATAAGCTTTACTTAGGGCATATCGTATTACATTCTTTATCGTTTAGCAGCAAATGTTTTTCTTTCTAAGAATTCTTCATTTGAGGAAAAACGGTTTCGTATTTATTGTCTGGCTAATTGGTTGTATCTTATGCCAATACCATTTCTTGTTGGAGTGTTTGTAAAATTAAATTACCATTACCCCACTTAAACACAATCTTTCTTGATATATGCTGTCATTTTTGAGACTGCGACGAAAGCAATCGCTAGTCACTATGTTTAGAGCCAGAAATCTAACCATTTGCAATTCCAGACGCAACAAATATGTACTGGAAGATCAGTCATTCTTACTCTTTGATTTTAAAAGAATTGCAAGCATACTTATAAACCATTCATGAAGATCACAGGCAATAAAATAAAGTAAGTTCATTCATATCAATCTGTAGAATTCTGTTTACAGGGATTTTTTGTTTAAAATTATTTTGTCAACGTAACTGGGCTTCTCTGTTGCTTAAATTCACTCTTAAGCAGAAATTTAGCCAGTATTGTGCATCAATATTCTTACATGATCATCATATGATTTAGAAATGCTCAACAGGACCCAACCTTCAGCTAGGTAAAAAATTTGCTCTTTTGCTTTAAATGTGCCTTTCTTGGCAAGTAGCACTGCAGGAAACACTCATTGCAAGCAAAACTGCAAGCAAAACTGCAAACATAGCTTTTTTTACGCCATTTACCATGTTTTATGTTCTTAATATGACAAAATAGACTAATTTATTAAGAGCACTGTTTGCTTCTTCTAGACTCGCTATTTCTACTTACATTCTATTCAAGCAGGCTATCTTTCCATTCATAAAGAATGACAAGTACATTTGGCTTCAATGATTTTTTGATGTTGTATCAACTATTTAACTTTTTGATCATAAATTTTCATCTAACACCGCAAATGTTAAACACTTTTCCCAAACTGTAATTCTGAATTGATACCGATTAATAGTCTTTTGAGAAATGCGATTGAAAATGGGTGTGTCTTTGGCATGGCACGGGATGTTTTTCATGTTTTTGAGGGAAATTGATTTTATTTTGTTTCATGGTATGATCTCATTGTTCGAAAGCGTGTCGCCGCCTTTCCAGTCATTGAAGACTTCATTTTGCCACAGCTATCATAGACCAGATGAATCTAGTTGATTGAATTGTGATAATGACACATAAAAGACGATGATCCCGGTTGATCAGTTTTGTGAACGTTCCTATTCGTGTTTTAGTAAACTGTCAAACCACATATGGCAAGATCATCATGTTTGAGATATCTTATTCAATTCACCTGTAATTCATCTTTCTATTCAATGCCACCCTATCATTTAGCCGCCGCTTTCTTCTCCTTATCAACAACATTACATTTTATTAACATGGAACGCATAGAAGTAACAACTGGTTATAGACGCCTTATTGTCAATCTGTATAGCGAAGAATCATTGAAAACTCGTGGCAAGCTTTAGAGCTGATTAAAATCTTTAAAAAGGCCATAAATCAGTCAGTAATTGAAAGTATACATATTTATTCATTGGATCAATTGCGATTGAAATGGAAAATATCTCGCATGAAATTGCATGTCTCAAAATAATTTTGCACGCACAAAAGAATAATTCGGAAACAGATGAAAACTTTGATTTCTTTTGAAATGAATCAATTTCTGCAGGAATAAAATGAAGTATTAGAATTAATCAAGCATGTCAAACTTTCACATTTTTGAATGAGCAGAAATATATTTCCTTCCCCATTTCATATTCTTTTAAATATTTATTTAGCCAATGTTTTTCGCCTAATTCCTATTCTGTTGCCTTGTTTTATTTTCCTTTTCTGCAATTACTTCAATTTACTTGCATAAAATAGATTGTACCAATCAACATTTTGTGTGCATAAGGATTCCATTTGATAAAATATCAAATCTAGTTTCTGCAATGCATTGGCTTTTCCTGTTTTTTCCTGCATACTTATGTCTTTATGTCATTGCAAAATATCTAGCTCAAAATTTTGCTTGCAATGAAAAATCTGATGTTAGGCCTAGTTACGGCAATGATAGAAACTATCTTGAATTAAATTTCACTTGACTCAATGCAGAGACGATGATCTTAAATAAAATCGTTGCATATTCTCTAGCAGTTTGCCTATAAACAACACGTACAATGTTATGCCAATCTAGCACTTTTATGATAGATTCAGTTTAACAGAGAAAACCATGATATCAAATATTACAATGATAACTTGGTATGTATTTCATTGAGTAACGTAAAGAAAATCCTGCCTGCTCAAACGCTAATTCTCTACTTTGATGTTATACTCTTTATATTTTTACATTGATTTCATTTTTAAACCAATCTAAGCTATTTTATTTTTAAAGATCTGCGCAGTTGTTGTGAAATTGTTTAAGAAAAGTGCTTACGTGACTGAAGAATCCTTGAAGCACATGCGTACACTAATCTGGCATTGTTTACTGACAAAGCAGTTCTTTTTTAGAAACTCAAAAAACTGTTTCGATGATTCTTATAACAAGCGTTCAATGGATTTCACTTAACTGTATATCGTCAAAAATTCTATTCTAAATCTACTGTTTTTTCTGCACATTGTTCCTCACTGTTTTTCTAGCGATATTCATGATCATATTTTAATTCAACGCTGTGAAATATACTTTCACGATCGTTTGCTCACAATGTACCCATTCCCGTGACATACTTCATTCAAACTATTCACATTGCTTGCAATGATACACATGTCTTGCTATGACCCAGCTTAGAGTGTTTGTATTTGCTTGTGTATTTCTAACGATAACTGTTTATCTATACTATTTTATGCAAAAGAAAAGTGCTTACTTGCCTTTATTTTTTCTGTAAAAGTTGTTTTAATTTCCTCTACAAAAATTGTGCTATCATTTGAATGACTTGTGTGTGGGCAGGGCATTTTCTTCGTTTCTAAACAAACGTGCAAGGACGTGTGCAAATATCTCCTTCTGTATTACCAAAAACAACAAATCTATTCATTAGAATAGGCCTTAAACTAAAACGAAGCCTTGATTATTTTAAAAGAGAGAATAAATAAAGTCCTCCTTTTTTCAAATGGAACATCGTTTTACGCGAAAGTTTTTTCTTTTTTGCTGATATTTTTATAATGGAAATATTAGTAATTGATAAACATTAGCAAAGGTTATATTCTGAATTTCTACTTTATCATGCAAATATACATTACAAATTCATCCTAATTGATTTAGATTATGCATAGCCCTAATATTGTAACAATTAACCATGGTTAAAAATATGCTTCTTACATTTTAAAATTACTTGGAACCATTCTCCGTTCTTTTAGAAAACCTGATATGATTATCATGATCACTGATTTGCATTTTCTGGGTTTCTTATACACATGCTACACATGTTCTTTCACTCCAGATGTATAACTTGACTGGGTATTTTTAACCTCTCGGTTTATTCTTCATTATTTATTCTAATCATTTTTCCAGACCACACTTCGGCAGAAGCTGTATATATTACCTTCAATCTAACTTGCTATAGATGCAAGAAATTGACAACAAATGGACCACATAAAATAACTTTTGCTTCCCTTTTGGTCATTCTTCTGTTACCTTTCCCTTCTATTACATACAAATTGCAAACATTATCCAATATCAAAGTGCTTATTTTTTCCTTTTATCTTTAGTTATACATTATAACAAAAGAAGAATCAACATTTGTACTATGTAAAAGGTTTATTTTTATCGGCTTGTAATGAAAGCTTCGCCAAAAAGCAGCTCTATTCATTCTTAACCCAATACATAACAGCACTCCTTGCTATAGCAACTTAAAAGGATATTAATACAAAACACAATTGATTTGCGGCACAAGCCAATGACCTTAAAGATTCTCCCATGGGCCTTTAGAATAAATCGTCGCTACTTTCTTAGCTGTTTCTTTACGTGAGTTGTTTAAAGAGAAAAAAATGCGGCCAGTGTTCAAATTGACGAGAAAAGTTTAGAAAAAACAAAGCATTGTTGTTTGAAAATTTACAAATACAAGAAAATAGCTTAAGAAAGACTTTTTGAGAAATTCACTTGTGTTTCCAAATGATACTAGACATTTGTTAGTTCATTTTTTTGTATTGAGTTTAGTGGGTCATTTGTTGTCACTCGTTATTTCTATGATTCAATCGTGTTGCGCAATTTTGCGTTTTGATGCTTCGCGAAGTTTTGTTATCGTGAAAGAAAAGGAACGTAAAGCCTTGAAATACATATGTTTGCGAAATGGGAATAAGTTGACGTTGAAAATTGAACTGATGGAAATATGAAAGCGTATTTTGAAATATTTCGATTGCTCTCAAGCCTTATGGCTACGACACTTGAAATACAGCAATACTTTTTAAGCTTTCATTGGCAAGTGATTCTGACGCCTAGAACAGCGCAAAACTTGTTTATTCCATGAGAATTTTGCTGACAATACTTTCGATGTCGCAATTCTTTCGATTTTATTCTTGGCCTTGTTTGCAACACTTAACACGTTGTCGCAGGGTTATGATTACGACGCAATTAGATATCTTAAATCTGTTGATTCCCTTTATCAATGTGTTACGTCATAGGCACCAGTAGATACCTTCTTTATACATTCAAGCACGTTTTGATGCAGGAGACTAACTAAGCGAGCCATTTTAATTATTTTTTGATTGTGAATGGATTCATCTCTCGCGAAAAGAGCACACAGATCCATCCTAAGCAGGCGAAAAAGTCAATTTGGCTTTCTAATCCGCAAAGCATAAAATCCTGTCTGTCGAATTTATTCGCAAAATCTATTAATAAAGGCTAAGAGAGGAAGTTTAAGCTTTTTATTCAGTCTTAATCGACCCTATTCCATCTTTCATGCTATTCTCATGGGCTTATATTTAGTGATGTCTATAGCCAAAGGACCAAAACAATTGAACGAAGCAGTAAAACAAAAAGCATCGCCGAAGCGCTTTCTTGATTTGTCGTCAAAATATCAAGCAATATTGACCGTCATTTTGGTCCATACCTAGATCCTTCAATTGATACTGAAACTACAATTCCCTTTGTCAGCTTTTATATCATTATATTAGATATTCTTAGTAAACCACAATATCACTACTACAAGCATTAACTAAAAGC
This sequence comes from Catostylus mosaicus, assembly GCA_964019065.1. Taxonomy (NCBI): domain Eukaryota; kingdom Metazoa; phylum Cnidaria; class Scyphozoa; order Rhizostomeae; family Catostylidae; genus Catostylus; species Catostylus mosaicus. Next base: position 359,518 of record OZ025188.1, on the reverse strand, counting down.
ACAGATAATTTAGGCCAGAAGTTCAGGGCCAGTCAATGGATTTTGCTTGTTCCTCAATTGATAATGTATTGCTATAGCATTTCTGGAAACTTATGCTTCTGTTTTTCCTCGTGTAAATTGGTAGTGATAGACAAACATGCATCAAACTTTTTGTAGCATAGAAAAATGATTTTGTTACTTGTACCTTCTATTAAAGACGATTATCGATGTTGATTGCTATGGCTGAGGGCTGCATAACATATATTTATGCCAGTTCATGCCGATGCAATAACTACTGAAATAATGTAAACCCTGTCCCTTCATATTACAATAGAATTTAACATTTATTGCAATGAAAATTCTTTGATTTCGATACAATCCAAGCTTTAGATGCGAAAACAGAAGCAAACGGGTGGTACAAGTTTCGATTCTCGAGGGATTAGGTGAACGGTTTTCAAACATTCATGGTAGGTGCATTGATACATTAGAATAATTTCTGCTTACCAATCTTTAATTAGTTTACAAATTAGTCACCCATTCAGTTGTACTGTCATCATAATTAAACCTTAACTCAATGATAGTTTCGGATAACAACAACAAAATCATTTCAAGTAGAAAACATGTTCTGTAAATTTATTTTGTTTCAAAATTCCTTTTCCTACGTTTTTGGTTTTGTCGAAAACGGCTATGCTTGTTCAGTATAGAGTCAGGCGCTATTGATTTCTACAGCAATTCTGCTGCTGATTTAGCAAAAGGTCATCGGGTTATCAATATCATTTCCTTAAATTAATATCCCATCAGATAAGGTCATTCAATCGCTTTTTCGAAAACCATAATGAATCTAACATTAAAAGCCCGCAGCTCTTCACCTCTCATTAGATAGCGACCGCGTTATGGTTTGCGCTGTTCATTGCGGTGTCTACACGCCGATTGGCCTAGCTTATTCGCTTCTGCGCAAGGTATTGTTGCGGTGCTGTTTGGAGTGGCAGTTCCGTAGTAACCAGATCAATCTATGTGTCTAGACCGAACTCTTTTGAATAACCCGCATTAAATAGGCGCTTGCACACCTAAAAGTGAATTAGAATCTGAATCTGAATGGGAAATCCACCCTTTTCTATATCTTGTTATTGGCGCTCAGGTATCGCATTTTTAACGTGAATGGCATGGGAAAGAAACGAATGAAATCACAATAAAATCAGTGGCCACAATGAGGGATAAGACAATTTGAAAGCCCATTTCGCCCGTCGTTTTCTGTGTGGTTTCTTTATTCTGTTCAGATTACGCTCTATTCTCGAAGAAGGTTTAATTAAAATGAATTGGAACATGACAAGCTTTGTCTTTCAAAAGACTCACTTCCCGTTTATTTACAGCATAATACAGGTCTATCTGTCTCCTTAAACAGCACATAAGTATGAGCATATATAAGCATTATCACAACACAAACGCTTATAGATATATTTTAACACTAACGTTCTCAGACCCACTACCTTATTAACTTTTTAATAGTCCATAGTGCAGAACATAGCAGACAGCAGAACAAGATTGCAAGCACTGTTTCAAAACTTGGGGTTGTAATAGAAGACTTTTGCCCTTTCCTACAGAGAGGTTTGTAAGTAAAGGAAGACTTTGGAGGCATCGGCTTGATAATCACTATATAATATACTGTGATATATTTAGATGTGAAGCTGTGAAAATTGTATAAACCTTCTTAGGCTATCGTACCACCCAATGTTAGTATCTTTATGTATCATTGGATTTCAAACCTTAAACTGCGTTAACATCGAGCACGTTACCTTCCCAGAGATGCCTGCAGCAAGGGGGTGGCGGGACAATAGCTGTTCTTACCCTCAGAAGGGAGCTTAGTTTTTTACAGTTGTTACCCCTAAGCTATAACGATTTCAAGTGTTGTTCAACATCATATGGTCTTACATGAGGATTTTGCAGCAAAAATGAGCACCTGATCAAAATCAGGATTGTGGCCAATTGTTGAGAAACACCTGTATTATAAGCCAGATAAAACGCGAGGATTAAACAAAAGAGGTTAAAAAGAATAAGGAAAGCTTATTGTGAGAGATCTCTCACCGCGCCCAAATGGGTTCAGCATCATTTAGTCCCACAGATTTTATTGCCTTACACTTTGATTCCAGAAGTTTCAATCCACAGGGAAATTTCCTTTTTTCACGAACAAATTTGAAAATTAAGCAAGCCATTCACATGTTGGTAAGAAATGTTTACCCTTGTAAAGGGCACCATTTTACTATACCCCATCTCTCCTCCCAATGTATGGCTTCCTTAAGCGACTACTCTGGCTGGTTAACACAGATCCATTTCCCTTCAATGCATCTTTCAATAAATACGATATCATAAGCCTTAAACTGCGATATGGTTAGCGCAACCACTGTATTGTTTCAAATAAATTATAGTAAGACCAACAGTGCTGTGATCATTAACAGGTGTATGGGAACTCAATAACCAGAAAGTTAAGCAAGATTATAGGCTAAGATGCTAAGCAAGATTGTAAGCTAAGATGCTAAGCAAGATTGTAAGCTAAGATTTGCTCAACAATAATTAACTGACAATGTTGAAAATGAAACAGTTTAAGCCGATGCTAAAACACTTCAATGCAACTGTAATTCATTATAAATTACTAAATGAGCAGTTTAAATTACTTACATGGCCGGTGGACATTTACAAAAGATATAACATATTTTCAACATAAAATAATGGGCCTTTTCAATGCAAAATCAACTCTTGTTAATTAAAGATCAGCCAATGCAGATTATTCAATTTTAATTTGTATTAAAAAATATTGAAAAGATGTTAATTTACCTGTCTTTAGTGCTATCATATACCAATCTTTAGATGTGTTCTTGCAGATGTATAATCTACTCTGATGTTGAAGATGTCTATCACCCCTCTAGCAGATATAAGCTGTACTAAATAAAAGCGGCCACGATAGATGTGGTTTATTTCAAAGGTAGCAGCCGTATTTCAAGGAAACTGCCTCAATTTTTGATAACTTTGCAAGAATGCCGTTTAAAACAATAGATTTGCCTCGGAAAATGGTAATAAAACGATCAGATAGGATGCGCAATTTAGGAAATCACGTAACATCCAGAATAGGAAATCGTTCGTAGCACGACATCTACTTATGATTTGCATAACTCAACGGTCCGTTTTGGCTTTACTTTCATCCGGTAAATGTTCTTTTTAAATAGGATAGCAGTAAGAAAACAAATGCGCTTGCTTGGTTGCTATTCCTTTGAAAAATGTTTTTAAATGCTTTTACAATCGGTTTCATTTGAGCGCATTGCCCGAAAGACAATAGTTAGTAAACAGAAACACCGAGAAAGAATCAAACATCCTTTAATATTACAAATCGTTAGGTTCTTATGTCATAAGCATTTGGCTTGAATTTCCTCAGTACGCGTGTCTTCTGTCAGTCGATTGGCTTGCTCGCATGCTTTGTCGATAAGTTGATCAGCTATGCACAAATCCGATCAGTAAAGATGAACCTGGTTCAGACTGTATCTAGTCCAAAATAAATCATCTAATGTTTAGCAAGTTTGCAGTTTCAAACAGTTATGACGCTTATATGTGATATACGCAGCCAAATACTTTGTCTTATAAGAAACGTGTTCAGGTGAACAGTAAAAAAAGCATGCGCAGTGGCAGTGTTAGATAAGGGCAGGAATGTAAGAAGAGGGAAGAAACACCGCCCCTATTATTTCCTAAATGCGACAAGGAGCGAAGGGGCAAAATAGGTTTTAAGTAAAAAGCAATAATTAATTTTCTTTTGAATTTATTCAACAGAAATCACGATTTTATAAAATCATTTCAACAAATTAGCCAAAGCGATCATGATTAATATTAGTGTTTAACCACAGAATTCATCTCCACAAATTACATTGAAACCCCAACACTTTCGATAGCTTTTACTTTCGGTTATTGCTTTAGAATCGTCTCGTTGTCCTGTTACCCTGTGATTGGATTGCTGAGACGCCTATGAGTAAATAGGAAATCCAGCAAAACTAATTTCTTTCTTGAGATTACAATTTGTTTACTAGATTAGCAATATATTGCTGCGCATCACATTAGTATTTCGGTTCCATGTTACAACATTTACAGTATACTGATCTTAGATGATTTCATGTCTGTTAGCCCGAGGAATGTAACGATATAAGTTACATATTACGCCCTGAAAGCACCCCTTTCACCCTGGTTCGTTTTTTATTAAGAAAGGCCGATGAAACTGCAGGCTGTAAGGAGTTTGTGCACGTCGCCAGCAAGCAATCTGTGTCAGTCTATCAATCTACAACAAATTTTTATTTCTTTCATACAAGGTGGTTCTAATTAAAAGTTTTAAATTTTGAAATCGTTTGAGCCTTTATCTATAGTTCCAAGTGGTCTTTTAAGAACATTCTGCCATTTTATGATATGCATTTGCCTTGACCCACCATCAATTTTAAATAAAAAAACCACCCAACCTTGTGACTGATACATAATTGTCCATTTCATTATTTTCTTTATTTAGTTGATCATGACTAAATTGATAGAACTTTAAAATTTTTACCTTACTGGTGGAAAATGATTTTTAAACGAACAAGGTGGGAAATATCTCGTGCGAACATTAACAGAGGAGGCTTCAGGTTCAGTCTTTTCATGAAAGTGAAAGAGCAATTAAGATGTCTTTTTTAAGGCCACTGGAGTTTTGTGCATTGGGTTTCTATTGTTGGTTACAAAATATTCATTTTAGATTCCTGCAGTGTTTACAAAGGCTGGTTTCCATTCAGCCGTAATCTTTCAATTTTTGTGAGTTTTTGTTTAGAACGATTTAAACACCAAATGATGCAAATTTACAGCACCTTACGTCTATATCGAAAGCAGGCATGGAGCGCCTTCCCAAACAGGATGTTGTGATAATATTGGCTACTGCTCTCTGCTACATCTTGTTATGCGTGCACATACATATTGACCTTTGCAATATTTTTCATTCTCATCTGTACAAAACTGTAACACAAATTAAGTAAGGATGATTGAAGCCTTGAAGTGATAACGTGATGAATTGAATTTGAGCAACGATGAAAGTTTCTTATGACTTTTCAGACATTTTTCAGACTTGCACGAAAGAATCATGACCTATTTTCGTCCTTTACCGCGTCTTTCTTGTGACTTTGTTACCAAGAAATACTGATAACTCTTTTGTTGTGTTACTAAGGATTACAATTTCTTTAACATTTAATGGACATATCATCTGTCCATATCATGGTTAAATATAATTGATTAATTAGCTGACATTCCCCCAATTTATTGAGCTTTGTAGATTGTCTCGACCATTAATATTCATCGTCAACTGTATCACAGTCATCATCGCAATAGCATCATCATCATCATCATCATCATCATCATCATCATCATCATCATAATCATCATCATCACCGCCATCACAATCATCATCATCATCATTATCAGCATCATTATCATCATCATCATCATCATAATCATCATTATTATCATCATCATCATCATCATCATCATCATCATCATCATCATTATCATCATTATCATCATTATCATAATTATAATCATAATCATCATCATCATCATCATTATTTTCATCATCATCATAATCATCATTATTATCATCATCATCATCATAAGCACCATCATCATCATCATCATCATCATAAGCATCATCATCATCATCATTATCATCATCATCATCATCATCTTCATCATCATCATCATCATCATCATCATCATCATCATCATCATCATCATCATCATCATCATCATCATCATCGCCATCGAGCGGTATCATGATCATTGCAATTATCACCATTGTCCTTATCACCTTTTTGCCATCATTCTCTTACATTATCCATAGTCACAATTATCATTTTGGTTAACATTATCGCCAATACATGGACCACTCACATCATCATTGGTTAAGAGGCCTTCCTTGTTTAATCTAATAACTTCTAATTTGACATAGAATTTAATCTATTCATAAATTGGATACACATATCGATCAGCACATAATCAGGAAACGAAGGCAGTTCCAATTCAGGCTTATAAATATTGTCTTAAATAAGTGATGATACGTATTTTAATATGTTATTTATGAGGATGTGCTAGTCTTACACGTTCCAAGCCAATCAAAATTCAAGCACTAAATTTCTGTGAACTTTTTGCTAATAGAGTGTAAATGCTTTTAATTTTCATCCTATTCTAAGAAAAACGTGAGCCATTTTCTCGTCACTGCGGTATTAAAGAATTTATAGATGTAATTGCCTGTATTACTCAAAACGTTTATTTGTTGTTGACCACAGATTCGAGCTGTGCTAGTTTCTAAATGGCTGTAATGCTCTCATTTCCTCTCGCCTAAAAAAATGGGCTATTTTCATATTCATATTCATAACCCCCCCCCTCCCTTCCCATGTAGATTGCTATCCCTTTGCCCCTACCATTGAATACTCTATAGTCGCACCCTATTTTCTAGCCTAGAAGTGAAACAAAATCTGAGAAGAAACAAAAACCAGAGCGTTGTTGAACAAAGGCACAACTAAACGTAAATTGATCAGAATTTTCCCTTTGAGAAATCTTTTATTCAACGTTATAAGATCCAATGTCAAATCCAACTTATCATTATCGAGCATTTACATGCTCTGAGGAGGGTCGCAGTTTCAGTATACTGAACTGTGCTTCCTTTGTTCGATGCAATATCTTAGTTTATTATATCTAAGAAACTTTAGGCATCTTTTGAATAACCAAAACGCTGCTGATCAGAATTGTTTTTGATATTAGCATTGAATTGGATTGAGCTGCATTGAAATGATGTTCCTCAACCAGAAGACAGCGCAATTCTCTTGCCTTGGTTCTTTTAAACCACTAAACCAAACCACACTTCTGTAACCTTCACTTTACAGATAAGGAAAATTCGGCAGGCAAAATTAACACTCGTGACAAAACAAAACACTTTCAAAGGGTCAATCAACTACAACAGGCTATCTAAAGGTTTACAGAGTTTCATACTGGAATTAAGCGTGGCCCATGACTAACTGGGGCTATATGACGTGCTTTAAAGCTCAAAAATCACTAAAAATGAACCTGCTTTGCAGCCAGTTTATCAATTTCACCAGTTTGATCTAAATTGTGAATAATAAAGAGATCACGTTGAACGAAATTCCTCCTGGGTACCTGGCATGATTTAGGCATATCTATTGTGAGCTATTTTGCCTGTGATTCCCTCGCGTTTTGAAACCCGTTCGATAACTTTGATAACTTTTGTACAAGTTTCACATACTGAGTAAATGTTTACTGGCTAGTTGCGATCTAAAGTCTATTGTATGCAATTTCTATTCTTAATAGGCTGAATTGCAGGCAATTTACCTTCTTTATTTCGTTCCTTTGAAATCGGAAAATATCCTTGAAGATTTCTTTTCATTTGATCTTTGATTATAGCATTTGGTCATAGGGATTCTTACAACGCAGACGAAACTGGGTTATCGCTCCAATGTAAATACTTTAATTCTGTCAAAGCTGTCCTATCATAAGAACTGGAGTTAGAAAGAAAACCTTACCTTAATAAGAAGCTTTTCTATTGTTTGACGATTTAGATGCTGACTATTCATAACAATAGATGAACGTAATGAGCAAAATATTCATAATATGGCAAAGTGAATGAAAATGATATATCAATATTTTTCTATACGTATTCTACTGCTATTTTGTTTATGTTTGTGTGTACATGCAGTCCTTCGTGCAAATAATTAAGCGAAAGTTTCGCCTCTGTTTTCCCTTCAAATCGTGAAAAAGTCTAATATTTTAAGATTAGAACGTCTGTCAAACACGTTTCTTATTTTCTTCAAACAATATTTATCTGAAGTAGATGTTTATCTTGTAATATATGAAGGGCTTTTAAATTTAGGAAGGTTGTGTTTGCTGTTACAAAAGAAACTTTTATTCTGTTCATCCAACTTTGTTATTTTAGCCAAATCAATATAACACTTTTTATGCTTTTGACAATCAACCATTGATTGACTAACTATTGAAACAACAATTCATTTTTTCTATGGCTGTTAATTTTCTGTTGATTTTAGTTTTATGGATGTACATTTAAGGCATTTTGCATTTCATATTGTCAAAAAGACTGGCAGCAAAAGAGGCACCATTTTTATAACAATTGTCCAATGCCTTGCTGGTCCACCTTTCTGATCACAGTTCCAAATGCCTATAAAACATTCATTGACAACATGTTGTTCTAAAATATGCCCATTTACGATATATTCGAGTTGAGATCAATTTTTTTCAATTTTTTCAACTGACAGCTGTTTTGAGACTTTTAAATGCCAAGTTTTATACCAATTCCCCGTGTAGTATATTTGCGTTGTCTTTACGAGTACTTTATGAACCTTGATGAAAGAAAGGGCAATTTTCATAAACTAGATTGTCATATAGAAGTCGATGACTCAGAAACGTGAGCCCTGTTTAGAATGCTAGGTCAACAAGCAAGGTTTCAAGCCGGCCTTTAACATGTTCATAATCTTCAAAAATTAATAATTATTGGCAAAAGAAAGATTTGCTATTTCATCTATTCTCGCTTATTTTTCTTTGCTACCATGATTTTAGACAGAAGTATTGCAAGACAAAGATTGGTTCTAAGCTTTGATATCAACGGGTTAAATCATAGCATGCAGTTCGAGATGGTTGTTCTTATTCATAGTATGTTAATTGAACTCCTTTAAGTATAAAAATTATTTTGAATAAAAAGGAAGAATTGAGAATAGCAAGGAAAGCATTAAAGTAGGTTGCAAATATCATATCCATGTACAAAACTCTGAGAAATATTTGTGCTATGTAAAATATTTGTAAAAACTGCTTTGATGAGCCCCATTGTTGTTGAGAGTTGCAAAATCCCTTCCTAGATGTTGTTTGTTTGTCTGTTTGGTGGGGGGCAGACCGATTTAAGGATACAATGATATTGGTTGATGTATACCTAACGTTTCTCTGCTCGTAAACAATTATCGTTGCTAGCATATGAGCTTGGATTCCGTTGATGCGGTGAATACCCTAGCGTAATCTAAGATTTTGTCGTTTAAGAAGATCTAGGGGATTTGCAAAATGTTATTATAGCTCATTTAGAAAGACAATGATAATTGTGATCAAATTGCTTATAAGATCTATAGCATGTGAAAAGCAAAGATATGATAAACCCTTATTTAATACATTGATTACGTCTCTCATGTTCTCTAAGCTGCAGTGAATTGGTTTTATTCGGCGATTTTTGTATCTGCTACTGCCTCTGCCAGCATTATTACTTGTTTTGCATCTTATTCTGAGCACTTTAAACAGAAGTTTTTTATATGTTTCAAACGGTTATTTAAAAACACGGCAAATAAACAAACCAAGTTAACCATGAGACAAAGACGAATTTGCCATCATAATAGTCAAGATATCCATTTTTCAAGATGATTTTTTCCTTCTATTTGTACTCATTTTTCAACTATACATCAATACATGTCTACTTTGCAGATGAACTGCAATTCTGCGCTAACATTCCTCAGTCAACCAGCATCGCTTTGCCTTTGAGTGTGTCTACTTTAAATTGTTGCTTGATGGCCATACCATAGGAACATTAAAATTTTGTCTAAATCTACATCATAATCATTAAAACTAAAAGACTGCTTTATCACGTCAAAATGATGTCCATAACTTTATACATGAATCACCTATGCCCTCTTTAGTGAAGCAAGATGGTCCAACATATCTCATGCTTCGCTACGTATAGCATTCCATGAAAAAAACATTTTCGCAATATGTACAATCGTGCGTTGCATTTCATAGCCAATGAGAAATGTTATCTCAATGTATTAATGCCTGAAACTTGAATACCGCTAATGACCAAAGCAGAAAGTTTGGATTTGACTAAGCCACGATTAATCATGTAGCTTGTAAGCTCATTTTTAAGCGCGCTTAACATTGAGAAGTGCGTCTGTATTTAAGCCTACTTGTGGGCATTTGGATCAAACGTTTCGTTTCACTTGTTATTTTCTAGCGAACGGTTAAAGACGCATAAAAAAATTCCCTGATCTGCAAGCGAAATATTTTTGTGCTTAAGAGAATGCTGTCAAAAGCACCATCATTGTAAAGTAGCATTATTTGCAGAAGGGAAATATTTCTTCCATGAAATGAGATAAACAGAACGTCTGACTATGGCGTTATTTGCATGCTAAATAAAAACATATCTTTAGAATAAAATATTTAATCAGCTTACCAAAGAGTAGTTATGCGTTGATATGAGCGAACCAACTTGACAGCTTCAATCTCATATGTAAAAAATGGGGTCAGAAGTAAAGCATTTTATACAAGCCTCGTTTTGCATCTGTTTCTCTCATGGAACGCCATTGGCTTGTCGGCAATGACAGTCAAAGGCATAATGGAAACGGATGAAATCTTGTCCAATCCTATTACACGTCGTGCAATGAACATACGAAGAAACCCATCATTTGAACAACAATAGAAGCAATTAGCATCACAAAGAAAAACGATCATGCCGATTGTTTGCTCCAATTGTTCAGTATTGGTCACGCGCTCACACCCGAATCCGATATTTCGTTGGGATGGAGCTGGTTAAGAGTATATAAGTATGGGGAATTCCCATGCTCTCCTTGCTGCTGCGGAAAAATCAGAACTGGCCGTGCGCCGGTTTTTCTCTCAGAATTTTGCGATTTCAATGACATTCCGTCATTGATATATCCTAAGCCGTCTTAGCTAAATCTAACAATACAGACTTTTTCCTTGTGGACAATGCGAGTTTTATTGTGGACATCGTACCGCATCTAACTGAACTTATACTAAGCTTTGCACGATTAACAGGACATTGATCAGGAGAACCCTAGATCCTTTAATGCAATTTATTTGAAGAACCTTACAAGCGAGCTAAACACGTCCCGGTTTCATTGAGTTAATTAGCATATTTATCTTTATATGTTTCACTGCTTATTAGTAAGTAATTTTTCTTAAATTAAGACTATCAACGCTTCTAAACTCTTGCATAACACTAACAACGTAGTTGGGGACCCTTTTATACGCAATATTGGGAGGCTGCGTGGTCATTTTTCAGGGAGTGAATGTTTTGAACCTTAGTTAGAGACCAGCGGGTAATGTTCTCTTAGCATATATTTACGCACCAAGGTTGCCTGATACTCAGGCGGAGCTTTGGTTTAAATGTATTGTAAAACATGGAAAATGTTTCAATTTTAGCTAAATCAAGAATTTTGTTTGTACCGCTAATTTTTTTTCAAGCTTCACTCTTTGAAACATCTACACAATGTGATACATTATCTTTCATTTTCACTTGTTGTTTCTCCAAGAACAAGAACAAATGTTCTACATCATTTTTCCCTTCTTCATCACAATTTTAAAAGAGAGTGCAGACTTTTACAACGCAAATGCAAAAGACTGCGAAATTCTGCTTGTAAATTTTGTTAGCTGCTTTGATACAAGATTCTATTCTTGAGAGAATAAAATTGCTTCTATTTTTAACCAGCATCTTTTTTATCAATTATTTATTTTCATTAAAAAAATTTTAAGATTAATTTAATGTCTGGTAATGTTTAATTAATATGGTATCTCCTTGCCACTCCGAAACCTACATCGTGAGCAGAAAGTGTGAAAATTAACATTTAAGTTATCTGTACTTTTGATCTGCAATCAAGCATTCTCTAAGGCATTACATTGTTACCCCTAAATCACCAAATCAGTATTCTATTTTCATCAGCATTTTATTTTCATTAAAATTCCTTTGTCATTGATATTCCATTATTATAGCCATTTCATTGCTGATATTTTTCCTTCTGTGTTCTATTTTTATCAGTATCTAACACAATCCGACTGATATTCCAATCAATCTCCGTTGCATCAAGATGCCCTGCTCTTCAGTATTCCGTTTTCAGTTACTAATTGCTATGAGATTTGCAGTCATTTCCAGATTGGTAATTTTTTTTACTAGGGAACGAGAATTGCAAAAGAGAATGAGTGAACATAGCATTAGCGTGAGAAAGATGCCCGCAAGACATAAGATAGAGATTACTGTTTTATAACAATGGATGACTATGCGTAGTGCTCAAACCGCGCGGTTTCTTAACCTATTGTCAAGACCAGCCAAAGATCTTTTGGCCTAAAGGAGAGTGGAAATCTTCTTGGTCAACTTCTTGGGCTCTCGTTCAACTTTGTTCAACCTTTCTTGATAAATGAATCAATTAAGTCGTGACACTTCAGTGTAACGCTGTTGTGCCCTCTTTTATTAAAACTCCTCTTGATGTCCAGCTGTTGGAACTTAACTTTGCCTTAACTTTCCAAAGTAAATACTATAAATTGTTTGAGTATCACTGAAACTACTTAACTTTTGTTTAAAATTTTATTGCGGGATCGACTTTTTACATAAATCCTAGGATATGTCCAATACAGTCAAAATGACTAATTATCGTGTTTTCAGTCTATTGCAGCCAAGGCCCGCTAAGAATTCTATCTTTTATCTTATTTGTATTCTTTATTCAAGATAAAGATACCAATTTTTCAATGTTCCAGTTGTTCCTTTAGCAGTTTATAATTACTAAGTATTAGGAAATATCCCATAATATTCCCTCCATAATCAATTATTAATTTGGAAAAGATGTACTAAACGTAAAGGTCAATACATTTTTAATCCTACATAATCACATTCCATATGAGTGTTTCAATTGCCCTTAAGTTGGATCTTGGCCAAAGCTACTATAAGCTTTTCACAGCCGCATGCAAACGATCTTGCTTAGTCGTACAGGTCTCCTATGATAATGATACAACAACAAAGTATGGGAAGAAGACGATGACCTTCTTTAGACTTGGGTCAATTCTTAGATACAAAGCTATCAATATCCAACATGAAATCTTTTCTTTTTAAGGTTTAAGTTGATTTAGGCCTTCCTAAATACATGGACAACTTAAATCACCACTTCTTAAGTGTCTGTTTTAAATGGTCTTTTCATTACAATTACAAACTGGAATGCATTGCGAGCAACCATGTTTTTCTCTACCATCAGAGAACAATGATGGCTGTAGATTTGAAAACTCGATTACAGAATTCTCAAGGCAGTAATTGTGATTTTAGCAAATGTCCTAAAAGTGGCCAAATATTCAACGCTACATAGCATTTGTTTCTTGGCCATTTTTTGTTGATGATACTTTCAATAGTAATACAATCACTACCCGACTGCTTTCCGTCACAATTTCTTTAAACTTTCATTTGTATTAAAATTCAGCCATGTTTGAAGCCGATACAAATAATCTCACAACAACAAATTGTTTCTGTCAAATGTAATTGCAGAGCAGATGTCCATATTGCTCTTCTTATCATCAATTTCAACGCTAATTGCCTAGCTAAATAAGGGCTTGGCTTTCAAAACTATTCAAGTTGAATTTTTTATTTTCTGTCAGTTACAACTCACTAAATTAACCTTTGACCTTCGTAAACGAGGTTAATTTACCCAAATTAACTCCGTCTATTCACTGCTTTTATAGGAGTAAAAAAACGTTTCAACGGAGATTAATCAATTAAAAAAGAAAACTTAAAAAAAAATTTATACGAGGGGATTTATACGAGCTTAGGTTCTTTGTGCATGGATGCACTTTCCAAAAAACCCTGGTATTTTTGCCTCTGATTTTAATTTAAATTCTCAACTCCTAATGCGCGATTTAAGCGCCATCCATGGCAATAGTTTTAGATACATGCTAATGAGCAAAACCTGATTTAAGGCATCGCGCTGATGAATGCATTTCCTCTTGCTTAAACTTTTTCATTATTCATTTTTATTTAGGTTCAAGCATCCTTGAAAACCCTTCTTTTCAAATAGAAGTTGATGAAGATGCTTTAAAAAAGTTTAGAATTTTTTGTCAGGTGAGAAATTTTCATCGTCTAGCCAATATACCAAAAAAATTTCAATATTGCTTGTTTTCATTTCAATATTTCATACACTGAAATAGTTTTTTTTTTACAATAATTTTTCTACTTTTTGTTCGAAAGTTCAGCCATACTGAAAGAAGAAAGTTGCGTAGTTAACCCAACCACAGAGACTGAGTTCGGGTTTTTGATGACATAACCAAAAGTCTTTACAGCTTTTTTCCAGATGGCACTCCCTCGAACTCAAACAATTATCGAAGGAAAATAGGATCTTGATGTTTGGACATATGTAGCGCTATTTCACTGCCGAATATCATATTTAAGAGGCGATGCTTCTGTCTATATAGGCGGCCGTCGTATATGCACTTTGAGTCACAAAAGCCCTGTATAATTCCATTAAAACTAGATTTCGACTGACATAAGCGCTTTAGGAGCAGCTTTATCATTTTGAGCTGCAATCACAAACCGAAAGACACACCACAATAGACTTTCATTAGGCCTTTTTGCGCTATTTAAGTCTAGACAGCAGATTTTATTTGATTCATGCTAGATTCGCCAGAACTTCTTTTTATACCAGAACGCTTGTATTGAAAATCATAGTAAACTTAAATCTGAATTGTTAAAAGGTTTAAGCTATAGTTCATCGAGATTCATCTTCATAATCTCATTTTTATCGCCATTTTCATTCCTGTTCAACACACGTATATTCGACATATGTTGTCTTTGAAAATGTTAAATTCAGAGATCTTTTTTAACGATTTAAATTCAAGTTCAAGTCAAAATTAATCAAAATGATGCTCAAGGTTAAACTTGCATTATACATTTTATTATAAGACTTCCTTGTATCATATATAATTGTATTGTAAGGTATTATTAGGGGTGTTAATTAATTTCATGTGAAAACCATGATTGCACCTCCCAGTTCATATTTCCACGGCTGGCAACAAGGGAAGGTTGCTGAAAACAGTTGAAATAACAATGCCATACCTCCAACCATGTCCTGTTCACCTATTCTCTTGAGAAAAGTAAATTTTTGGGTAGAATAAATTCTTGAAAAATAGCTGGTGCAATTGCGACCAGATGCAACAAGATTATTGAATGGTCATCAACAAAAAGAAATTTGTATTTGTTAAGCAATTTGTTACTAGACTATGCTTAAAGAGAACCTAACCTAAACTAACAAGCAAACCTAAACTATGCTTTAAGAGAACTTGAAAATGCATTCTATCCCCTATCGAAAAGTGTTTTGTCAAGTTCTAACATGTCTTTCAGCTGCCAAATGCTTTTTCTCCCTGATCTGCATACTAGATATGCTCCAGTGAGACACCTGCATCTCTTGCGACATACTTGCAAGCTGCGTGACCATCATTTCTCGTCATCTACTTTTTTCCTTCGATCTTGGCTGCATGCAAAGCATTTTCCTTCTGTACTACGTCTACATGAACAGAACCGCGGCTGGATTGATCGACGTAGCAGTTGGAGATTTGTCTAACATTGCATCTACCCTGCTTTATTACTTGTTCCCAAACATAAGCATTTTCAGCACTCATCATTATCTCATCTGGCATGGCTCCCTCCCCAAGACCCATGTTTGCCTAACGTAGAACCATCCTGCCTAGAGCTTTCAAGGGTCCGTGGGTTAGCACGTTCACCTCATCTCTAATTTGATTGTTGTAAGGTTAAATGCATCCTATCTAAATGTTGCATGTTCTTCAGCATTTTCCGTTTCACAATATTATTTTTCTGTTCGTCGATGCTGTTAGTTAGATACCTTGAGGTTTCATCGCCTTCAATATTGTCGCCCTCTCGCCAATATGAACTCACTGCACATCGGAGATTTGAAAGGGCCGTAAAGAAAAGGGACAGTGTCTAACAAGGAAACAAAGATCTGATCAAATTCATTCTACTATAGGTTTGCTTTAACTCACCATATCTTGAGCAAGACGTATGTTCAGTATTCCACTTCTGGCACCTTCAGATGAATACTGAATTGCTCATTAGTTTTAAACTCGTTTTTAGCATGTTCCATAAAAATTAAAATAATTAGCAGCCATCATCTCAAAAATGTGCAAAAAAACTCAGGTTGGAAAAAAAATTTTGACATGGAAGGCAAGAACAAATGACATATTTAGGAAGGCAAAAGAGAGATTGTACCCCATCCGTCCCTTTACGATCCTCATTTAAAAATATGCCGTTGAAGGGCCTGGGGGCCTAAGGTTAAGTTCACCGATGGTCGATGAAATGAGATTCGAAGAAGTTGAAAATATGTGTGGTCTTATCGTACCGCATATATCAAATTAGCAAAAAATTAATATTCAATTTGTTCATTCATTTTGTAACTTAACAGTTATTACATTCCATGGTCAAAATCTATTGGATTCTTGTGTCGACTTTCACGGCCCCTCCCGCACCGCATAAACAATTTTCAATTAATAAATTTGTAAAACTATCGTTACAATAAACATGGTTTTTCATTTCGTATATTGCCATGACAAGCTGTACTGATAATTCAACTTTAAAAGATTTCTCTTAACCAAATCCATAAATCGCCTTAGGACTGTCGCGTCGCCTTTCCTCGCCGATTCAAGATGCTACATAACGGTTTTCAAATAATCCAATTTATTTTAGCTTCCAAGTTATATCTTTCCGAATTGAATCAATCTTAGGACAATATGGTTAGTAAAAAAACTTCTCACTCATTAGGTTCTTTTTCTCAACTTTCAATTTATGGAAAATGTTATCAATTTTCTTCTTTTGTTACCTCCACAGACTTAACAGAGAGGCTTAAAAATTGTTTTTTCTCAACTACCGTCCCAAAAGAGTATTGATCGCTTTCAGAAGGAAAGCTTAAATAAGCGTTGCATGGACCCTCTGATCCGCATGACATTAACATATAGCAGTGTGTGGCTTGATTTGCATTCATATAAAAAGAAATAGATTCATATCATCTTCTAAAGAATGTACAATGCAAAGCCCCAAGGCGACTCTCAAAGAAGGGAGGATTGTTGTTTTTGGCAAAGATTTCCCAAACATCCAAAAAATTGATATCTTAATAAATAATAATGTTTTTTCAACACAAAAAGAATTTTAAAATGAAGAATTAAAGTAGATGATTATGAAATATGGCATAAAATCTTAAAAAGAAAAAATCAGTATTTTGAAGTACCATTAGTAACGTTTTTTTACTAATTTTGCAGGATGTAGGTTTGCGATAATGATGGAGGTGGAATTGCCAATTGCTGTTTCCATTATTCACGTCTATGGTTCTGTGATGGTTCTTGTGTTCACCTGTCCCAAATCAAATTATGCGAAATATTAATGCTTTATGGCTGCTATCTTGGGGTATAATAGAATGACACACTCCTATCACACCCTCCTTGGAAATGGTTTATCTTAAGCATGAGTTAGACTATAAATATTTTTCAAGCAAAGACTGCAGAAGAAACAACGTGTTGATATGTGGAAAAAGGTTAAATGGGTGGTCAGTTGTGGGAAAATGTAAATGAAATCCAGAAGATTATTATAGCAACGATGTTTTGTTTTACACTAAATCTTTTATTTGAATCGTGCATTAGTTCAATTGATATCTAAAGCAACGCTTTCTAAGAGCAAAGTGTTGCCCCTAGTTTACTCACTGTTCTCAACAGTTAAAATGCTGTGTTCGTCGTAATGTTCCGCTTAAAAAAGGGAAATTCATCGTGAATAAACCATATATTGTATTGTAAGATATGCATTTGTATCATCTTGTTCACGTGGTGTACAAGAAATTGTAAATTGTATTAGCAATGAGCCACCCTTAGTGATCACCGACCCCTGGTGATATCTTTTCAAATTACAACAAAATAATGTTTTACAGTGAAAAGAGAGATGTTTTTTAAAGTTAATTTTTCACGGAAATCATTCATGGCCAGGCCATCCAAGAGCTGTAATGACCCCAGGGTGATTTAGGTGTCTAAATCCTCAATTTTTAATCCATTTTTGGCAAGAATTCGCCTAAAGTAATCCAATTAGTCATGAATTATTAAACTTTCTCTCATTTTGTTATTGTTTGTGACCAATCCTAAAACCATTCCCCTTCCCCCCTCCCCCATTTGTAGTGCGTACCTTTTGTTACATGAGATATTTGGAGGGTGCCAGGACGGGGGAGTAAGCCAGTTAGCCATTAAACTAAGGCAATCAGAAAGGAAGTAGACTGATAGGCAATAATGAACATGCAAGAGTTTTTGCTTTCAAAATTTTTCTAGTTTACCCTAAGCTGGTTCTTGTTTAGGTAGTATGCTGTTTTAAATAATGATTTAAGTCTGGTGATGCTTCCTTTGTCATCCTGTTTTAATTTGCCAAAATGGGCCAATGATTTGGTAAAAATGGTCAATAATTCATTAAAAAGAGCTGCTTAACGGTGACCATGTTTATCATCCTTTTATCATTAAATCAAATCATTATCTTGTTCTTCCTGTCCGATGAAATTGCTTCTACTCAAACATTAACCCTAATTGATGGTCTTGAAGTGTGTGGAATTAATTAGAGAGGGAAGATAGCGAAGCATCCGGGACAGTCCCCTTTTCCCTGACCTGAATTATTCATGATGAATGGTTGAAATGCTGAGGGATATTTTACAAAATGATTTGCATGTACTGGTTATGAATGACTCTTTGCTAGACACCTGTGAGACAGAGCTAACCAGGTCATATTCGCCACCTGTATCATATCGATTACATATTAATATTTCTTTAATGCATATTATTTTAATCAAAGTATCATATGAAAGAACCGCCTATTATCATATTTACAATGATGGCATCTGATCTCATTGCACTGGATGTTTGCTACCTTAATTAGATTGTTTTCTAGTAATCGATGTACTCAATCAATACTAAGACATGCATTCATGTGGTTTGGACACCTAGAAGTATCTTTTCGCTTCTTTCCATCAATTGCGCATTTCATTTTTTAGTCTTCGATTATGCTTTTCCTGTTAATAAGTGTTTTTGTTTGATTTTGTTTTACTTCGTCTTTAAGTTCCTAATACATCAGTTTAATTTTATGTTTGCTCTTAGGCAGCTTTTGTAGACTCACTTTTGACCGGCTCAGTAGCTATTCCTCATATTCCTGTTATAATTCCGTATATCATATTCTAAAATTCGAATGATATTTATCATTCTTCTTTTTGCTTCAAAAGCGATACAATATTTAAGCCTTCCATAACTTTTTTTGTTTAACACGCATACTATCTTTACCATTGGTTAAAGCAAAATTGATTAGAGTGCCGGCTTTTGATATCATTTTACATCTGCATCGGATGCCAAATGTATCAAAGTTTTCCAAAACGTTTAGCATGATTGTCATTCAGTTCTTTGATGTCTGTTTTACTGTAAAAAGCATGCATTTATTGACTTGAGATGTTTTCTTTTTCCAGTCACTTAATTTCTCGCATTTTCTGTAATTAAGCTTTTGCGTTTTCTTTCCTATTCAAAAATTGAATTCTTTTCCTTTTTTGCTTTGCATGCACAGTTTAATTTTAAAGTAAGATGGCATCACTTGTGACTGTTCCAACCAGGTTGGCTCAAATTTGTCACAAAATTAAATTGTCAAATTCTCTAAAGTGCCCTCTATCCTATCCAAGTTTTTTGTTTTCCTCCAATTTACTTCAGTTATTATGTAATTTTCTGAATGGTTTAAAATTGGTTTCAATCAGCATCAGACAGGCCTGCCCTGAACAAGGATATTGATTGAACATGCCTTGAACATATGACATTTGTCAACCTCAAACGCGTTGCCCTAGTCCTCCATCGTTAACGACCTGTAAATGAATTGCTAATGTCATGCTTCCCAGGGATATTCTCAAGCGTCGAATGAATTAAAGATAATAAAATTTGGCACTGTTGAATGTACTTTAGTGACCTTTAACCAAGCTATATTTCTTCAAATCTAAATCTTTGCTACTTTTCAAAAATATCTTAACATCTAAATGATCTGTCAGCTTCAGATTTTGAGGTTGGCCTAAGCTTTTTATGCACAAATCATCTTGTGTTTTCTCCTTGTTAATGACAACATTCTTAGACAGATTATTTCCTAGACAAAAAATCTTTCACGTAAGTTAAATTTTTGAATTTGCTTTGAAACAGCGTCTTAGGTAGGCTCGGACTAACAAATTAAAAATGATTATACTGCAAATCTGTTTTAGTAATTTTCCGGTTTTTTAGGGTTTTGCCCATGTATTTAATTGCGACTATTATGTTAATTGAAGTATGTTTCGAATCAATCTTTGTGAGGAGTTCTGAAGCAGACAGTGCATAAGTGTTAATTCTAAACAGAGGAATAAATTCATTAGGAAAAAGGATAATTTGCAAAAGACGTGTGCTGGTGGACGTTGACTAGATGTAGTTGCTCGAAAAAAAAGTTCCGTTGCAATTAAAGATTTTTGATGAATATTAAGTTTGAATAAAGTTTCCATAGGATAGAGAAAGAATGATTTTATGTAAAGAACAACCAACTAGAATTTCCACTGCTCAATATGAAATTACCCATGATAACTTGAACTTTGCTTACTTCGAAAAATTTGAAGGACATCATGGCCGAACATCCCATCGTAAAAAATGGACACAAGAAAACTATACTGCGTTCAAAGAATGAACTGTGGGGATAAATTAAGCTTATGAATAGCTTTTTAAATGTAGCAAAGAGTTCTTACAAGTCGGCCACATGACAGGTTTGCCTTCCAGTCTGGTAAGGTGAATGACACGAGGTTTTAGTTGTAAGAACCAGATTATCTAGGTAAAACCAAACTCCATTGATCGCCTTATAAGTTATAACCGACATTCAGAAACATTAAAGAGTTTTCAAAGCCATAAAGTTATCAACTTATTTAGGGAAAGACTGCGCTGCGATATAGACGCAAGATAGATTGCTCTAACGTTCAGATAATGAGTAATTGTGCATTCGGTCAAGAAAGTTTGTTTTGCTTAAATATTTTGGCACATTGAATGCATTTAATGGCCATTTTTAATGATGAGACCGATGTTTCAACCTGGAAATGTTTCTTCGCTGGTTAGAAGTTAATGGACAGGTCAGGCGCCAACAAAGTTTGAAGTTTTAATTTTTAACATTGTCACGGGTTGTTATAAGGTTTAGTAAGTTATCAGTATAATGCAATGTAACATAAAAGGTCAAAAGTTTAACATTATTAGTTACTAATTAACTTTTGTTAAAGTCTTTTGATGATTTTAAATAGAGTTTATGTTGAACTGAGATTAGCACTGTTGGGTTTGCTCAAGAATAATTTTTAAATTTTGTATTATGAAAATAAAAATGATATGATATTACGAAAAGATTAAAAGAGAAGATATAAATTGACAAAATGTTCACGTTTAGCATAGATATTCCAGACAAAATTTTTCTGAGATAGGTCATTTTTATTGATAGCATGAAGAGTTTCAACATGAAAGTTATAAAAATCATCATATTTTGATTAAGTTAACTACATTTTAATCAAGTCTTTTTCATTAATTTTTTTATTCATTTTTTCTCTTTTTTTGTACTCCCCAAGGCTGAATTTGGCTAGTTTGTAATATGATTTCTAAAAAGTAGACGAGATGAAGATAAATAATAAAGAACACTTCAACTAAAAACAGGATCTTCACAGTTATAGTTCTTCCAACAATTTCCATGGGAGATTTCTCTGATTAATCTGTTTTGATAAAATTTATATAGATTTTGAACCAGTAGATTTGCTGGGGAAACCCTTTTTGCCCAATACCTTCAGGAATCATTGATAAATGCCTTACTTTTGTTATAGATATAAATTGGTATTAAATAACATCTAAATAGCATTTGTTTCAAACCAGAACTTTACTTAACCTATCTTCATTTGTAAACAGTGAAATTACAAAACTGAACCAAAGAAATTTTTATAACAGCCTGCGAATTTCAAAACATGCATTTTTATTTTGAACCTTAAATTTTGATTCGGGAATTGCGTTGATGATCACAGAAATGCAGAATAAAACCATTTTTGAAAGATGCAGCTAGTTTATATCTGGTCAAATTTACTTATCAGCTCCTAGAAATATTGGATGTAATTTCTAAATGCTTTTCATGCTCCTAGGAGCAGCTGGGTACTTCTAGCTTAACCATAGTGCGAATAGATACGTATGAGGTTGATAGCACCAGCACTGCCTGAAATATATATTTAAAGACCTGTTGTTATATGTAAAACTGTTAGCAATAATTTGTAATCCTTAGTTATATTAATATATATATATATATATATATATATATATGTATGTACATCTTCTGCATTGAGCCGAGACAAGAACAATCAAGTATTGCGCAGTGGATTGGTCGTGAGACTCCGAATGTCGTGAGCGTGGGTTCGATCCCCACGGTCAAGACTAAAAATTTACAATGGGGTTGCACAGTTATGGTTAGTGTTTATACTCCATGTCAGCCATTGCTTAATTGATTTATTATCTATATACATATATATATATATATATATATATACGTGGCATCGTTCCTCATAGCTATATATGAATATATGAAGCTGCTAAAACATGCAATTACGTTTCACAGCAGTGGCATTTTTGTAGTTACTGTTACTACAATACTATAATGATTAATAATGTTATCCGCCTGTGGGCAAGTTTCGTAGCTCTATAACTGCAGATAACAAATATTCTATTTGAAGGAGCCACCTAATGTCACCTCAGCACCAAACAATCTTCCCTTGTTAATTTTATGTTATGGCTCATCTGAATGATTGCTTTATAGAACATCGTAA
Organism: Catostylus mosaicus; assembly: GCA_964019065.1. Classification (NCBI taxonomy): domain Eukaryota; kingdom Metazoa; phylum Cnidaria; class Scyphozoa; order Rhizostomeae; family Catostylidae; genus Catostylus; species Catostylus mosaicus. Next base: position 336,821 of record OZ025188.1, on the reverse strand, counting down.
CTATTAAATGGCTTAGTGAATTGACCTCTTAAACTAGATTATTTTTATTTATCAAATATTTAGTTAAGCCTTATTTGACCTTTTTATCAAAGATTAATTAAACAAAACCGTCATTTTTAAAGGTTTTTCTTTTAATTAGACAATACCGTTTTTAGTTTTTGTTAAGATTAGCTCCAATTGACATAAGTTGGAAATAAGTCTTAAATAACGCATATAGGATGAAAATTTTGATGTTAGTTGTTAGTTTTCAGCATAGAAAAAATGATGCAGTATTATCATAGATTGTGTACAATTTTATGTTCTGAATCGTCCCTAACTTATTTTGTGTTTTAAAAGCAAATGGATCCTTCCTTTTCCATGTTGCACGCTATTCCAAATGCGTACGTTATTAATTATTTAGTAACGTTGGTCCTAAGCCCTAACATTATCCTACGCCGAGGCCTCAGTTTTGAGCGATTACAGCAACTTTGCTGCATAAGCTTCTTACATCTCTATATCCCATTGAGATGTAGTTAGTCTGTTCGCTTTTTATTGCGAACAGATCTTAAATATTACATCGCCTCTTGCATGAATTTACCGCATTTTTCCGTCATGGATCGCGTTGTTTTCTAAAACTTCCCAGTTTTAGAAGAATGTTCTTCCTCTAGCCACCTGATTTTGGATCGGAACCAAGGTCATAACATAGCTTGGAATTTCTAAATTTGATTTCAGTAAGCAAATTGATTGTGTTCCTGAGGTCATGGTGTTCTGAATGTGAGCCCAGCACATGTTCTCTTACATAAAATGCTTCCTTATCTGAATCCTTCTTATCTTGCAAGTCTCGTGATTTGGCTTTTGATCTCTACTTCTGACATCTTCTGTTTATAATTTCGTGTTAATTACAATGAAAATTCCAATTTTATCAAAATACAGTATTACAACACGATCGTTCCTAAAATAATGATTAACTGTAAATTTGATGGTATTTTATTCAACCCTTTTCAGCATCTGTTATATTGGGAAATCAAGCGATTATCAAAAATTGCTGAACCATGAAAGTTTTAAGAGCACATTGCACAAAATATATCATGGAAATAAAGTAAATGTATAAACCTTTGTCAACAAGGAAAATCTATTAATTGTTTCACAACAGTGCACAACTTTTTCTAATCTTTAAACTATGGTGTTAAAACAACAATTTCAAATCTTAGAACTACGTTAGCAAAACACTCAGACATGTTCCACGGTTTATCATATCTATAAACAGAAGCAGGCATAATAAATTATTCGTTTCTCTCTATATTAAACTTGCTATGTTATCTAGATATTCTATTTTGCATGCTTATTGTGTGGCTTAAAACCAAACCAAAGATAAAAACGAAAAAATACCTTGCATTATTATTCTTTCTGCCACTCATTAGAGTCACAGTGGTAAAGTATGAAGTGTCGGGCATTGACCAAATGCTGAAAGAAAATAAATTGACAATCCAATGGTCGGAGCAAGTAGCCCATCATGATGCTATCATTTTTCATGACGTTGTTTTCAATCGATATCAAGTCATTTGTTTTCACTAGCCATTTTATCATCGTCCCGTGATTTCATACTCTAAGTAATGTTGGACGGAGAACATGTTTTTAAAGCTGCTTTTCCACGTTTTGCACTTTTATTTTCAGCACCAGAAATATAATGAAAGTTTTTAAAAGACCGTTAGTTTTAATGGAAACTTCTTTCAATTTAAATCAAAATCTAATACATTTATATTGGTCTAAGAAAATACTTTTAAGTAAAAAAATGGTACATTTACAATTCATAATTAAGGATAAAAGAGCCATACATCCTTCTCTCTTTATCAAGGTATGTCTGCATTCAGGAGTTTAGCATTCAGGAGTTTAGCATTCAGGAGTTTAATTACGATGCTAGAAATTCTTCAGAGTTCAAGGTGAACTGGGTCATTCCATGGCTTGTCTCGCATACAAAATATGTAATACGCGCAACGAATCGTTAAAATAATAATCAATCAGCTGCGTTGCATTAGCTGCTATCGATAGACGCCTTGCCACCCAAAGAAAGAAATAACATAATTTTTAAGGAAACGAAATAACAGCCTAAATATCTTCAATCCATAAGAGATATATTGCAACCAATAAAGGTATAAATTATATTTAGTCCTTTAAAAGCTTTTCAGTGAAAAATCTTTCAAATGGATAACACATTGTATGAAAATAACTTAACTGCAAATAACTGAACTCTTAATGCAAAACGTTTCAATATTTTATTGTTTAGAACAATGTTGTAAACGTCAAATTTGATGACTGAACATATCGTAAAATGTAAAAATCAGATTTAATTCATTGGCCTACTAGAGTAAAGAAACGATGGATGTATATAGCGATTACTATGTTGTTAGTCATTCTACGATAGGATCATTCTATCAATTGGATTCATGCTCGTTAAAATCTATTAATCATCTGGGAAATAAAAAGGACACTTGGTTTAGTATTGAGCATGGATGTTTTTATTTGGGATTGAAAATCTTCGATGCAACTTCTAGAGCAGAGCTGAACAGAATAAGTTGAATTGTATTGGATATCCAGATGGTATTTTTTTAAATAGATTGCATTGATGCCACGAGTTATTAATCCCTTTTATTGTTGATGAGTAAACAACCTAAGTATCTATTGCAAATGCCTTAACGTTGAGTTTTCACTTAAATTTAAGGCAATTACGATGAATGGAGACCAAACAAGATCTGTTGCTCTAAATGTGATTTTTATATCGATTTGATATTAATTATAGATGAGCATCAATTAATTAATTACTAATTATGAGGTGAACGGATTTTAAAAGATATCTTTTAGTGCTTTTATTGAATTCAGTTAATAGTTTGATTTAGTTTGAAAATAAAGGAATACTAGGATTTGGGAACACGTATATGATGTCATGAAATGCACATAATTTGCGTCTAATAACACACTTTATCTGGATTTTTAGATCAATGAATCTGAGATCTAAATTTGATCTTGCAGCTTAAAACTAGTAAATGTGAATTCGAAACTTTATCCTAAAAGACAGAACATTTCATTGAAAGTAATAAAATTTTATTAAGTAAGGTCTAGAGCAACGACAATGAAAGCGACAATCCGATTTAACGGCATGCTTGACAAGACACATGGACACATGGAAAATTCTCCTCAAGATGGAAAACTATACCATCTCCATGTCGTTTTCATAACAAAAGTGCCGCTTTGTGTCATTAAATGAAAATCATCCTTTTGGCGTACTTTTGATTAAATAATTGCACTTATTCCAAACTTTCTAAAACTTCCAAATAAAGCCGAGGCATTTGCAACCGATTTCGAAGTGACCATGACAATCCTCTTCGTTGTAACGTGACTAAGTGTTCCCTACATGCTCTTAATCATGGTGTCTGATTCTGAGCTAGATAACTGAAATGTGCACTGTCCCTTCAAAGAGCACTTATCCCCCCTTCCCCTTCGCATAAAACCCCCTCTCCTCTTAAAATTGCTTTATACAACGTGAGAATCAGTCAACATGTGAGCACATCTGTTGCTATTTCTAGTATAATTGGTAATTGACTGTTTTTTCCAATGACTAATCTGTTAAGATAAGCCAACCACCCTGAAGCAGCCTTTCAAGGAAACCCTGCAAAATAACTCATATTTGTTACGGTGGTCTCATTTCTTGAAAACAAGCTGAAGAGTGTCATCAAAATGTTATCGTGCTCAGATTGAAACCACGAACGACATTTAGATTGATGAGAGAACATCTTTGAAGCCAAGTGACTCCATATCTTTGTTCGCGATCGAACCAGCTTTGCCATCCTTATTTCTAATCCCAGTGGAATCCATTCGAGGTCGGTTAAATCCTATTTAGTCCGTTTCAACTCTGCACAATAAGGAACATGTCATTTGTAATTTAATAAAAGGCAAAATTGAATTAAAAAAATATTCAAAGGAAACGAACACCTCGTTATGACATTTTAAATATGATTGCGTCTAGCTTGACATTTTCTGCTAGTTTCCGTAATTTAGTAATTTAATTAACGTCACCTTCTGTATCAAAGGTATCTTATAATAAAGAAACTTCTGTTTATGAACCTCGTGCAAAGTTTGTGCTGTAAATTAAGTTTCAATGGTGCAAATGGAGTCCATCTGCTGCGTAAAATTCGAAATCATTTAAAGCAGTATTTGAAACTGTATTGAAGCAAATTGGATGATTGATAAGTAGATTCTCACCAATCATCTCAATTTATTGTGTCTAAATGGCATAATATGGCAAAGGATTGCAGTGTGTATGAATCTTGTTATAACGATTGTATCCAATAAAGATGCGATTGGCTACAATTACGAACACATTTGATCAGTTTCAGCATTTTTCACATTCCTATACATAAAAATCACCCAAGTAAGCCAAATCAATCAGTTAGGAATGACACCTATTTGCAACATGAATAGCCGTGGAAAGCTTTCTTTGCCAGTTCCAACTATGAATATACTTTCAAAGGCCTTAAAATACCCCTTTCTAACCTCTTTAGGTACCTTTTCTCCCTCTCTAGGTACTATGTCCATCATGGGCCAAGGAGGTTATGCCCTTACCCTTGCAGCTTCTACAATGTTATTTGTTGTTGTTATCTTATAATCTTTTGTCATGAATGGTAACATCATTTTCTACCCCTTTCTATTGATTTCTTGCCTTGAATCCTTCCTGTAATTACCATTTGTTCTAGCTCTTCTTCTTTTCGTATCACATGACTTATAAATTTTTCTTTGCCCTCCTCTGTCGCTGTCTGCATAGTTCTTTGTATCTTTGCTATCTGGAGCATTTCCACATTGCTGATTTGTCTTTTCCAATGTCATCCAAACAAATTAGGCTACCAACAATCCTCCCACCTGTTAGTAGTATTCTTGTTTCTTGGATATGTGTGCTGCAAGTGCTGTGTAAATGAAGATGGCAATTGCTATTTACGCAAAATGTAGGCAGGTGTTTAAGATTACTTGTATCTTCCACTGGATTTAAAAAGATGATACACTGCAAATATCCAGATAATAACAGTTCCTCATAAACTATTTGCCTCATCCTTCACTCTAAGTCTAGATGCTTAACTGGGCATATGATATTAGCAAACGACTGTAAATTAGAAGCAAGCTGTGTAACAAGGATGTGAATTAACGCAGTATCTAGATGATGTCACCACATGATCAGCGAAGTTCATCCTACCTAGCTACATTTAACATCTATTAGTATGTTTTGTAGATAAATAAGAGGCATGTTGAGTGTGGCTTTTCTAAACTGAGGCAAACTGTCTAGGCAGATTAATGCTATCATATGCTACAAAAAAAGCTATTTAACATGGGAGCTATTTATACTCAAAGGACAGACATGGTCTCCGCCAGCATCCCTTCTCTTTTGTTACAGGTTTAAAGCCAAAAGATTGAAACTATTTCTGGTCAGATCAATATGGCATATTTTTCTCACTATAGATAATCTCCTATATTGTCGCATATTTTCATCAATCTTTTGTAGTTAGTATGAAAACAACATACATACCAAGCAGCTTTATGTTCCTGTACCCAGGAGTTGAACAAATTGAAGCTCTTTGTTTTGGTGGTTACAAAAGCATTGGTTAATGCATTGGAGGGAGTATTTCCTCTCTGTTACGGCTGATTCTATTGGCTTTTAATCTGGCCTCGAATTGCTGTTTTATCTTGAGATTATGATGATCTATATCCCACGCGCAACAGCGCATCTTAATTAGTATCCACGCTTCCTATGCACCTTATAAGATGGTCAAATTATTCCCGGATTTTTTGCTGTCCTATTGCCTTCATGGAATGTTCAATTGAGTATCGACATTTTTGCAAATTAAACTTTGCTTGTTCAAAGGATCAAATATTCCTAGAAACCTTTATTTCAAACCATAAGATAAATATTGAACGGATTGTTGCGTTTCAAATTTAATCAATATATTGTGCAAAGTAAAAATAAACGGGGATACGAAAAATTGAACAAAAAATTGAGGATTTCAAACACTCGAATAAAAAGGAAAAGATTGGAGAAGCTGAAATAAAGCTTACGTCATTTATTTTATATTCGCTGCAAAAGAAATTTTACATCCATTTTAGCACTGAAAAACTGAAGTGGAATTAGATAAAAGGATGCTTTTCATTTTTTATAGATGATTATCTGACATATGATTTTATTGTCAGGCCATTTTACTCTGAGTTTAGAGAGCTCTAATGACTCCGCTCCTCAAAAAGATTCAAGCCCTCGATTTTTGCACATTTGAGTGCAATAACTGAGTTCTAGTGAGGTCATTTTGGCAAATTGGGGCTGGGAAATCTCATTTGAGGTTAGCTACTTGTGCATTTCTTGTGCGGTTGTCTTAACTTTCCGTGGTGTTAATATACGTGGGAATTTAACCAAAATGTGAAATCGATCAGGTTCTAGATGATAAGTAAGAGGCTTACAGAGTCTTAAGTTGTTGGAAAGCTAACTAAGCTGTGAATTGAGCAACTGCTTGTCAATCATTTATGGAAAATGATCAATGGGTTGTTTCGGCAGTTCTTTTATAAAACCTTTTCCGATAATCGCTTATCTTTGCTGCTTCCATCGCCTGACTTTTCTCAGCGACTAAACTAGCGGGATACTTATTATTGACAAAATCTTTTCAGGCTTCACTTGAATTTCGTGCATTTGGTGGTGTCCTTCTCTTTAGGATGATATCCGCCTCTTCAAAATATCCTATAACCAGACTCAGCTTTACCCCTTCGCGTGCTTCCAATTATTTTCAAAGTCATTGTTTTGATTGTAATAAAACTCCTTTAACCTTACATTTTTATGTATTTCCAGCTAAATTTTCTGGTTCCTTTAGGCTAGTCTGTTGTGAATAATTAAAAGATTTTTACCCAAAAATAAACTAACTAAAGAAATCATTGTATTGGAACTTTTCAGAGTTGCAGAGAAGCGGGTTAATGGTTAATAATCTATATACGTGTTAGTCAAGATCCTGCAATTTACGTTCAACGAATCACTTGTAACGACTGTCTTGTGTTTTTTCTCGTCACTTTCATGGTCCAGGATAATGTCCCTTCCGTGGCACAAAAAAGATTTTCGCATTGTTTGATCCATTTCGTTGCTTTTTAACTATATCTTGATGTCATAGACCAAATTATTTTGCGAACTTTGCTTTTGTGTAGCAGAGGGCGTGATTTTCCAAGAGATTAAAGATATTAGTTCAAGTAACATGCAATCAAGATATCTATGCATCTCTATCATTTCAGATTAAAACAGGCCTAAGTGCTACTCGATTGATAATTGCGTGAAAGTAGTTACAGGCAACAGAAATCGCTTTATCTCAACCAAATCATATCATTTTCTTATTGAAGAAGATAATGAAAATTAAATAGCTAGACCCTGTAAAGCATGAAAATGTTTCTGGGAATTGAACGTTACGTCTGTACATTGCAAAATATGCTTTAACACATTCTTAACGCATCTAAAGTACTGCAATGGCTGAAATCACAATACATTTCTTTGTGAAAGAAACACTAAGGGCAGATAGTTGCCTTGTTTTAAATATAGAACCATAATGGACACCTGAAGAAGGCTATATGTGTGCAGCTGAAATGCATGTGGAATATCTGAAAACGAATTCTGGGTCAAAGTGTTTTATCACAGTATTTTTCACGGTTAATTCAAAGGCTGTAATTTATGATTAATTATGCAAAAGTAAATTATGCAGGATATGTAATATATGTCAATTCAAGATTTGAGACAAGCTCAACCACGACTGAAATGAAGTTAATCAAATAAAAAACATTTCAACCAACATCAATGCAATTCATAACAAACGAGAGTCGTAATAAGGATAGGGGAACAGGAGATGTTCAAAAATTTTATAGGGGAAAGGATCACAATTAAGCACCTCAAAGTGAATGAACCCTGTGTTTATGGGTATATTACATTAGTCATTAAAACCAAGGATAACAATTATACTATCACTCAATCCGTTACAAAAATGCTAGTAGGGGGCGTCACATTGACCGTTACGTAATACCGGTATTTACTGTAAATAGGGTGAATACCTGGTAATATATATAAATAATCTTGACTATTCGTGAATCAAGATGTAATCGAACGAACATCAAAGCAAACACGACCGTCAAAGCAAGGCTAATTGAATGGATACCAAAGTTCGCAGAGAAAATGCAAAACAGATCGTGTAAGACCCGCTCGAATTGCAGGCAATAGAAGCTGTTCTGTGCCATGCTGTTTTATGAGCGAGAGGAGGTTTCGTTGGACGTGGTTGATACAGATACTTTTCTGCAAATAACTGTGGTAAACTTTTAATCCAATTTTTGACATTTGGGTATGGACATGGAAATTATACTGATACCAGTAAATTTTTGACGAAATTCAAGGTCATGCATTTACAAAGTTGTCAAGAATGTAAAAAGCTAATGCAAGTGAAAGAAATTAGTGTATATGAAAATTGCTGTGATTATCCAAGAATGTGACAATTTATATAGCAATATTTGAAGATAGTAATTATTCTGATAATGCTAGTTGGTATGCTTTTTAGCACAAACAACACCTCATAAATCAACTGTAAATAAATGGTTTATTACCATTATTGGTTTACACTTCAAATATAAAGCAAATGAAAATAATTGCTATTTAAAAAGTCAATTTATATGATGCGAATTGTAAGTTTCAAGTGAAAATAGATATTGCGCCTTTAAGGAAATTTCAAATTTAAATAAATAAATTCTCACAAAAAGTAAGCTGTCAGTACAAATTGATTAATTTACAATCTGATCACCAATGCACGTTAAAATTAAATCTACAGTTGATTTTTATGAAAACCCCTTGTTCTTGGCTCCTGATATGGCTTGAGTAGAATGGGGGTTAATTGGGACGGGACCTAGACAGACATCGCGTGAATTGAATTGCAAAAGGGTTGCCTTGCAAAAAACAGGGCTTGTATTACGAGTAATGCTATCGATGAACCTTATGATGACAAACGTAGACAAATGAATGATGATTGAAAAACATAACTGTGAATGCTGTTGAACTGGTTCCAATACTATCATGGTTGAAATAGTAAACAATTATTATTTATGCGATAAGGAGGCTACTTTACACAAACAGAATGGCCTAAATCAATCATTGGTAGAAGAAGACAGGACACGTGATAAAGAGGCGAATTAATAATGGGAATAGATTAATCGGGTAATTTAAAATTAAAATACCAATAACCTTAAGCATTGGAGGAATCAATAAGGTGTTGTGATGAGTTTGTATTCGTATTGATGTACATTTTATTTGTCATATTTTTATCTGACAGTGAATCAAACGATTTTTTCTTTGCAATAAGTTGAATTTCATCTGATATCTTCCTCTTATTTCTCATTCCTAGCATCATTTTCGTACCATTAATTCTTTGTGATTCAATCTTTAACAATTCTCTCTCTTTTGCTACCTTACCCCAGTGCTTTATTGATACCCTATGTCGCTTCAAGGAAATATCCGGATCCAATCCATTGCCTTCACACCGTTCTATAAATCTATGTAAATGAATCAGCCACTGGTGCTGCTCTTTGTGTTTTTGATCAAGGTTTTTTAGCTTGGTCTCCATGGATTGAGCAAAATTGTTCCAGATCATATCATATTCTTCAAAAACTTTCTCACAATAAGAGAAACTTTTACAGGATCGCCTACGATTCTCTGAAAAAGAAATAAAACCACTTCTAAGAACGATTAAAAGGATTGCTATTACTTGAAGGAAAATCGTGCATTGATATTACAATAGAAAATGTGTCTGTTCAAAGTATGATATTGAACGAGAAGTAACTGACTTAATCTAACTAAAGTAAGACAAATCTAATTAAAAAGCAGGGTGCAGCCGTTGACAGTTGCTAGAATGATTATTCACTAGGATCCAGATCCCTATTTCTATCCCCATCTAAAAAGCAAATGTGTTGAGGCATTGTCTAATGCTGCTACAAATAAAAGGGGGCCCTTTCGAATTTTTTCTCAATACTGTATCGTGATTTCTATGCCATAACCATTTTGCTGCTGATTAGTCCACCGTCTTTTGTTGCAGCTGTTTTCTTCAATATAAAATGCAAATGGCAAACTATTTGTATCGAAAGAAGCTGCTACTATTCGTAGAATTTTAAGATTAGCGTATTGTCACCCAAACAGTATTAAGTGTAAATCAGTATTCAAAAAAATTTCATATAGAAACTTTTAAAGGCAAATCATACCTAATTCATTTTCCAATTTGTTATTCCGTGACGTTTTCTTAATCATGAAACACGTGAAAATTGTCCCAAATACGATGAACACACCAATTGTCGCTGATAATACTGTTATTGTCTGTCTGTAAATGGGGGAACTTTCTTGAAACAAACTTGATGATTCACTTCCTCCATTAATCAGGACGGCCTTCGATTCACTCTGAATCAGACAACGAAATAAAATAAAATGTATGATGCATCAATTTTGCGCGTATTCATGCAACTAAGACATATTCTACAAATGACACTTTGATGGGCTTGGCTGGATCAATAGAGCAAAATCGCATTGAAACAATAGAATATGATTGGTAAATAGTATTTAAGATCAAAAAAGAATCCAGGGAGAAACACTGCAAAGAAACAACAAAGAAACACAACAAAATAGTTAAATCCGCCAGTTGCTTTTCAACAGCTACTTAAAAAATAAAGGCATGCTTATCATAACCTATATAAATGGATCTGGCCATATACAATACCTTTTCTTTCACGCTCACGTATTGCACCATAGCAGCTATTAACTGCTGCTGATTTGAATGAAGGAAATCGGTAAAAACATTGACCAACTTTGTAATATTACCATAAAGGCCTACGCCAAAATTAAACGAAGATGATTTCAGTATTTTTTGAACAAAGAGAAAACTTCCATCATCAAAATACTCATTTTCCAAAGAAAGTACAAACGTATCAACCAAGCCAGCTTCAATTTTTTCTTGCTTTATCATTTCTAAAACTTCTTTTGAGCTTTTTTCTGAAAAAAGACAAAACTTTGCTTGTTATTTTTAAACTATTTCATTACAGTAAGAATCAGTAAAACAATCACATAGAGAAATATAAAGAAAGACAACACTTTGATCTGCTTTTCCAATCATTAGACCGATTCATGCCTAGTGTTTTCGTTTTGTAAAGTGCGAGAAGTTGAAAATATTTAAATTCAATGTCAGTTAAAGGTGGAGCATATTTTGAAGACTGTAACGTTTGCAACGAGAAAAGATTTAAAGTAAAATGGTCTCATCCTAAAGAGAGGCGAAAAAAAAGGTTGAGCTTATTTTATAAATGTGATACTGATGAAAGTAAGAAAAAGAAAAAGAAAGAAATAAGAATTAAACGTGTTACATACTTGCAATGGGCTTTGCAGATTTCAACATAGCAAGCCTTTCCTCAAACGAACCATTAACAACAGCAACCTTAAAAAAATAAAAAATGGTAATTTCCAATGAGGAAAATATGATAATGGCAAGAATGTTTCAATAAGCAAAGAAATATATAATAAGGAATAAATATTCATAATGTGCATAAACAATATCTCTCAATTGTAGCATTTACAAATAGACCAGTAACACGAGTAACAATAGCATATCATACATAATAGTATTAATAATAATCTTGATAAATGCAGGGGGTTTTCATAATCTTGATATGAGCGCAACTTAGGTATAATATTGTAAGTAACATATTATATGTCGTTGTATTAACACACATCAACACGACTCAAGATAATTTTAATCTGCAATTTGCGGGTTTCAATCGTATGATTAAACTCACTTTATTGTCATAAAGTTTAACATGTTGCATGATAACCTGCTCCTTCGCAGTAAGCGCTGATGTCAAACCACCACCAAGAATAGCAAACAAGACAAGACCAGCTAGCATCCAAATTATTGCAAAGGTTTTCGCATACATTGATCGTGGGGTGACGTCACCGTATCTGAAAATGAATGTCATGATAGTTTACTGAGGACATAACTCCATGAATTAAAGAATTTAGAAATAGATGACTGTCTAGGGACTAAAGTACTTGCTTACCCCACAGTCGTCATTGTCACATATGCCCACCAAATTCCATGAATGATACCTTTGAGAAAAGATTTTGGCAGTTCTTCTGGGTTAGCTTCATGGTCCTAAAGCAAATTGGCATTTAGAATAAAAAGTGTTTAGAATAAAAAGTGCTGGGTAACTGTCTCTACTACTTGAGAAAGCAAGTATAATTTCCTTATGAAAGAGATGAGCAATACCGCTATAACAGCACTGTATATGGTTAAATTCTTTTTATCAAATCTTCAAAACACTGCATACAACATGCAATGTTGAGAGAACAGTCAAATGTGTAAAAAGAAAAAGTACATTGTGTAGTAGCTAATTGATGTCAACATTGTTGTTCTAGAGATAGAGAAAGGGAGAAAAATGAAGTCATATAATTCTACAGTTGGGGGCTTGATTTCGCTTAAAGGGCAAAGATTTTCACCTGGGATGAGAAATGAGAAATGCAAAATAAGCTAATTTAGGGCTTACCAGAAACCAAAGAAAAAATCCGGAAATGACAGCAAATAGCAAGTTGATCAAAAAAATAGGCCATAATTTGAAAATAGCTGACTTCACAGCAATACTTTTGCTTATGGTCTTGGTCTTTTTCACCGTAATTAGAGCTGATGAAGGATGATCAATTAAGGGCAAAAATCGTCCATCACTTATGAATTTATACTGGAAAAAATCGCCTTGAACAGGAAAGGTAAAATCAAGAAATTCGTCGGCAACTTTCATGCAGTCGGATTTGGACTTTTTCAAGCTCTTTTCACCGTTTCTGTCCATATCAAAATGAACAACAGAATAGCCATGACCTCGTGGCCCATTGCAGTTCTCACAACCCCATACTGCCATATCCCTCAGAAATTTCGGGAAAAGTCCCATTGGTACATATGAAAGATCTGAAATGGTACTGTTCAATGGTTTCCTTCCATTAATGCCAGTTTCCATTGTGTATGGAGGTAGTAACCACCAGTTGGTATATAAATGTTTAACACAGCGGCATGTTCCTAGAAATAAACAGATCCTATCCAAATCAATCTAGAAGTGAACTAAAATCAGATTGATTAATATATATCAACTGTTTTCCACCTATTTTACATCTTTTCATACCATCTTATATTATCCTTATCTTTTTCCGCCATTCCTGTGCCTCAACACCTCTCGATATTTTAATATCAATAACAAAAATGACAACCCACAACTGGTAATTGACTTAAATAAAAGAAATAGTTGTTGTCTCCTGCTATCATTCAGGGCCTTGCAAACACTTAAGATACAATTCACCATATTTGCAAATAGCATAAATATAGCGAGTTAAATGGAGTCACAGCAATGCAAGATACGAAATGATGACATGAGTAAAGGATTAAGAAACTCGTATCACATCAGAATGATTTCAAAAGCCAAAACAATCTTAACTTACGTGCTCGGATTGGTTGAGAAGCAACACCATCCCCCTTGTCTGTCATTCCAAGGATTTTAATTTCGTATGTGCAAAAAGTTGACAAATATTCTAAATACACTTGAAACTGATCAGTTGGTATGATTCTCACAAATATTATTTTTTTCCTCTGAACAACATCTGCCTCAGAATACTTAAAATATATGATTTTGTATGAAAGTATATCTCCATGCCTATGCTCCACATGGATTGGCTTCCACTTTAGTAACAGCGAGTATGGACCAGTATAATCGACAGCGGTGAAAACCAATGGTGGCATTGTTGGTACTAAATTCAAATAAACTATATTGGTAAGTATTATGGAAACATGTAATTAACTCAATTGATATTTTGCAAGATACGAATCTCAAAAAAATACAAGTAGAGGAGATGGAGGGTCATTACAGCTAGCAAGATTCAGTTGAATCTCATGTCCAGAAATACTATCATCGAGCTCGCCTGCTAACCATCAAAACCAAAGGAATTTAAAAATTCAATTAAATTTGTTTCAAAATTGGATTCTTTTGGTTTTTGTCATGCAAAGGTGTTCTATATTCAATAGCCATTGGACCGCACCCACAAAGTCATTAAATGGTCTTAAGCATACTCCCAGTTCATCCAATTTGACCGCAGACTGTGGTGGAAACCAAAAGGCCGCAAAACGCTAACCTACGAGTAATCGTCTCGTTTAGTAGCCAAGATGGCATATTAACTGTATAAACGTTGAGATTTAAAAATTTTCATGTCACGTGCAATATAATGTTACTGGCATCGGTTACCTAAATGTCAAATTAGTCAACAAGTTCAAAAAATAAACAGTTTCATACCATCAGTGTCGGTTCGAACTGTGACATTTGCACTTTTTAAGCCTTGGCCTTTGACTGTTGCACCATAAACTCTTATGTCATAAAATGTCCATTTCTTCAAATTTCGTATCACTGTTGAATTGAATTCAGCTGAAACATTGAAGGACCTTTCTTCTTGCCATGGCTTCACTGTTTCCCTACATTTAACCGAAAATGTTATTGTAAACAACTGCACAATAAACAGACTATTGTGAAAAGAAATACAAGAGAGCACTGCATTGCAAGATTAAGGCATTGAAATAAAATACAATATAAAATTAAAGATTGCAATAGATCATAGGCGATCATGTAGATCATAATATCATGAAGCATAATGCGAAACCAAATTCAAAACTGTTCGGTATAATACATTGCAATACAATACGATGCAGCATAGAACAGTTAAATAATGGTACAGTACTGCACAGCACAACACAGCACAGCATAGTACAGCACAGTGCAGTATAGTACAGTACAGTACAATACAATACAGTAAAGATCGGTACAGTTAAGTGCAGTACAATACGGTACAGAGCGGCACAGTAAAGTGCAGTACAATACGGTAAAGCACGATATGGTACAGTACAGTGCAGTACAGTGCAGTGCAAAACAAATATTTTAATGGTACTGTAATAAATACCTGTAATAGACAGTGTAGTACAATATAATACCATTGCGATATTCCCAAACTATTTCATCCCATTCAACTGAGAGACTTGTTGAACTTATGTTCCAGGCTCTTATTGCCGATGGCTCCCTCGCAGGGACTAAAGTAAAATGATATGCGTAATGAGATTATAATTAGCAACTGGACATCTAGCATGATCTATTGCAGCCACCGCTGTGCATCATAGTCAAAAATCAAAATATAGGTTAGATCATTCACATATATAGAAATAGGTGGTTTGCATTTAAAAATTCTGAACTCGCAAATGAAAATAATTTGAAGGCTGTTTTCAGCTCAAAGATTGTGATTAAAATCTGTTTGACAATTGTTACTAGTCGTTTAGCACAATTGTTTTTAGATCGATTACTCCTAAGCAGCGTATTGTATACAAAATATAGAAAATAATGGAAATTGACAAAAGTTCTTGGGCTGTATTTCAATAAATATAATTAACTTCTTACCGTCTTGATCTGTT
The DNA here is from genome assembly GCA_964019065.1 of Catostylus mosaicus. Lineage (NCBI taxonomy): Eukaryota > Metazoa > Cnidaria > Scyphozoa > Rhizostomeae > Catostylidae > Catostylus > Catostylus mosaicus. The sequence continues at coordinate 321,288 of OZ025188.1, read as the reverse complement.
TGAACATAGATAGGTGTACCGAGAGCTCCATGCCCTTTTCTGGTATTCCCAGCAACGTATATTGTATAGTTCTTATGAGAATCCAATCCAGTTAACGTATAGTGCATCATTGTTGTTGCAGTTGCATTTGATTGGTTAGTTGATATCGTGCTGTTTGTGATATTTACACGCAATATTTCGTTGCTTTCAAAATAGGAGAGATCAAGACTTTTATTGTGAACTTCCTCTTTTGTCACACGTGTGTAGAATATTGTGTAGCCTGAGAGGTTACCATGGACACAACAAACTGGATCTTTGATTGAAGGATCGTAAACAATGCGGATTGGAGTCCAATTAACAATAATCGCTGAAGAATTTATCGAATACCCAGTCAAATTGTTCGCTGCCTCGCTTGGTACTGAAAGGGATTTGTGACATACACAATATATCGTAATATCAAAAGACTGATTCAACCCTTTAGAAAAGATACTTACCTAAAAGCAATGAATACTTCCGTCACCGTCAATAAGGCATAAGTCTACTCTTTCAAAACAATATTGAAAAATGTTTGTATAATAATCCTCATTTAACCATATATTTTAGAGGTCATTATGAAGAGATGAAAATAAAGAGCACAAGGTTTTGTGCCATGAATCTTATTTGAAAGAAATCATATTTGAACTTGACAAAAATGGTCACTTAAACTGGCTAACAAAATCATTCGATGGACGCCACGGCAAGCTTGCTTAATAGAATGATGCCGGAAAATCGTTCGTTTTAAATGTCGTTTTCAAAAATCCGATTACCCGTTAAACTTCTAAAGTTTTGACTACACTTTTACAAAGTTTATATAATGAATCTATGAATGGGTTGTAAACGTGATATAGATAAAAAGATTGCACGCTGATTTGAATATATTTGCTCAACCTAACAATCTCAATCAAGCATTCAAGAAATTCCTTAAATTTTTTTAGCTCCGTTCCTTTCAAAACGTCTCGTACCGCTTAACACTCTACTCGCAGAAGTGACATTAAGAAATCTTTGAACCAAAAACAATTTTACACTTTAAAATTCGTCAATCCATCCCAGATTTAAAACCTTTACAAGGTCAGAAATGACATGACGTCTGCTGTTAAATAATATAAAGATTTGTTATTGTTTCAAAAGCCAAAGATAATTTTGACAGAAGAACTAAATCAGATTAACGATCAAAATCAATGTCTTCTGTCGTACATTACGCGATTTCATGTGTTGTTTTGTTCAGATTTGGACCAAGTTTCAAACGCACTTCAATGAGTATTAGTAATCTGAAAAATCTTATCTTTCTCTAAATTTTTTTACAATCTTTTCATAAAGTGACAGGTAAATATATTGGGCGTTAAATCAAAATTCTTGTTACTATTTGAGCTTTACAGTTGGTATCTTTCTCAAAATGAATTGTGATTTAAGGAATGATAACCGGATTTCTTATTCGTTCACTGCAATGAGTAACCATAGAACCATTACCAGTAATGAATACATTGAAAAGTTATCAAGAAATCCTACCATCTTCATCAGTCATTGAATATTTCGCGTATGTCCATGGGCCGGTTCCTATTTTTGTGTATGCAGTTAAATGTACCGTGTATTCCATAAACTTGTATAGCCCCTTCAACTCGTACCACAACCTCCTTATCACATCTTCATACTCAACTTGAACAGGAGGCCGATATATAACGGTGTAATTTTCAGTAAAGTGATACATATCGAGCCATTTAACAGAAAGTGGATGATTCGACTTTGTCACTTTATAGTAAATCGCATATCCACGAATTTCACCCTTTCGCTGCAAAAATGGCAGTTCATTCCATTCGATCAGTAATGATGTTGATGTTTTGTTCCTCAACGTTTCATTTTGCGGTGCTAACACGGGTCCTATGAGAAATACTTGGTCTTAATAAATCAGTTCTTATCAAGGAATTCAAATGATATGAGAAAAGACTATTTTATTTCTGATTGATCATCAACGATATTTTCAATTAAGAAGTGAATTTATGCAAAGATAAGATTTAATTCAAACTGAAAAGATAACAAAAAGTGTTTTCAAAGAAACAGAAGTATCTTCAACATACTTAATTCCATTGTCCATGTATGAACACGTGAATTAGGACCTGGTCCTTTCACTGTCATTGCAGCAACATCAATTGTATATGACGAGAATGTTTCCAAACTCAAAATATTGAGAGAAAGTTGGTTGGCAGGAACCACTTGTGTCTTTACAATATCACCTGTTAATTCAAAAAAGTGCTCTAAATTCATCTCAGTTTTGTAGGTTTATTGACTGCAGACTAGCAAAGCTATACAATACAATGCAATGCAAAGCTATACACGAATAAAAAACAGTACAAGAGGATTGAAAACAAAACAGTGAAATTGAATACAGCATAATGCAATAGATTGCAATAGACTGTATATGATGCAATGCAAACCAGATTTTGAAGAACACGTCTCTATTAAGTGAAATTTGAATGTATATGAACCTGGTTGTGGATATCGTTTGCCATACCAAACTTTGTAACCAGTCAAAATGCCATGAATACAACAAGATGGTTCACCATTTTCAGGTACACTTTCCCATTTGATGAGTAATGCAGTTGGTGAGATTGCATCTCCGCTGATTTTCGCAGGGGGTTCACTTGGAACTAAACACAGAAATGGAATACAGTTGAAAAGAATGATCAACGCATTTAGTTCAGTTGGCTCTACGCCGATAAAACAGAATTGCAATTGGTTAAAACACCAGATTCGTATCATATAGATGTATTGACCCGGAATGAAATTTTTTGGTAGCCTTACAGCTGATTTCATTTTCGAGTGTTGAGGTTTATGCCCTAAAGTTTTCTCGAAAGTTTTCCCTACTCAGTGAACAAATAAGAACGATTTTGGTGCTGCGGTGGCTCAATGACGTATAGTGAGATGGTTCAGAATGTATAGGTCAAAATATTAAGCCTTTGATTGGCAGTATTGTGGTGAAACAACTCACCTAAGCATATGATTTTTTACAAATGTTAAAAAATGTTTTAATCAGAATACAAAGAGATAATCAAACTTACTGTCTTCATCCGTTTGTTGGTAAACAACTGTACTAAATGGACCACTTCCCTTAATTGTCATGGCACTAATTTTGATGCTGTACACAACAAATTTCATCAATCCAGTAATCTCATAATTCAATTTTGGCTCATATTGAATATAATTTATCCATCCATCGGTGCTGTTTGTTCTTTTAATTGAAACTATATAAGCGTATACAATTCCATTGGCATTTTCAGATGGTACAGGCAACCAGCTTACAGCAATACTTGTTGATGATGTGAATGCAGTAGAAATATTCAGCGGGGGAGCACTTGGAACTAAAAATTAATCAAATCAAAATATTATATAAAGCCAGATACTATTCAGGTCTATAGGACCCGTGTGAAGACAATGCTAAGTTGAAGATATGTACAAGGATTGTAACAGATAAAGCAGCAGCTGCGTTTTAATAAAAATGGCCTAAATTAGGCAAGTAGTAGGAACAAAAGTACCATTGCAAATTAACGCCAAAGCATTCAACCCTTTTCAACGATAGACTTACCATCCTGTCCAGTTTGTACCAGTATTGGATCACTTAAAGGTCCTGCACCTTTGATGGTACTTGCTTGTATTACAATTGTATAGTTCATGTAAGGATTGAGAGAATTCAAGCTGACACTTGACTCGTTTGCATTCAATACCACATTGCTATAACCTGGTAAATTTGAAGCATCTCTTCGTGATCGTCTCCGTAACTCTTCAGAAAAAATCATTTGGTTTTGTTCACTCTCAGTATTTCTTGATGTGGCATAGTTCATGACATTGTACAAAGCATTACTTTCCTCAGCACTATCGTAGTATCTGTTAGCACTCAATGGAATCCTTTGTTTTTCATTCGTGTTGTCAACCATACCACAAAACCAACCTTGTTCTGAGAGCGATAGAGATCTTCTTCTTCTAGATGCGCTTGAGTTGGTCGTCTTATTTGAGGATTTGAACGACTGGAAATACTGAAAACCATCAACTGCTCGAGTTGGGGCAGTTCTCACATCGATTTTATAGAACACGTTTATTGCTACAAGCTGACCATTTTGATCTTGGTTTGGGGGCTTTGACCATGAAATTTTTAATTCAGATGATGATACTAGGCTCCCTGATATTTTTGTGGGTGCAGCAGATGGAACTGAAATCAATGGAACAAAATATTAAGATTAATTGCAAATTGTTTTAGACGTTTTAATGCGTTACAATTTAATCAAAAAAGAATGAATGGTATTTGTGGTTTTGTATGATATTGCATATTATTTTGCTAGATTGAATTGTATTTTATTGCATTGTATTGTCTTGTATTGTATTGTATTGTATTGTATTGTATTGTATTGTATTGTATTGAATTGTATTGCATTGCATTGCATTGCATTGCACTGCATTGTATTGAAGATTTTCACAATATCGGCTCCTGTTTTCATGTCCTGCAGTGAATGTATTATATCATGTCTTTTTTGTGCTAATGTACATTTTCCTTTCAATACTTACTATCTTCATCAGTGATTGCATTGCTTGAAATAAATGGTCCGATTCCCATTTTGTTTAAACCAGCAACGCTGATTCTGTACTCTCTAAATTCATCTAAGCCAATTATATTGTAGCTTAACACTTTGTCACCAAAGACTGTTAAATTTCTTGTTGTATTATAAACAATATCATGATACACAATAAAGTAGCCAAGAATTATTCCACGTTGCGACACAGAGGGCACCTCCGTCCACTCCACCCAAAGACTTGATGAACTTGTATTATATGATACTAGAGACGACGGGGGTTGCGATGGTCCTACAAACAGAAAGATCAAAGCATCAATGTTTTGTTACTTGATATTCAAAATAATCATTCTAAATGCAAAAGTGGTTACAACTTCCTCCTGACTTTGATGGTAAGATTGCAAGATTGAAGGACTGCACATTTAGATACCAGATTAATTTTGCCAATCAATATGAATTAAGCATGATTTTATAGTCAACAATCAACAATGCAAGCACTCCCGAGTTGCAAAATTAAAAATACACGAAATATAAGCTATTTATATATGATTATGCTTACTTGCTTCTTCCGTTTTAACCTGGATTGCTGCTTCTGGTCCGTTTCCTTTCACATTGAATGCTGCCACTTTTACATCGTATAATGTATAATTTTTCAGCCCAAAGATTTCCGAGCTTTTGTTACCTTCTCCGTTATTTACAACTGTTTGCCATAGACTATCTTCAATTCCTTTGTATTTGATTGTATAACCAAGAATAACACCATGCCGAAATGGCGCTGTGACATCATCCCATTCAATTCTTAAACTGTACGAACTGGTGTTCATGCCACGGAGACTTTCAGGTGGCTGCGTTGGAGCTTCAAAATGTAATAGAGCTCTTAAAAGTGATGAAGTTAGAAAAGTCTATTTTTCGAATTCTTAAACTTTTATAACGATTTAATCAACAAAGAAAAGTTAAAAGACCCAAAGAAGATTAATTTCAGCTTAGTCTGTTCCTTAGACATTAGTTGTGTAATGATGAGCCTTGCAAACTTCATAGATAGATGAAAAAATTCTAAAAATATGCATCGATGATGTTATTTAGTGGGAACCTTATAGAAGTGAAGTTAATAAAATGCTAAATTGAATTGGATTGTTGGATCATTATTTTTAGGCATCGCTGGTATGGGAATTTGGAAAAAGCATAGTTGCTAAGTGGCGAATTTATACGATGAAACATCTAAAAAGTCAGTCTGGAATGAAAAATTAAAAAACAATTGGCTATTATAAAAAAGCTCATCTGACAACATGACAAGGATAAAAGCAATGAGCAATACGGCCATAATTCTTTGTTAAATGCTACGTTTTCATTTGGCCTTACGCCTAGAAATTGAGATCTCAATTGAGATATCTAAAATTTTTACTGAACACCCAATGATGACTGGTTACCTTAACACAAATGTGCAAAGATTCCACTTACCATGTTCTTGAGTACGCACAACTATCTTCGCACTCCGAGGCCCATAACCAACGTTAGTTCTCGCAGCAATATCAATATTGTAATCCGTCCAATACAGCAATCCAGATAAGGAGCCTTGGAGTGTATTTTCGCCATTGAAATACTCATTTCCGGTGTTACCAGGATCAAATATTGGGTAGTAATGGATATGGTATTGCGTTAGTACACCATGCCTTGAAAGCAGGGGTATTAAATCCCAAAATAAGTCGATTGCAGTTGATGATGTTGCGTTTCCACGAAGATTTCTTGGAGCTGCACTAGGCCCTTCAATTAAAAGATTGATTGGGTGTAAGTGGCAAGAGGTCCTAACCTTGTTTCGTGAGAATATCAAGATGGCTGCTTTTAGTTGTTCTGATTGTTATCATAAACTTGTGCACATCTTTAATTATGTCTCCAATTCGAATCATAAGTAAAATTGATCAAAATACAAACAGTGACAAAAAGGTAACAAAAAGAAAGATTTAACACAAATATTTAAGGGTTCTAAGTTGAAAGGCCCTTTTCGATATACTTACTATCTTGAGCTGTACGAATAGTAACATTTGACGAATAATTGCTAGTTCCTTTGATTGTGCTTGCTGCAATTTTCATTGTATAATATGACCATTTGGTTAAATTTGATATAACAGCATCACGTGCCAAACCATCACTAATTGTAATAAGAAAACTGTCCGTTAATGTTGATAACAGCCCCAAAGAAACGTTGATTTTGTAGTTGATGATTATGCCGTTTTTATCTGCCTCTGGAACATAATCCCAGCTGATGATTAAAGCAGTTGAATTGATGACGGAAATTCCAACACTGATTGGTGGAGAGGATGGAACTGTAAAATATGTAGAAAATATATGAGTTTGGAAGAAAAGATCGGAAAATGGGGCAATTGTGAAAAACACCGTTGTTCGGCATTTGAACCTCTTAAAGAAAACGGGGGGTTTTGATTCTAGAAATTGAGCACTGGCTTTGACTTTATCATAGAAAAACTGCACAGCCACCTTAAATAAATTAAATTCCTTTAAATTGGGAAATGAAATCATTTGTTCATTGTGAAATTACATACAACGATTGAAAATCCTTACTTTAACAACTGAGAATGTTTGGAACCAGTTAATTCTAATTAATGTTTTTATTTTTCATAGTTAACATGATAAAGAAGTGTCTAACAAGCAAAGAATACAAAAAATGATCCCACAGGCTAAAAATACCAATAAAACGCTTTTTTAACGATGTAAATTTTTCTGACTCTTTCTCGTGTTAATTCATTTCTAATAGAGTTAAAAATAGGAGCTGCTTCGGTTCCAGTATTGCAGAAGTTTTACAAGATCATCGTTGATTGGTCGATTCATGTTTTGAGGGAATGCAAGCGCACTATTGGTCAATAGGGCTTGGGTTGGTATTCCCCCTATTGTCTAAAAAGACAAAGACCACTTTTCTAGCAAAATTCTGGCAAATATTTGGTTTTAAACAAAATATTTCTTATAGTTATGCAAATCAGATAATTCGAGTTAAGCCAATCATAATAGTCCTTGTAAAAACTTCTGCAAGACCCTTCGGTTCCTTCTCTTAGGTGATATTTATTGAATAGTTGAGAAGCTATTGTAATAAAAAGTACGTGCTTGGGTTATGGAGGTACTTCATTCTCAGTTCATTGTCAGTAAGAATATGAAATTCAAACCAATTATAAACATTACTTACTATCTTGATCCGTCCGAATAAAAATGTTTGACGAATAGCCAGACCAAAAGAGTGTATTCTTTGATCGGATTTTTATCTTATATTCTACATACTCTTCCAGTCCATTAATTTGCAGCTGATTTTGCCAATGATTGAGGATTGTTATTTCTTGGTTACCACCATTTCTTGGCTTATATGCAACCTGATAGCCTTCACTGTTGCCATTCATTGCGATCAATGGAACCACGAACCACGTGATGTTTATACTTGTCGATGAATCCATTACACCATTCAGATTGGAAGGGGTTTGTGGATCTAAAGATGAAGTGAAAATTTATCAAATTTGCTGAACTCAAAGCAAACCATGGGCAAGAAATTTTTGATAAATTTTAACTTAAAAGAGGATCTGAGAATGTATTGGTTCTAGACTTATGCCGTTCCTTAGATTCTTCAAATTGCAAAAAAAATTTCAAACATCATAACGATAGCATGTGTTCATCAGACACACCTTAAAAGTATGGAGCAATATGAAGAATTATGAAACGTGGCCGCGTAAGAGAAACCTGTCAAAAAGAATCAAAAAAGTGCCCAGCACACGGCAAAGTTCCAGGAAAAACAAATATAAAGATATTGCTCCTCGACTTATCTTGCTGTTCTCTTTATTTCCAATGACGAAAGGCCTATTCTTAATAGCATTGATGTCTCATTTCATAATGTTATTCTTGGTACCTTATTGTTGCCTAGTGTTTGAAAAACTATTTCCCTTTCACCTCCTCTTCTGTCAAGTCTGACAATTTTCGAAGATCAAAATTACACCTTGAATAAACAAAAAACCAGCAAAATTTCAACTGAAAAATGCGTACTGTTTTCTTTTGTTGTTAATCTGTATGGGTCAGTAGCAAAACCAAAGCCTTCTTCATTAAATGGAATGATCCGAACTGTATAATTATGAAATGCCTGCACTCCCCATGCATGACACCACGATGCTGAAAAGTCACACGAGCCTGTCGGCATTTCCTGATTACGAAAACTCCATGCTCCGTCTGGATTGGTTGTTTCAAGGCGATGAAACATTTCAAATCCAGTGGTCGATGGACCAATCGCAGATGCAATTCTTTGAACTTTGAATTCATTCCACTTTTCGGAAACATACGAAAGAATATCTGGAGCGTTTGGCACTGAAATATAAAATACATTACATTTTGAATTTAGCACACCAATTGGCTTGTAAAAACACTTTCTTCTTTTGTATATAACATCTGATTATAAAAGAGAAGCATCCTTAGAGACAACACTGTAAAAATAGATATGATTCGGGTGTGTGATTTTCAAGTAAACTAAAATTAAATAGTATAAAATATAGCAATTTGTAGTATCTCTATGGAATATTAATCGCAAATATTAAGTTATTCAATACTGACTTCATGCACTTGTACAACCCACGCATTGATTACTAAGGCCAGAGAAACATTAAGAAGAAAAGCTGTTTGTATGCAGGACACCGAGAAACTTTTATGATAAACTTTAAGTTAATAAGGCAGGATTACCCTTTTCCAGATTATTGGGTCTTTAGGTAAGTTATAAAAGAAGAACAATATTGACATTAAATCATTAAACAACCATTGATTAAAATGAAAAGAAGTTATCATTAAAAATGAAATCCCAAAACTCACCACGGCTGGATTGAAAAGACCTGAAAACAGCCGGCATTTTATGAATTATTTGATGATAGAACAAACCATCCTGTAGTTTCAACACATACATAGCATCTGTGGTATTGAATGTCAAATTTGTATGAACGCCAACTTTGGTTATGTTGCTGTAAAATTGAGCAGTGAAGGAGATCAGTTTATTATTTTAGAGCAATAAAGGTGAAAGATTATCAATTTCTTCAAACTCGTAAATTCGTATCTTACGGTCCTCTTCCTTATGGTTGACTGCTTAAATTTCAATGTTCCGACAAAAAATCCGTGGATTCGGAATTTACTCAAACGGGAAATCACATAGTTTTGCATTACTTTTGCTTTATTTCAGCTAAACAAAGATGACTATTATAGACAGCATATTTAAGGTTACTTTCTTATTTATTTGTATAAAGTAGTAAATAATGAAAAATTAAAACTCACATGGGAAAGAAAACACAGTCAACTACAAGTAGAAATGGGTCGATGTTAGCTGGTTTGTAAACTTCAGTCAGCTGTAAAACAAGGCAAAAATAGTCAGAACAAAATTGCATTGATGCCTTCTCTTTTTCATTCTCCTTTGACCTCCCCAAATATTCGACATTTTTCATCTCCCTCATCTTTCCTCAACATTTCTTTCCTTATCGACACAGAATGATAAGAATAAAAATGAAAAAAGACGATGAAACATACATTTGATTGCAAATTCATGCATAATTGATTTGTTGATGGAGAAACGAGAAGGTCTTCATTCCATATTTCTGATGGCAATTGCAATGTAAGTGTCATATCAGAGTCTACAAAAAAACAATATCAAAAATTATGATTATAAGTACGACAAAACCAAATTAGATATATCAAATGAAATGAAATGAAACCATAACGACTTCACAAAGAATGAAACACCACTCCATGTCTACTAAAGCGATTGTCGGATTTAAGGGTGGGGGGGTGTGAAGGGGAGCAGTGTTATTAGTAAATTAGTCAATAGTATGAATGTCGCATGTAATAATGAAGGCCGCAAAACAAATCTTCTAGCCTAAGATGTACTGCGAATAATCTAAATTGCAGTCTGACAAGGTGTAACAATAATACCTGGACACATGTGATTATTGCACCCTTGCTGGTCATAAATTCCTCCGGGACAATTAACTCCAAGAAAGTTTGGTTTGGGGTTTTCACATTTTCGGTACCGATATTGAAAACTTCCACCGCATGGCCTCCTGCATTTTCTCCACGCTTCCCAAGATGTCCAACCACCATCAACTGTAAATCATAATCATAAACGTAATAATCATAATAATGATCGATATATCGATAGATAGCAAAAAGCACTGTATGTGCATAGACCAAAGTGTCAAAGTGACTTAAAAATAAAAACTTGCTGCCTTAGAATATAATTATCTAACTCAAAACAATCTTTGGATGCAATAATATAGAATGTTAATTTTGAATCTATTAAACACTTCATACATAGCAAGCATCAAGGCAGGTAAGATCATCAAAACGAAGTCTGTGCGAATTCAACACAGTTCGGGTTTTGAGGACTTCTGAGTAACAACATTCCTGGAACTGAATTTGATTGGTTGGTTTCAAAGTTGCCATGGAGATCGCATAAGATCCACTTCTACTGCTTGTATTGCAGGGTTAATACGATTGCCATCCATTGTTGTCACTTCAAAAATAAACCAATCAAAAAGCGATGGCATTTCTACAGACTATGAAGGTGAAGAAGATTCAAATTCAGATGTTAGGGAACAAAAAATCTCCCGAGATTGCATAGAAATTGGAAAACCAATAACAAATCAATATGTTCTTTGATTAATTTCTCTCACCATTGATCAATCTATAAGGCAATCAAAAGGAAGAACAACTATCGGACAGCAGTTCAATCAATCTATGCACGAACAATGATAAACAATTAAAAAACAAGATTTCCATACCTTTATCACAACCTTCGATGTCAATTCGAAGTGAAACATTATTATTGAACGTTAAAGGAACGATTTTCACATATCTTGCACTAAACAATGGATTAAGCGAGTTTTGCTTGGCTGAATTTTCGTCTGTATTACCTGGAAGTTTCTGAAACAAAAATATGAATGCAGATCATTTTCGTTGATGATAGTTGATATTTGCAAGTTTATTGCTCAAAACTGTCATGCTTAAGGCGACCATCAAAAGGCAAAACGATTGTTTAGCTGCTACCCAAAGTAACTTTGATACAAGCATTGCCAGTGAATGCGGCATATTTATAGCTAATATAGACAAACTCAAGTGGGAATTTATGCTAATTGTTAATTCATAAATTAGATAAGACAAACTACCCACTTAAAAGGGAATTACGAAATATAGAAATACCTTGTATAAAGTGTAATTAGGTTCGACACTGGCCTTTTTATAAACATTGTACTCTTTTATCCAATAGTTGTAATGCCCGTTCCCTTTAGTAATAATTTTCCTCACTGTCTTGTCAACGCCAAAATCGATAATGAAATAAGGCGATACGTCAGCAGCAGAAGGTTGCCATGATCCACCGTTGAGTATAGTTTCAGTGCCATTTGATGTAGTCGAATTGAAAACGTTTCCGAGGGCAGATTGACTGACAGAAAATACAGGCGACAAAAATGATGATGCTGATTTCACGGAGGAACCAGCCAAGAGGCATTCACATTTAGCTGCAAGAAAATGCGTTGTAATTTACATTCTGTTCGATGCAATAGCTTGAAATAAAGTTTTAGTTCAAATTTCGGTGATTGTCTGATGTCGAACTCTTGTGAGTTGACAAAATATGCCCCTTTTCGTCTTTCGTTTTCCTTATAAGAATGTGAACATGATAAAACATCATATAGTGACAAAGTATAAAAACAATTATCATTCAGATATGCCTGTAGAATGTGAACATTATGGGTTACTATCAACAAATAACAACCAATCATTTATAGAATGAAATAGTGAATCTGGGAAATTTCTCTTAACAAGAAAAATATTGTTTTTGATGTCAAACTCACTGTTACTTTGGCACTGTGCTTGAACCTCAGTTAGAAGAATCTAAAAAAAAATCAAATACGAAAAATACTTTTGTATTGGGAATATATTCAAGTTATTTTGAATAATTTCCTATCTTGATCTGGTAATTTTATAGGGTTAGGGTTAGGGTTAGTCTTTATAGCCTGCCTGTATTAAATATTGAGTTTTAATACTTTAAATATGATGCAATGGGTCAAACTAGGAGCAGGAACTGAGTGTCGGATTGTTTTTAATCTCAAGTTATCTGTAATGCAGACGAGCGCTTAAAAAAGCTCTGCTCAAGAAATATCTTAACCATATTGCATAAATCAGGATGAAATTTATATTTTGGAAAATTATATAGACATTGAAAGATCAAATCTAAACTTACCATGAGATACCCGAGTAGAAGTGCTTCCTGCATCGTGACCGAAATCTTTGATTCATGGCAAAATATGGACTACTTTTCAATGAAACAACATTTATTTACAAACGCATTAAAAAAACATGATATTCATTAAATTTTAACGAGTACCAGAATTTGAAAATTCTTGAACATGATGGTATATCAACCCGCCTACTTGGTATCCCATGCAGAATTCAAGGTCTTCTCTTACACCAATCCGCATGAGTTTTTTAATCATCAATAACCATGGGTGAAAATTATTTGGGTAGGCGAGGATTAAAAAACAATTGACATTTAGTTTATGCCTATGGAATGAGAATAGAGCATTGAAGGTAACTATCAACAAATAACAACCCGTTGTTCCCATCAGTTTGTTGGATATACAGGGTATTGCGGGTGTTACAGTTGTGCGCATCTAACAAACAAGCTGCATTCCTAAAGGCATATTTTAATCGCAAGTTTAGCAAAACACAATTTTATTTTTAAAAAAACTGTAATCGATCTCAGCAAAGTTTTAATGCTCAAATGCCCATTAATGCAGCACGCTCGTTTCGAAACTTTTATATTCGCAATTTTGAATTCAATTCTTTGTTTACCTTAAGTATCTGTTTACTCGATTTTCGGCTAAATCAGCTTAAAATGTGATTTACTCGCAGAAGCCATTGATTCGTAACTGCGCGTCGTAAAAAGGTTTACGATAAGCGCAATATTTCCCGGTTACAGCTTACTTCTAGTTTATTAATGGCCCTATTAAGTACAGTTTCAAAACATCAGTGGTTGTAAGACGAATGATTAGCAACTACCAGAATTGTAAACAAGAGGCATAATGAAAAAGAAACAACGTGATAATGAATAGAGTAAATAATTAAATACTGACTACAAGACAGACTATATGTTCAATCAACAAATTAGAAGAATGCCGAGTTACTTGCAACACATTCAAATTTCCTTTTCTTTGCAGTATAATGTGAAATAAACTAGCGTCAATACGGTTTTGAAAACTATTCCAATACTTTAACACAAGAGTTTTTTAGTAATTATACTAGAAGCCTCCCATGCAAATGGGACTGTCCACTCATTTGTCCAGCACAATTGAATTATGCTAATTTCTATAGCTTTGGTGAAATGCATCCATCCTTTCTTCTTTCTCACCGCGACATATAATGCACTTATACTGTACAGAACTATCTTTCGATAATTCTTGGTACCTTTTATCGTCAATGCCATCACAATCTGTGACAAAAAAAGATATTCTTCATGCATAAACAAACCTTAAGAGACAAAGCAATGGAATAGCCGTGTGTCTGACAGTTAAATGATCTAGAAAATAGGCTCGTTGACATTGGGGGGGGGGGGGCTGAGCCTTGAAATTAGATTTGAAATGATCGCAGTTGCCTTCTTCAATTTTTAAGTATTAAATGTTAAGGGTGATTGGGAATGCACTTAAGCAGATTTGTACTATCTCACGATACGGTCAGGAGGAAGAAGATTCATTGTTGTGTAATTGAGCATTAGATGTCAGGTGGTTAACATAGACCACACAGACTACTTAAATAGAATGCGGTAAAATAACAGGGTAGAAGAACCTAGTAAAAATGAAAAGTGGAGAACGTTCAAGTAATGATGCTGTTTTAAGAAGCAATTTTCCCACATTTTTGCTTAAATTTTAATACTTGTGTGGGCAGAAAAATCGATATGCAGGAAATGGTAAATAATGCAGAAAGAAACGACAACTTAATTGTGTATTGACTGAAAGAATCTAAACACGCATTGGCTAATCACGGCAGTGAATTTACCCCAAAATTAATCAGCTAAAAGCCTTTCCTCCAGCCCAACATAAAACAAACACCTAGTAACGCCCACCACATGTTGAATAGAGGCTATTTAAAACAGGTCATGTTGTTAAAGCGAAGACAGTATGGTTAAATGAATTGCCGGTTTGATTGAAGTTCTTCTTTTGACACTTTATCAAAAAATAGCTGACCTGGCTTAATTGGAGCCGCTTGAATGATTTTTTGATTAGGTTAGAGATGCGATGTTCCACACAAGACAATAGTATAATAAAAGTAAGGATCTCGAATAGCTGGTAGATTCATTTTCGTATTTACGCATTTACAGGCAGATTTCTTCACCAGAAGCAGATCACCTAGTCCATCTTATATTTCAGCCAGTTTAACGATTGGTATTTTTCTATTTCTTGCAAACGTTCTGAACATCTGACATGTTTGCAATATCTAACAACAGTCCATGCAGTCTTTATGTAATATCTATAGAAGCAATCAGTTCTAAAATACAACAAACGAGTCTATGGGTTTACGATAATCGCAATATTTCCCGGTTATAGCTTACTTCTAGTTTATTAATGGCCCTATTAAGTACAGTTTCAAAACATCAGTGGTTGTAAGACGAATGATTAGCAACTACCAGAATTGTAAACAAGAGGCATAATGGAAAAGAAACAGCGTGATAATGAATAGAGTAAATAATTAAATACTGACTACAAGACAGACTATATGTTCAATCAACAAATTAGAAGAATGCCGAGTTACTTGCAACACATTCAAATTTCCTTTTCTTTGCAGTATAATGTGAAATAAACTAGCGTCAATACGGTTTTGAAAACTATTCCAATACTTTAACACAAGAGTTTTTTAGTAATTATACTAGAAGCCTCCCATGCAAATGGGACTGTCCACTCATTTGTCCAGCACAATTGAATTATGCTAATTTCTATAGCTTTGGTGAAATGCATCCATCCTTTCTTCTTTCTCACCGCGACATATAATGCACTTATACTGTACAGAACTATCTTTCGATAATTCTTGGTACCTTTTATCGTCAATGCCATCACAATCTGTGACAAAAAAAGATATTCTTCATGCATAAACAAACCTTAAGAGACAAAGCAATGGAATAGCCGTGTGTCTGACAGTTAAATGATCTAGAAAATAGGCTCGTTGACATTGGGGGGGGGGGGAGCCTTGAAATTAGATTTGAAATGATCGCAGTTGCCTTCTTCAATTTTTAAGTATTAAATTTTAAGAGTGATTGGGAAGGCACTTCAGCAGATTTGTACTATCTCACGATACGGTCAGGAGGAAGAAGATTCATTGTTGTGTAATTGAGCATTAGATGTCAGGTGGTTAACATAGACCACACAGACTACTTAAATAGAATGCGGTAAAATAACAGGGTAGAAGAACCTATTAAAAATGAAAAGTGGAGAACGTTCAAGTAATGATGCTGTTTTAAGAAGCTATTTTCCCACATTTTCGCATAAATTTTAATACTTGTGTTGGCAGAAAAATCGATATGCAGGAAATGGTAAATAATGCAGAAAGATAGGACAACTTAATTGTGTACTGACTGAAAGAATCTCATCACGCATTGGCTAATCACGGCAGTGAATTTACCCCAAAATTAATCAGCTAAAAGCCTTTCCTCCAGCCCAACATAAAACAAACACCTAGTAACGCCCACCACATGTTGAATAGAGGCTATTTAAAACAGGTCATGTTGTTAAAGCGAAGACAGTATGGTTAAATGAATTGCCGGTTTGATTGAAGTTCTTCTTTTGACACTTTATCAAAAAATAGCTGACCTGGCTTAATTGGAGCCGCTTGAATGATTTTTTGATCAGGTTAGAGATGCGATGTTCCACACAAGACAATAGTATAATTAAAGTAAGGATCTCGAATAGCTGGTAGATTCATTTTCGTATTTACGCATTTACAGGCAGATTTCTTCACCAGAAGCAGATCACCTAGTCCATCTTATATTTCAGCCAGTTTAACGATTGGTATTTTTCTATTTCTTGCAAACGTTCTGAACATCTGACATGTTTGCAATATCTAACAACAGTCCATGCAGTCTTTATGTAATATCTATAGAAGCAATCAGTTCTAAAATACAACAAACGAGTCTATGGGTTTACGATAATCGCAATATTTCCCGGTTATAGCTTACTTCTAGTTTATTAATGGCCCTATTAAGTATAGTTTCAAAACATCAGTGGTTGTAAGACGAATGATTAGCAACTACCAGAATTGTAAACAAGAGGCATAATGGAAAAGAAACAGCGTGATAATGAATAGAGTAAATAATTAAATACTGACTACAAGACAGACTATATGTTCAATCAACAAATTAGAAGAATGCCAAGTTACTTGCAACACATTCAAATTTCCTTTTCTTTGCAGTATAATGTGAAATAAACTAGCGTCAATACGGTTTTGAAAACTATTCTAATACTTAAACACAAGAGTTTTTTAGTAATGATACTAGAAGCCTCCCATGCAAATGGGACTGTCCACTCATTTGTCCAGCACAATTAAATTATGCTAATTTCTATAGCTTTGGTGAAATGCATCCATCCTTTCTTCTTTCTCACCGCGACATATAATGCACTTATACTGTACAGAACTATCTTTCGATAATTCTTGGTACCTTTTATCGTCAATGCCATCACAATCTGTGACAAAAAAAGATATTCTTCATGCATAAACGAACCTTAAGAGACAAAGCAATGGAATAGCCGTGTGTCTGACAGTTAAATGATCTAGAAAATAGGCTCGTTGACATTTGAGGGGGGGGGAGCCTTGAAATTAGATTTGAAATGATCGCAGTTGCCTTCTTCAATCTCACGATACGGTCAGGAGGAAGAAGATTCATTGTTGTGTAATTGAGCATTAGATGTCAGGTGGTTAACATAGACCACACAGACTACTTAAATAGAATGCGGTAAAATAACAGGGTAGAAGAACCTAGTAAAAATGAAAAGTGGAGAACGTTCAAGTAATGATGCTGTTTTAAGAAGCTATTTTCCCACATTTTCGCATAAATTTTAATACTTGTGTTGGCAGAAAAATCGATATGCAGGAAATGGTAAATAATGCAGAAAGATACGACAACTTAATTGTGTATTGACTGAAAGAATCTCATCACGCATTGGCTAATCACGGCAGTGAATTTACCCCAAAATTAATCAGCTAAAAGCCTTTCCTCCAGCCCAACATAAAACAAACACCTAGTAACGCCCACCACATGTTGAATAGAGGCTATTTAAAACAGGTCATGTTGTTAAAGCGAAGACAGTATGGTTAAATGAATTGCCGGTTTGATTGAAGTTCTTCTTTTGACACTTTATCAAAAAATAGCTGACCTGGCTTAATTGGAGCCGCTTGAATGATTTTTTGATTAGGTTAGAGATGCGATGTTCCACACAAGACAATAGTATAATAAAAGTAAGGATCTCGAATAGCTGGTAGATTCATTTTCGTATTTACGCATTTACAGGCAGATTTCTTCACCAGAAGCAGATCACCTAGTCCATCTTATATTTCAGCCAGTTTAACGATTGGTATTTTTCTATTTCTTGCAAACGTTCTGAACATCTGACATGTTTGCAATATCTAACAACAGTCCATGCAGTCTTTATGTAATATCTATAGAAGCAATCAGTTTTAAAATACAACAAACGAGTCTATGAAATTAAAAGAAAATGCTCTGAATGGTAATCACATTTTCCTTTTTAAAGAAAGCTTTAAGTCATTGATACCATTGATATCAAGGAATGGCAATATTTATAACCATTCACCCCTTAATAATTAATCGATATTTCAAACTGTGTTTGAGAGGATAGGCACATGAAGTTGTTGAATAAATTGGCTACTTGTTCATACAACGTGAAAAATCTTACTAAGAATTACCTGTATGAATCCAGCGATCGCAAGAGTCACAGCATACCATTGGCAGATCTTTTTCATCACTACGATAAACTTTGAGGCAAACTGGACAGAAATTACCAGCACGAAAAAGCCTTGAAAAATGTAAAAAATGATGAAGTAGACTTGTGCAACAAAAATCATGCAACGTTCAATATGAAACAATGATTTTGTCAAAAATGCTCTGATACCCAAGTAATGTCCTCCAATTTGCTTTTGATGTTTTCTCGTCATTAAAATTATCAGTAACTATCAACTTTTCGCTTGACACTGTTTGGCACCAAAAACCATCAAAAATTTCATCAAATCTTTATGCTTTGCACTTTCAGGGTGTGGAATGTCAGAAAATGCCTTAAAATGAATTAAAAAAAGGATCTAGATGCGGATTAAGCTAACAACTCAATTCCGTTCATCTATCAGTTATTCTGATGTTACATACTCGGAGGAAAACCGGACGAAGAAAACTTCATTATGACACCCTTTGCTTATTTCCCATCGTCCTTCTCATTTTCTTCTTTGAATATGAGTCACTTTTATCCCATTTTCAGAACCAAGGGGAAATGTTAAGCCCCTTAATAGTCTTACCCATAAAAATGTTTCATATATCCATGATAATACTCACTTTGAACATTTGTGGCAATGCAGCTGCAAAAATTCTGTTTCCCCTCCATCTTTTGGTTTTTTGAACTGTGTGACAAAATTAAGCTATCATTGATAATCTGAAGTGTTTAATTATAAAATTTTGCAGGCAAACAAAACGCAAATTTAATTGGCATTGAATTCATTGTTCATAGCTTGAAAATGGAAATTTCCTGCATTACCTCTTCTCGCCATTTCCCTGGGGTACCATCAGGACATGCAAAACGAGAAAGGCATGATGCACACTTGCCACATTTCTCACAAATCCATCGACCTAGTTGGAAAACATAAAACGAAACTTTTAAAAATAATTCAAGTTTAAATGGCGCAAATCTCTTTCTATTTCAAATTTTCATGGCTAATAGGAACTAACACTCAATAATATTCATTGGCGATAGTCGAAAGTATATCCATTTAAGCTGTTAACCATGCAATTGTTCTAGTAAAACTGCTATTTGAACAGCTTCTCGACTAAAAATAGAAGTCAACGGGGCACTATTAATAACATTTATAACCCAATAGTCTCACAAAATAAACAACAACTCAAATTTGGATCGACCCAACAGCAGCTATGCCAATGAAGGATGGAATATAGCAACAAAGGGAAAGTTAGATTAAGACACAATGAAAAAGATGGTTGTAAATCTTATATATATGTATATAAAATAAACCCTTGAATAAGCCCTCACTTTCGAATAAGCCCCCACCTAAACAAATCACTTTTACAAATCACATCTCCACAATGAATTCGAGCGAGCAATAATCTAAAAGTGATATTTAACAAGGCGCTATTGCCTTCAAGTCATTTTGCAATTCTATTACCAAATTATACCTTTTAGAGATGAGGAATAACACGTCTATTGTCTTGCACCATAATCTTATGCTGAATGATAAACAGAACAGAACTTACCATCTGGAATACTTTTTAAACCAACACAGTAACTATGGTAACCACGATCACAGTTATCACAAAACATCATATGCTCCTACAATGAAATTAATCGCATAAAAAGATATTAACAAAGAAATTTCACATCACTATAATGATTCAGATAAAACGACGCTTCGCAAACCGAGCATATTATAGAAAAGTTACAAAACCATGTAATAATTTTGTCACCAAACGTTATAATACTAACTATTCTTGCATGAATACCGTTGCCTTGTCATGCATGTAAAAAATATAAGAAGCTATTTCGAGCAGTTTGTTATTGTCAAGGCGCACTTTGAATAATTGACGCTTAATTGTAACCATTTGAAGTAAGATGAATTATTGATTTGACTGAATGACTGAAACCATGTATGATCATGGATTTCCAACAATCTCCTGTTCTCGCAAGTCCTTATTATTGTTTACACAGATCAGTATCTTTCTTTCTTTCTCAAGTTCAAGCACTTGAGCCTGCATCCGTTTACAGCGACTTGTCAGATGTTTTCCAAACAAGTAGCAAATAAAGATGGACCCATATCATATTTCATTTGTTTAGAATAGAAATATAATTCACCTCATCGTGCGGATTGCTGCATAATGTGCACGTTTTGCATTCCATGCACTGCCATGAGTATGTTTTGATAACTTCAACAAGTTGTCTGTTCATCTCCAAGCAAGATGGATGTCCTTATAAAAGATATGTTTATCAAATACAAATCCTTTTACAAAACAACATAAGACGCACGAAAGGAAAACGTAGATATGCAAAATTTAGACTACTTTACGTGTGGCTTCCACACAGGCACAGTGCCATTCCATATGAATGGGTTTCTTCATATCAAAACGGTAAGAGTACAAAATGCTAGAATTTGCAGTTTCTAGTGCAATCTTTTTTGTCTTTAGTATTCGTTAGTATGAAAACATTATGTTTGATAGACTAATGACAATAACAAAAAGTTGTAAATGAAGAGGAAATGAAAGTTAAATATGTTGAAATTATAGGGTTAAAATTGAAAATTATTTTAACTTACCACTGTTTTCACAAAACGAGCAATGAACTAAGCTTTCAGCTGCGCCTTTTTTATTTGAGTCTTCGCCTTTTAGGCAAATCCCACAAAAGGAATCATTCTTCATACCAAACTTGTTTCGGTGTCTCGGCGGATTACTTCTATCTCTTAAAACTCTTTTGCTTGATGGCCCTTCAGTATCGGAGTCATTGCCGGAAGATCTCCCTTCATCATCACTGCTACTTTGCGTATTTGAACTGTCCGAATTCTGAATTGAAATATATACTATGTAGTTTTTTAAAATAGTTAACATCAAGAGACCTATAAATGTCAATTGAAAACTATATTTTTCAAACCCTGCGGAGCATCACCAATTATTATTTTTCACGTGGCATGCACCTTAAGGCATCTACGGTCAATAATAACGAATCGAATGAGGCAGCTATCGAAAACAGGAGATGCAACAAAGTGGCACTTTCACCTGCCCTGTCGGCGTTTCGAAATAGATGATGAAAATTCAAACAACTTCCCCTGCACAATAATACGAAGCAAATAAAAGCGTCTAATGAAGCTTATTGATTCTATTCAGATAGATTCCCGCATTTCAAATGCGCCAATAACTATATATTGTTGGTAGAAATACAACTGCCACGCCTGCTACTTGGATAATTTACGTTCACGTCATTCCTGTGGCAGGGAGGTCTAGTGACAGCTTAGAATGCAATGACATTATTTTCTTCAACAGCATGTTAATTGAATTAGCGTATGTAAATAAGAAGACGGAAGTCTTCACAAAGATAATTGACATTATACAAAAACAGCCAAGATAAGAAAGGCACATCCTGCCTTTGTTAGTTTGAGTTCATCTACAGAAGGAGGAAGAAATTATTCTTTAAACGTGTCACGTAAATCCGTGGACAGGGACCACAATATTTCAATCCCCGAAAGAAAGTTTTAAAGGCCTTAAAGAGATTCGGTTGCAAATAAGACAACATTATGCATAATTTTGATGGCATTTGAAATAGACGGTAAAGAAGGAAAAAAAGAAGTGAGAAAAAGAATAAATTAAAATATATGTCTACTACAGGGGAAGAAGACTTTAATATGAAAATCGTCTTACATTATGGATATCTTCCCTTTGCATTTGCAAGCCATTGTTCATGTTTGTTGACCAAGGATTCATAATTGTCGACAGAGGCATGCTGCGCAGTTCATCTCCAGAATACCTACAGGAAAACAAGCAAAAACACTTTCTGAAATAATTATCACATTGAAATGTTGAAATTAAAAATTGAAATGAAATGTAATAAGGGGGCTGATGAGAACAATGAGAGACCATTTAGAAAACACGAAATTAATAAAAAAGGCAGAAAATTTGGATCTTGGGAATCAGATACTCTTTGAGGTTATGGTGCAGAAATTATGGCAGGTTGGAGTGCCATTGACAGCAGACGATTGATCGTCCCTGTGATGGCGCATTGGTCTCACACTGATGGCGGATTGTCTATACCAATCCGAAGTTTAAAACCCAAAAAGCAACGGTAAAACTTGAGCAATGTGCAAAGTGCCGTGTTCACTGCTACATTATCCTACTTGTCTATGTTGCGTTCTATTTTGTTGTGCCGCTGTATTACTGTAGAGGTTTAGATTCAACTCAATCTCATAGCAAGAGAAATTTACATACTTTTTGAAGTACTCTTGAAATTGGCCAGGCATCAGAGCAACAGGGTACATATTTCGTTTTCGTTTCTCGGGGGGAACAATGCGCTGGATTCTCCGAGGAACCTGGATGATCTATGAAATAAAAACAAAATCAAATAAAACCAAATTTAGAAAATGGTGACCTTATATGCTTTAAACTACAATAACATATGAGATAGAAAATCAGCCATATGGCATTATGAATTTAAATACGATCACAAAAATCTTTGAACGCGAAAAAGCTAGCAGTCCATCATAATTGGTTGCATGGTAGAGTCTCAAAAATATGAGAAATAGAACGATAATGACAGAAAATATGATCGTTTAGTTTTGTACTGTAATAATAGACCCACTTTAACAAGTATCTCATCCCATATATATCATAGAATATAACAGATGATTAACTGTAATATCCACTTTTATGGTCATATGCCATCTTTGTTATATCGTAAATATCCAGGGTTTATCCGTTCTTATGAAAATGCTGCCAACATAAAACTTTGTAAGCATGCAATTCAATTAAAATCCGATTATTTTCTAAATGCGAATTGAGTCTGTTTCGACAATCTGGTGACGATGAAAATGGCCAATTCGCTTGCTAATCATACATCTGCTCTTACTCAAGACGATAGCTTCTACCTAATTTTTAACAACCAGAAGAGATATGTAGCGGGAAAAGCAATAGAATTCCACTTTGCAACCAAAAGTGAAGATTTGTCGCTGCTAAAAATCAATGTTCTTGGGCCATCAAGGTGCAAAATTAAGCATTACACGATCAAAGACGGCCTATATGGGGTGTCGTTTGTGCCACTAAACCCAGGCAGTTACATGGTTATCATCAAATGGAACGGAGCTGAAATCGAAGAAAGTCCGATAATATGCAGCGTAAGTGACAGGGAGCAGACATTCATGAGACGTGCGGGATTCAGACGCGCAAGTATGCAAGCACCTTCAACTGCACCGTTGCCTCGAAAATTCAGAACATGACGAAATTCTTCAACAATTCGCAAGATATCTTGCAGTTTCACAGTATGCGGCTTCATAACTTTTCCTTCTCATCAGAAACTATCAGCAGTTGATTATTAATATTTTGTGTAATTTATATTGATTTCGTACACAGCTTGAACCAAATCAATTGGAGTAACTTATCAATTTTCTTAAATAAGATCTTTGACCATAAGGTTGATGGATTCGAAGAAAACACGAAAACACCGTGGGCAATTTGCACACGGAACTTTTCCAGTTTCTGCTTTTCCATCGCATTAAAATAAAATGCCTTCACATAACGAATTTTCTTTAAAATAAAATATTTTCACAGATGTGCATTAAACTGGATATTGACAAGTCAATATTTTCTTTCCTCTTTTATTGAATAAAAAACTGAGATAATGTCCCATGCTTTTCTTAAAAAAATGGATTTGTTAGAAAAAAATTAATTGGAAAGCCCAAATCCATTCAATGGCATTTCTGTGTAAGAAGGGCCTAAATGACTCTTAAAGTTATAGATACACCCTCAAGAAATGTAAGTGAAATATAAGGATATAATTGCATATTTTGCTTTCCTTCAACCCTTTCCTGAAAATCTAAATGATTGATAGAAATCTGATAAAAGTATTTAATACATTGATTAATACAAATTAAATGATTGTTCAATTGTTCTGTTTTTTGTCATTTTGTTTTCAATTGTTTTTCTCCATTCTCGCAGTTTTGCATATGGTCACCATGACTTTTATCTTTTGTCTACAACACCATTGATGCTCTCAGATATTCTTGTTTCATTGCAAGATAAACAACAAACATGTAGCAGATTTTCTAATCTGATGGCTGTTTGCAGCAATAAGCACTTTGAACTATTGTGAATTTAGGTTCTGTACTTTTGTGCAACTATAAAACTTTGCATTGAAATAGTTATCTAACAATTCTCATCTTAAAAATGCTTTCTTTATTCATCAGAAAAATCAATCAGTTTTCTAATGATCCTTGAGTACTGGGTCATTTGATTTCCATGGCCCATTAAAATAGGCATTTTCTAAACAATGATAGTCAACAATGCACCTATAAAAAAGTTGATACAGACTAGGTTAAATGAAAATTCATTTATCAGAGCATACCTGGGTTTGCATATCAAAATAAGCAGATCTTTCATCTTTCCTGTCTTGATTCAAATGTGAATTATATTCAGAAGCATCCTTTATAGCTTTCTTTATGTATGGTGCAGTCTTTCCCATATTTTTAACAACCATTTGTGAGCAATGATTTTCAATAATTTTCCTTCGATCCCTTTCATGTGCAAACTCCAAGTATTCCTAAATTTTTACAATGATAGTTTTTAGCAATAGCAGATGCAAGATATGCCAGTGGGATTTAAAGTGCAGATACATAGATAATTCCATTTACTCATAACAATAAACTACAAATTACAGCAGTTGCCTCCAGTATCTCACATGATGAACTATTTGATGATATTAATAAAAAGCTTTATCAGAAGTTTTGATTTTTCAACTTAACGAGTGTTTTGTTGTGCATTCTTTTATGCACTTCAATGCTATTGTTTGATCACGGTTGTGAGCAAAACAGATTGTACAATCTTAAGTGTTATCTTAAATAAATTACTATAAAAATATCCCTGAAAAAATAAACTAGGTAGCCATTAAAATAAAAAATCAAAATGTCTTATTATGTACCTTATATTTTTTTGGAAATTCATCCATCATAAGCTCAACAAGACTGTCTGTTTTAATTGAAACCAAATCTATAATTGGATTTTCAAAAAATTAATCTTTATTACAAAACATATATCTAGTAAAATGTTATTCAGATTGAAATAATGACGTGTAGAGCTCAATAGCAAAAATTGGAGAATAGAAAAAAGAATCCCCTGAAAGACAAACTGAGCAATAAAATCTCCTTTCTCCAATTCATCCTTTTCCCAAGGTTCTGGACACCCTGGCATCGAAGAATAACAATTGTTAACTAGGGCTCAATAGAATCTTTGGAAGCAGCATCCAAATTGCTTTCTAGCTTTGGCCCCATTTACATAAACACATTTTAGAGATCAAAAGCATCCAAAATGATATGATATAACAAATGTTTTCTATATTTAATGAAATGTACTTTTATCAGCAATTTTAAGTTTATAAGAAAAGTACTACTGATCTGTTTAATATTCATTATAAATTTTATTATCATTATTGATGTGGCAAAATGATATTTATTGGGTTACATAGAAGGAAAGGCAAAATGCTAGTGAAGATTTGTCCCTCATGAATTATGCAGCCCGTCATCTTTAAAAATTAAAAATAATATCTCACTCAGGGCATGTCGTGTAATACCTGTATCATATTGATCTTCATTGATATATCCTTTACTCAACAAGAATTTCTTTTCATCTTCACTGACAGATTGTCTTTGTAACCCTAATTTGTGAGATATTCAAATATCAAAATTGAAAAGTTTAAAATTTATTATCATGTCAACGAAAAAGAAATGCCCAATATAGAATCAGTAGATTTCAATTCAATCTAGCCCCCCCCCCACAAGGTAAACATTTTATGATGCTCTGAACCTTCCCTACTTCTTCCTCTCAGAATATTTTGTCAAAGCTATAAGCAAGAAACCATGCACAAGTTGTTACCCATTTGGTCTGGACAACATATGATACCCTAAGGGACAACTACCTTGCTCTGAATGTTACTTCTGCATAGATGGAAAAAATCGTGCAGAGTACAGTTTGGTCAGAGTGCAATTTCGACATACAACAAATAAACCTTTTGGTGCAAGGCACAACAGTCAACTGCAATCAAACACTGGCAACAGCACTCTGTAGCCTGTACCCTGTGCATTCATTGTATACTGTGTGGGCCATTAAATGTTCATATTCATCAGGTTACATTAGATTATCCATTCTAGATCATTTTGAGAAAAGTAGCAGACATGCCAGTATTCATCATAAGGCAAAGGTTAAGATGTTATTTCAAAAGTGAATTCTTTGGGTTTCCAAGAAACCACCTGCAGCTTAGAACCATCAATATATTTTCTTACCATTAAAAGATTTTAAACAACTTGAAGGCATTCCAAGAAACGATATTGCATGCTGTTCCAGTACAAAGAAATCTCCTTCTTTTATCAAAGGCCATTGATACTCTACAAATAAATTTTCATCATTGCTTGAGCTGATATATTGATTGCCAACATTTGTTGTGGATATGTCAGATTTTACCTCCATTTGATTCTGTGGGCTGGAAAATATACAAACTGATTACATTCACCTAGTACATAACAGAGCAAATTAGTATTTTATGAGTTTAGAGTATTTTTTTGGCATGTGGAACACTATACTTTCTGACACTGTATCTGGTAGATAGTAGATTTGATTTAGATTAGTTGTATGTGTATATATGTAAATATATATACCAATGCCTAATTGATAATATGTAAATATATATGTGTATAGCTAGAAGGAAAGATTCGAAGTAAAATAGGATAACAAACAAACGAAGGTAGTACTACACCCAGGTTACAGGTGGAAGGAAATAGTGAGAAAGATATACCAAGCATCATTATTCATTAGAATAAATAACACTATTGACTGGGGAAAATAAATGATATTGAGCTCAGAAATGCTCCATCAAATCACAATTAATAATTCATTTTTGGATTTATTTCAAGGCTATATAAAGTAAATCTACCTACTAGCCTATTTTCCCACAACGCAATGCCTATGAATCTGCAATTTATGGATGATCATTTCCACCCGCTAATTTCTTAATATCGTAACATCTTAGGAACGGGGGTTCTCTCCTCGATTATTTTATCGATTCAAAGTGCTCCCCTTTCAGTAATTCACTACATGCCATTTGTTTAAGCATTTTTACTTGTTTTGTATTTGCTTTTTTTTTTCTTTCTATTTCATCAAACCAGTTTTCCGTATTAATTGAATGTAGTGAAATTGTAATGATAAGAACTGAATCATACCAAGAACGCTGATTTTCCTTTCTTAATAAAGACACAGTATTTATATTTTGTTGGTCACTTTACACCCGACCATTTTCTTTTATTTTGATCATAACACGCGCCCTTTTGTTTCAATGTTGATAAGATGTTGATTCCCAGCCTCGATCATGGAATCTAAAACGAGGATATGCGAGCCACATCAAAAAAGTCTTTTTTTGAGATTAGTGGCCACATCCCAAAACAATCAAAGAAAAATATCTACCCGAATTGAAGTGATGGTACATCCAGTGGCGAACACAGCTTTTGGTGAGTACCCTCCCCCCTTTTCTAAAAATAAGGTAATGCAGATTCGACAAAAATATAGGTTTAGGGTAATCCCCTAGTAAGCTTTGTGTCTTAGCCACAAAATCTTAAAGGCTAGCCCCCTTTCATCATTTTACTCCCCACTTTGTAGAGAATTGGGGGGAGGGGGGTGCACGATGATTTTACTGAAGAGCAGTGCGATGCCGACAAGTTGAACAATATACCGAAAAATACTCCCAAAGCCTACCGTGCAGATTTTTTGAAACCCCCTTTTGATAATAATGCTACTGTTTTAAAAACCTTTAGAAAGGTCCTTTCTTTTTTGAGATCGATTGGAAGAAAGTTTTTCGCTAAGCGCTACGAAACGAAACTTCCATTATTTTTCACAAATATACATTTCAATATTTTCAAAAAGTGGGGGGAATACAACACCCCAAACATCCCTGGGGCTCCGCCACTGGACCCACGACGTGATTTGAAAAGTGGGAGGGGCAAACTCTTGTGGTAAAATTCTATCACGGCAGAACATGATGAGTTCCTTTTCAAAGGGGAGGAAGCTGTTGGCCCCCCTGCCTCCCGTCGTCGGAGGCCCTGACGCTTACACAACCCACTGAAGGAACCGCCTCATTTCGTTACCATTCAATATTTTTATTTGCTTTTCCATTCCATTCCTGTTCAGTGTCACTTTCGCGCTGTTTCGAAACCCTGGTAATTGATCATCCGTGCAGGAATCTTTCACACTTTATGTTCGTAAGAACGTCATTTGTCACACATGTTAATTCTGGATGTCCTTCAAAAAGCGGGATATTTTAGCGTGCACTTCTAAAAGTTTTTGTGCAGTTCTAAAGAAAAGTCTGCACAGTTTCATCCTAACGAGAACGTTGCATTCGAGAGCATTCGAGACAGTGGTGTACCTTGGTGGTGATGATCTGGAAACAGGCTAGACAATAGGGGATATCCTCTGACTAGTTACGTAATAGACGAAATAGCTATGCGTGCAGAATATTTGGTCTAAGCAGTTTCTTAAAAGGGAAAATATTCTAAATAAATTCTTAGCCATTAAACTAAATTTAATATGATCTTTCACTCAAATGCACCCTGAAATTAACTCTATTACAATATTAAATATTTTGGTTGTTTGGTAATTCAGTTAACGTTGTATATGTTAAAAATGACATCATGAGGAAAATTAGAGTATTCTTAATAGCACTTAAAGACTTTTTTAAGAAAATTTAGAGCTGCAAAAGATCCTGGGGGGTTGACGGAATAATTCTTGTTTCTCATAAGTATAAACAATATGCTCCTGACATATTGAAATTGTGCACATCTTCCATTACCATGCTTTGGGGAAAAATCTATATGTAATTATCATACTATATTGAACAGGAATTCTTTGCTTTTGGATTTAATAAAATGTGAGATAAATTTGTGGGAAAACTAGCAGTGCCTAACTCGACTTTGAAGCAGAATCATACAGTATATCATAATATGCCTATGCCAGGCCCCCCTGGTTCGGCAGCCTATAAAAGCTTCAATATAAATAAAAAACAACCATAGCCAAAACCCGTATTACTACCCCACTGCACTTGTGGTAAGTAGTAATTGCTCCGAAATGGAGAAGTGGTACCACTATTATTATTATTATAATGTGAACCAGACTCTTGCTTCAAAAGTGTTTAAGCTATATTTTGATGTGTTTCTGTGGCAACCAATTGGCTAACTATTTTTTTCTCCTGATAAGAAATTGTAGCAATTGGGTAAAAATTGCTTTGGCGTTTTTTCAATGGTTACATTTTGTTGCAGATTTTATATTTTACAGCATATTTTCATCTTATATGAACATATACGGACAAGAAAATACAATAAAACCATTGCTTATATTTTTCATGCATGTTTGACATTAAAAACCAATGCGACCTTGAGGGGCCGTTCCTTGCGGGGGGTGTGGGGGGGGGGGGTGCGACGAATAAGCCGTCGGTAAAAATAAAGATGGTCGGTAAACTGGTCATTATTATACAATTATTACCACTTTTGAAAAAGACACTTGGTCGGTCAAAATGAAATAAATACTATCAGTTAGGGCAACATTTCTTCGGTCGATAAAATGAAAATAATCTTTATCAGTTCCTACAAAGATACTCTGGTCGGAAGCAAAATTTCGGTCGGGAAAATGGAAATTATCATTATCAGTTTCCAAAAAGTTTGTTAGTCGTTAAAATGCATTCGGCAATATTTCTGATTATGGTTTCGGCAACACTTCTTTTGTCGGTAAAATACTTTGGTCGGTAAAATGGAAATACGTTTTATCAGTTTCTGCAAAAATTAGTTGGTCGGTAACATTGTAGTAATCAGCAATGCTCTTCTAGACTTTCTAAGCCTAGACAACATAGCTGATCCGTGGTCCAAATTAAAAACACGGAAAGCAAAGATATAATTCAGACGGAACCTTTTGATCAGTGCCTGTTCATGTGTTGTATAGATAGTGGTAGTCTGATTCACAGACCAAACGAGAAGCTTATACAGGAAATCCAGGGGGCGGGGCACACAAGCCTTTCTTTTACAGCGATGCTCGTCCAAGAACAAATTTGAACTACTCAAAAAATAGAATGATAATTTGTTTTTCGGTGCTGTATATTCTCCATTAAAAGGGCTCAAGAGTTAAATACTATAATATTCTACCGCATCATAATGTCATTTTTCCATAATCTTCTTCTAACCATGTGCTTACAAGAATACCTAACTAGGAATTAATTATGTTAATTATGTGAATAGATTACATAAATTATCTCTAAACATTACAGATACAAATTTTTCAGACCCAGGATAATAGCAGAGATTTCGCAAAACCTCTGAAAATAGCTCAAAACGTTGCCAATCCAGAAAAATAGCATGTGCCCCCCTCACCCTGGGACACATGACTCATATGGCAGTGGAGGCTTCAAGCAAGCTTGCTAAGATCAGTATAATTATCAAAACTGGATTTGAATTCAATCATAGTTTAGAAAGCCTTCGAATGTGAAAGTGTTACAAGAATAATTGGCGAAGAATATGAAAGCTTTGCATTTACCGATTTTTGGTTATTTTGCACTAAAAAGCAGTCCAGGACAAGGGATTAATTACCTGGAAAATACTATTTGGTGTTATCGGTAAGACTTGGATTTTCGTCGGTAAATTCTAACCTCCACACCCCCCCCCCCCACTCAAAAAGGTCAAGTTACGCCCCTGATGATAAGGTATATTTCCTGACCATCGAATTCTATTTCAAAACCTGTAATTTCTCCAAAGTTGTTTGCTTGATTTAAATGCCATCTTCCTTAATCGTTTAAAGTGTTTTTCTGCTTACGTGTTTTTCTGTTAAACTTTCCTGACTCATTGTTTTATTAAAGTGAAAATTTAGTTTTTATCAAAGTGGTAATTAATCACTCAATTATCTTTGAATATTGTTATTGTTCTCATCAGCAGTAAATTCAAGAAGTGACAATTCTAAAAGACTTGTTATGAAAGTTATTTCTTAAATATTTGTCATAATAGGACTGTTGCTGGTTAATTAGGTGTAAGATAGGGCTGCCTTACCAAAGAAGCTCAAACCCTACATTTCAAGGGATGTCCCATGTCTGAGATTTCCACTGTAGTCCTATCTTAGGAGTGCTTTGAGAGGCTGAAGATACATCTGTAGTTTCTACTTTGAGAATGGTTATTGTAGATTCTCAATATTACTAGGTAATTTTGAACTTCTAATAGTTTCATCCATACAAAAACACTGGCACAACATGATTTGGCCTGAAGAACAATACCTTAAATCTTAGAAGTAATACATCTATCCCTGTGCCACGCCCTCTCAATTAAGATCTTAAATGATCTCTGGAAAAATACGTTTTGTTTCATTGATAGAGAAAATGCAGCTGACTTGACAAAAAGATAAATTAGGAAGAAACTTGCGGAAATAGGAAACACTTTTCTGAATAGCCTTAAGTCTATTTATAACACAGTAAAGAACTGTGCAAAACTGGCAAATGGCTTTACCGACTCCATATCTATTGAAAAGTGGCTAAAACAAGGCTGTGTGCTTAGCCCTTTGCTCTTCAACATTTCCATCGATGAATTTAGTAATATCTTCGACAAAACTTGCTGCCGGGATTCTCTTATGGACACAGAACTTAAGCACCTCCTGGTCACCTCATTCTTCTTTCTATCTCACCAAAGGGTCTCCAAAATTGTTTTCACGACCTGGAAACTTATTCTCAACAACGGGACAAACTAACATTAAAAAAAGAAGAAAATGATCTCTAACCCAACCGTCAAACAGTTTACAAATCCTTTTGACAAGCTAATACAATCCATTTTGACACAGAATTATTTGGGGTGTCACACCTCTCACACCCCCACACCCCCGCCGTACGTACAGATTATTAGTAATTTCGAAAAAAAGATAAGTAAAATTAAATTTGAGGTGGCAACAAGGGATATGATACGTTGAATCAAAACGTTTGTTAGATATAACAGAATGTGTGAGCATTGAATAACAACCCTAAAACGTTCTTCAATTTTTTTTTATTTACTGAAATGCATAATGTCGTTTGTCTACTCTGCTTTCTTACCGCTTTCGAATCGTAGAAGGAACTGACGACGCTCGAGCTGACGTAATCGGAAGTTGGATTACTTCCTTACTTTCATTGAATCATTGCCTTGGTTTCTCTATAAAACCTTGTTCGTCGTGCCTTGAAAAGAACATTAGACAGCAGCTAGAAGACAGAGGATAGAATACAGAACATAGAATACAGAAGCTAACGGAAATACAACGAACAAAATGGCAACAACTAACGAAGAAGTGAGTAAACTAATGTTATGATGTGATCGTAGGAAAGAGCACACGGGGAAAGCCCATGGTCGGCCATTGCTAAAAAAAGCAGGCGTGCTTCGACGTTCCGGCCTACTTAAAACTGCGACCATTTTATCGTTAGTTTTCATTCGAAATCAAGAGGTGTTTACAAAGATTTCGAAGCTGGCAAGATTCTGGTTCAGCTCGTTAGATTCCTAAATTCCATTTCGTAGCTACTCAGAGACGAAATGGATTTATATATTAAATATTATTAAATATTAAATATTTACATATAACCTTTAATTTTTATTTCTAACCGAAATTGGTTCTAATTTCAAATTGATTCTTGTTTGATCATGTGTTGATTACGCCCATTCGAAAGGTAAATAACATTTTTGTTTTGGATGCAGCCATGCACAACATCCATGACGCTCTTATCAAAAGATCCGCAATGGTTACATGACGAATTCCTTATTTTCAACAAAAATTCAACTGCAAACAATTGCCTCATGGAGATTGTAAAAGGAAGCGTGACTTGTTCCGGGTTACAGACTGAAAAAGAAAGTAAGAAATTACGCAGCTTTTCCTTTGCTTGCTACATTGTCCTTGAACACTAAGACAAAGATTCATTTCAAAATGTATTTCAATCTTTTACTACCAGCCCCGAGACCAACCGAAATTTCAAAAGTGGGGGGGGGGGGGTTAAAGCCAAACTCCAATAGAATTTTGGAGGGGGGTATTTCTTCACCCCATTCTTGCGCTGATACATAGAGTTTTGAGGAGGGTTCGTGGTGATATTTCTTTGAAAAATGATACCAGACAAAAAGCTGCGATACTAAACATTTCCATTACTTTGAAGCCCATAATAGGCAAAAGTGGATTAGAGGGGGGCTTAGCAGGAGAGATAATCAGATCAATGCCCCTTTCGTAGCATTTGTACTTCTTCTTTCTATTCAAGAGGCTCAAAATTCACATCTAGATCATCTATGTGGGGGACTGAGCTTCAGCAAAGGGGAGCTAAAATCTTGACTGGGGTCCCCTAGCCCCCACCCCCTGTGGCTTCGGGCGTGTTTACTACGGGTATACTTTTCTCTTTTTAAAAAATTAGATTTTTCCGATTGTAAGAATCCTTGGCATGAGGGGGACGATTGTAGAATCCTGAACACTGAAATGAAAATTTGCGAGGGAAGGGAACTATTATTCAAAATATGAAATATGTAACAATATGTGTCTACAGATAACCACTTGAAACCAACATTTTTCTTTCTTTTTAATTCAAGCCATCATATATTACATACACATCTTAATAACAATAGCCAACTCGTAACAGTACCTCTCCCTTCGTAGTTTTATTGTTTTATTGCCAAAAACAGATAAAATTGTTCATGGTAAGAAATCTTTATTAGATAAAAATAATTGATTTTTGGCAACATATATTTAATTTATTTTACAGCAAAATTCAAATTATACAAAGGGCTTGATGGAGATGATATAACACTGATGTTTGAATGCATTGGAGGAGATTCATCAAAATGGATGATTTGTGTTGATTCGAATAAATTATCAGCAAGAGTAAGTTATTCCATTCCAATGAATTTGTTGTTGTTAATGCCTGTGCTGACGGACGTGAGTCTGCACAAGCCTAACACATTGCCGGTGTGCGTAATAATAGACTTTGATTTGCTCAAAGATTTGCTTCATTTATTTGATTACACTCTTTTTTGGCTATATACTAGCAATTCCCTTGATGGGAGTTGGAAATTTCCTAAAAACTCAAAAAATGGGGGTTGAAATAAACATGGTGGATGGATTTTATAACATTCATCAATAGCTGTAAATCATGGCCTCTGTCGGTCCCCTTTTTCTTTGGCATCAAATGGAAACACCATTAGCATCTGCTAAAATGATCGTTTTATAGTCTTAACTTCCACACATTTTCATGAAGCAATGGTTGGTAATTTTTTTGTGTCAAAGTTTGCCCCCCCCCCCCCCAGTAGCGTAACGGAGAAGTGTGGGGCCCTTAGTCAAAGTAGTGGCCCTATTTTTTTTAAATCACGTTTACAGGCTTAGCCCGAAATTACCCTTAACTGCATAAATTTTCTACTTGAAATACCCAGAATAAATTTTCACAAAATTTCGCGGGGGCCCCTTAGGGGCCTAATTGTTTTGGGGCTCTTAGTTTTGCCCTTAAAGGTGCACACCATGCGTTACTCCACTGCCCTCTAAGACTTTTCTAGTCTTATCGATCGAATGACAGATTTAAAAATTATACACGGGGGATCCAGAATGCAGATTTCCTGCATTTTGATTTTTCAAGAAAGTAACGAGCAATAATGCATCCCCCTCTTGTGACTTTCGCTATTGAAGAATTCACTAATTCATTCAAGAATTGACTTATTTTTTACCTTTTGAAATTTTGTCTTTTTGATCCATAGCCACGCAAAAAAGATTATATCAATTTCGCCGATGCTGAAGATGATGTATTATTCGTACTGGAAAGAGCAAATCCCTCAGAGTCATTTGTGCAATTTAAATGGAAAAAAGGTGACCAATTCATGGGATTTGACAAGCAAGGACGACCCATTCCACTCGACAAAGTAGATAAATCGTCTGATGAGGCTATGTTTTTGCTACATGCATTGTAGATTAAGAGATTGTATTCACGTAAAATCCGAGAACGTTTTATTGAAACATGACACTATTTAATACATAAAACAACTTTATTGTCCAAAGAAATTAGAACTTGTATATATTTTTATCATTTTTATGATATCTTATCTAAATTGATCCATCTAATGTACCTGACTACGAAATACGAATGAATATGGTATTTGGGTCGACCCCCAGTCATGATTGGTAATGACCCCGCCTTTTCTCTTTGGGGGTTGGGAGCTATAGTTATGCTATTCAACTGTCAATACTGGCTCAAACTTAAGGCCCCTGCTAATTCCGTGCCCCTCACAATGATATCGACGTTGCTTGTTGAACTTCCTTGTAGAAATCATTTGCGTCATATTTTCCAATACATGAGAATGGAATGGGATACAACTAACTAACTAATTATTTATCTTTGTAAACTTTGAAAGTTTTCAAATGATGCACGGGATTTATTCCCCCTATTTCCTTCAAATGTACCGTTAAAAGGCTTGCTTTGACGCTTTGCTGCATTTTTCTTTTTTGCTTCATCGCTTTCAGCTTTGATTCAGAAGGAGCAATTACCCATTTACCCATGGCAAAATTACCAAATTCTCTGTTGCTTTGTTGCTTTTAATAATATTTCTCTGTCCCCTTTGCCCCGTTCTGCTCCTGGCACAACTACAATGCAAACTTAGAAACTTATTAATCAGTGACGGATTCAGGGGGGGGTTTCCTGGTTTCCAACCCCCCCCCCTTTGCCATTATTATTATTATTTTGGATAGTGATTTAAGACTCAGAGAGACAAATTATTGCATTTCTTGTATTTCATTGCAATACGGAAAGTAAATTGTACGATCCTAAGCCATTTTCAGGCCTCAGAAAATGCAAAATTCCGAAGCCTCTAGGGCTTAGCCCCCTTCGACCCCCACCAGAGCCAAACCCATGACCTGCTGGGGGCCTCAGGGTACCTCTACACCCCGCATCCACAAGCTACAAGCATTTACCAAACTCTTCACCATGTTATTAAAGAATATCTAAATCTGGAATCCCTTCCATCTGAATTTCTAGATCCACCACTGTTAATGTACGTGGAACTTTTCTCCTCAAAAAATGTTTAGCAGGGCAGCATGGGCAGCATGGGCACAATTAAGTAAGTGCGAAGGAGCATCCAATTCAACTATTATGAAGTTTTGGCGGTTGTTTATCGTTGATCAGGTAGAAAACAAGTGAAGTTCATATCGAATTTTGGAATAAAATCTTATGAGAAAATCATAAGAGATCAGAATATATCTGAACCTTGAAAAATCTATCAATTGAAGACAAGAGATTTCAGATCACCATTCCTTGACATAAATTTGGCTTCTACGTTCCCGTCATCGTAGGTGTGTTCAAAGAGATTTCAGACAACGCGAGATTTCCTTTTTTGACGTGATGCAAAATGAGCAACTTTCTTAGTCAACTGGAGTTTAACCCACAGGTAAACTAAATTTCTTTCAAATCCTATCCATTTGCATCATATGTGGTCCTCACTATTCTACAAAGCAGGGGCAGTCTGATGGCGTCAAGTAGCTAGCTCAAAGGGCCCTGTTTACGGCGTTTTCTCCATCGCCCCTTAGTTTAATCAGTGGCAGGCTCTGGTTCCTATACAAAATTTTCTTGACTTCCCTCTCCGTAGGTTACGATACTAGCAAATGCACTGATCCAGCCCCGCTTTGACTACGATGTAGTGTTTGGTTGCCTTTCATTAATAAAAGATTAACCAAACAAAGTCATACTGCCCATTATAAATGTATCCGATTTTATTTAAACCTAAATAACAGATCAAATAGGAGTTATAGATTTAAAAATATAATATAACTGCTATAAGTGTCTTCAACTTTTAATAATTCAGCCCCATCCTACATGTCCTATATGTCATGTTAGAGATATTCTTACCAATTGGCCAAAGCTGGTTTACTCCA
Organism: Catostylus mosaicus; assembly: GCA_964019065.1. Taxonomy (NCBI): domain Eukaryota; kingdom Metazoa; phylum Cnidaria; class Scyphozoa; order Rhizostomeae; family Catostylidae; genus Catostylus; species Catostylus mosaicus. The sequence continues at coordinate 283,773 of OZ025188.1, read as the reverse complement.
AGGTCTAAAAACATATTAAACCAACCAAAACCTCTTAGAAAGAGTAGCAAGAGGCAAAATGGTCTCTCCTACCTTGGACCTAAAATCTGGAACAATCTACACTCAGACCTAAAGTCAGCTGAGAGTGTTTACAGCTTCAAACATAAGCCAGTCTGCAGAGCGTGGCAACTGCATGCACAAGAAAATTTGCAGCAGATCGACATGCACTCCAAAATTTATGACTTGCACGCTTGTTTTGTATGCATATATGGTCAATATATGTACCTAAAGCAGCTTGGTGCACCCAAAGAACCAGATGTACATGCCGTGCACCCCCCATTTTATACCTTACACGCACGAGATCTCGTCAAGTTCTGCCATGCTCTGCACACTGGAACATAAGATTAAGGACGCTTTTTTAAAGACCTCCGAAATCGAAAAGACAACTCTAACAAATATTACTGAATTTCCAAAATTTGCAAATAAACCAAGATTCCATCATTTCTTTCCACATTGGTATAAAAAATACATTCTTACACTTTTCTTTAAAGAAATCTTATCTTTCAATGACATATCTGGGGAACCATTATGGAAACAAGGCCATTCTGACGTTTTAATGGTTCTTATTTTCTTTTAATATTTTTTGTACACATGTAATTAGTTTCCCATCCTTTTTACTGTAAATTTTTATATCAAGTAGTAATTTCAATTTTTCTGACAAAATGTTACATATATTCATACATTCAAATGCCTGAAACGCCCATAAATTTTTTAAACGCATTTTGAAAAGCTTGGGTGGTGGTCATCTTGTTGATAGGCCAATCTGCCACCAACCTTCTGACTAAAAAAATCTTTTGAAGGTTGATGAAAATGATGATGATGATTTTGAGAAAGAAGATGTTGAAAGGGAGAAAGAGGTTTTCATTTTTACTTTATAATTTTATCATTAAGTTTTTAGAATCAACTTAATTTTATGCAAGGGAGGATCCATTATTTATGGCTGGCAGGAGGCTGTGTGATCTTTGGGATTCTCTTATTTCTTGTACAGTGATTCCTCAAAACCAATCAACTGTGAAATAATTTGATTGAGTAATAAGCTTTGTTGTATAAAAACAATAAATATTAAAGATGTGGCACACAGGCACATCAAAAAGTATAAAATTGATTATGTGGGCCTGAAAGCTTTGAATTAAAAAATTGTGGTACCTCAAAATTTGTTTCAGGGGAGGGAGGAGCCCAAAAGAAAAAATAATTTTTTAAAATCACCTTCCCCGCCATACATAATGGATGCTCCCTAAGTTTGGCAACATCAAACAGGTTTGCTCATGATGATAATTTTGACAACAATGTAAATGTAATCAGTGGCAGACACTTGACAAAAATTGGGGGGGGGGGGGCAAGCCTATTGTTTTGAAAAGATGACATCACACATTTTTTTATTGTTTTAGAACAAAATGCTACTGTCTTCCAAAATATTGGGGGGCCACTGCCCCCCCCCCCAAGTGTCTGCCACTTAATGTAATACAGCTTATGTATGTAGAGGGTAGAACACCATTAGAAGTGGTGAGTACAGTTACCTGTGAAAATCCCCCAAGATTTAACTGCAGTATAGAAAGAAGAGGAAATGCAGCTTTTTAAAATTTGTTAATCTTCAGATTGCTTTTAACTTAAGTCCTGCATCGTTCTGGTATTGTAAATAATGCACTGCACATCTTTTGTCAACAGACGTTTGAGACAGATTTCATGTCATGTATTTTGTTGTTTTCAGATAAAAGAATTGCTAGCAAATGAATTGAATGATGATGAATTTTTTCAAGATGACTGCTCATTGATTTCTCACCAAACATCAGGAAATGCCTTTGATTCTCAAATGGATTCATACAATCAGTTCTACGATTTCCAATATGAAAATGACAACAGACCAACAACATCTGTTGCAGGCCCCTTGCTCACATCGAGAGGCAGTGACTTCTTGAATGGAACTAGCCCTAGAGCTGTCAGTGACGAATTCTCAAATAAAAAGGGTGACAGTAGCCAGGAGAATTATAGTAAAATGGAGCAACAAAATAATTTTGCAGATAGTAATCAATATTGTGGGCAAAAAGTGTCCCCAGTTGTTCAAGATTATGAAAAAAATGATAACTGGAGAAATTTAACTGCAGATGAAAATGGTAGTTATCACTATAGCTATGATGATAGGCCGGAAAGTGGTATGAGTGGATGTTTGAATAAAAAGGAAGACCACCAATTTGATAAAGATTATGACCAAGGGACATCAATGCCAGATTCATTTTATACACATTTCAATGCTAACAATATACATGGGATTCACAACAATGGTTCTTATGATAGTGATAAGATCAACAGTTTAGATCTATCCAATGTTCAACAATATTCAGAAGATTACATACTGAAGTTTCCAAATAAAAGTGAAGTACAGGCCATGGTTGATGCTAGCTTTGAAGAGCACGCTAATAATGGCCTAGATCTTAATGATAATCAGTTTGGATTTCAAGATTATAAGCAACTTAAAATATTATATGATGTAAGAGGCAAAAAGATTGAAGAGCTTCAATTGACTTTGGAGAACTCTAGGGAGAAACAAGCAACAGAATTAAGAGTGATGCAGCATAAGTTAGCATTAATGACAGGTAAGTAATGATAACAAAGCTGATTAAAGCCATTCAGCAAATGGTGGGTTTTGCCTTGAAACACATTTTTTGTCTGGAACATTCAATGCGGTTGTATCTTTTGTCCTTGAATGCAAGATAACCCTTCCCTGTTACCATCATGACTAGCATTACCACTGCCATTGTTGCCACAACCTTTGCCATTATTACTGAGACACAACTGCCATCATTGCAAGCCATCCAACATAAAGTTCATATTTGCTACTATGATAACATGATGTCATTTTGCAAAGGTGAGCGAGATGGAATCAGCACAAGCCTAAAGCAGTCACAAGAACTTATTAGTGAGGAAAGAGAAAAGGTAAATCAATTGCAAAAGAAATTATTTGAGGAACAAAACAGAAGTGAAAGATTGAAAAATGAGAAAAACGAGGTATGGATTTTTCTATATTTGATTTTCTTTCAAACCATTTTTTTATATCTCTTGATAGTTTTCTGGTATTAAATATCTTTTCTGATAATTTTGAATTGCTGTTCCTTTTTTTCTATTATAGTTAGTTAATTCCAGCTACTATAAATGATGATTAAACTTCTACATTACTTTTATAATTGCCACACATTTTGAATTGAAACATGGTTCATTTATACTTTGAATTGACTCATTTATATAACATTTTTTTCAATTTAGTTGTGTGAAAAACTTGATGTTTCTGAATCAACAATAGAGAGCTTGAATCAACAGTTGACTTCCCTTAACCATGCGGAGTCTTTGTCAAGATTACGATCGCAACATGAGGTTTTAATGGGCACATTACGGCAGAAACATGAAGAAGAAATTTTGCGTTTGAAAGAAAAACTTGATGACATCCGGAAAGAATTAAACTGGAAGGTATTTGGGATCCATTTTTAATTATGCCCACATTACTATAAAAACAGAATCAAATAAGTAAATGTAGCAAATAATTCCTGCTAATTATTTGTTGAATTCATTTAAACAATGATTTATGAGAAGAAATTGTAATCCAATAGTCCCAAAAAAACTTATTTATAAATTAAACCAAAAGAGTGGCAAAAATATACCTTTGGTTTAAATGTATATTCTAATTTCCATTGCCCAACAGGCAAAGAAGCAAGCAAATAAGCAAGAAGCTATTCTGCTAATGTCACGAAGTATGCTCCAACAGAAAAAGAACAAGACTCTTCAATTTCTTTTTCTTCAATCCAATTCCAAGTTTCGTTCCATCAAAACCATATCACAACTTATTCACTTCAGTCTACAAACGCCCTATTTCCCCTGTCTTCTCTCTATTTACCAACTACTATAGCAACAAAACTAAATATAAAAGGCTCATGCATCACATCACTACCCTAAATAATTCTCAGGATAGTTAGGTCCTTTGAGTCCGATAGGAAGTCTCTTGTGTTGATAATATAATAAAAACACACGTACCTCCAACACTTTCAGGAATGATGCAGCAGATCTCTTTAATAAACTGCCCGCTGAAATTAGAAATGCTAAGACTGTGACGGAATTTTCAACACGAACCCACAAGCACTTATGCATAGCTGCGAAAGAAAGACTTTTAGCTTAACATTAAGTGAATTAATTTCCTTTTCTGAACTTATAGATTGCATATTGTAAAATTTTAATTAGCTTTTAATTGAAGTACCTGTAATTTATTTTTTAGCGGCCAGGTGAAGAGCCACTCTGTGGAAAAACTGGCCTTGATTTCATTATTATTATTTTTATTATTATTATTATTATAATTATTATAATCTACCATATTTATTCAGGATAACCTTTTTAGTAAAGATATTACTGCTATCAGTAAGGGTTCTGTTAAGATTTAAGTTTTTAAAGTAAAAGGTTAAAAATTATAAGAGATTGAAGTTAAAGCTTGAAAAATTTACATGGTTAGAAATTACAATACAGAAATTGCTAAAAATTTAAGTTTGTGTCCTTGCTGGATGCTTGATGTTATCGTCTTTATTTGTGCCAAACTCTTCTTCTCCTTTCGTTTTATTTGAATTTCCTCCATTCCTATTGATACTAGATTGAAGATGTCAACCGGTTACAAGATGAAGTCCAAACAGCTAAAAAGTCGGCAAACCAAATCAAAATTCAATCAGCTGAGACCATAAACAGTCTTTCGAAAAGCCTTGAACAGAGTCAGCGACAACTGAGAGAAATCTTAGAAGAAGGTTTGATGCTTTTTGCTCAAACATCTATATATGATGTAAGAACTTAAATGTTATATTTTTATCATAAAAGCATGCTGTTTTGATATATATATATACATTTTTTTAGGCAAACTGGGTGAGGCTGGTGAAGCAAAATCTTTGCTAAAACAAGCAGTCAGTGATAAAGGACAGCTAGAATTAGAAAATAGGGAATTGAAGGTATCTTGATAAAAACCTTATTCTATTAATTTCTTGGGCAATTGATTGCAATTATTGTCATGCCTGTTAGATTTCATTTCACCAGCCTGTGTTTTGTTTTTAATAGGAAGAAGTCAAAGACATGAAAGAACAACTTGGAATGTATGAGCTTGTAATAGACAGTGCTACATCAGGTCCTTCATCCTCAACGCCTTTTACCGAACAGAATTTTGATAAAAGGCCCAGCAGATTTGGTGCATTTAAAACACCACTGTCAAGGTATACTTCTTTCCCTTTCCTTTATTTGACTTTGCTTCCCTTTCCACCTCTTTTCCAATCTCCCTATTTTCCTTCCATCCTTCTTTTCTTCCTATAATCAAAGATAAGTCCAGTCTATTTACTGCCTTTGTTCATTTATATGAAGGTTTGAACGACATGGTTCTCTAGTAGACTCCCCAGTTTATTCCATCAGAGATGAACTAGTTAAAGCTTTAGCAAACAATAAAGCAAAAAGAGAGGAACTTAAAGAGGCAAAGAAGAAAATCGATTTACTGCAAGCTGAACTTGAAGAAATAAAGAAAGAAAATCAAAGACATGAGAAAAATGTAAAGAATTTCAAGGTGAATGCAGCTTATTTGAATTTTCATTCATTAATTGGTATCATATTTCACCATATCCTTTCTGAGTCAGATTTTTTTTAAGAGAATGAATTTTTCAGCAAATATTTTTAGCTCAAATTTTGATTTCTCTTGTTCACAGGCTGGAGATGAATCAGATAAAGTTGAAAAAGCAGGTTAATCATCGCTGAATTGAATTGATTTTTCATTTCTTGATTTATTACAACTATTCAGTTTGAAGAACAGTATTTAAAAGTCGAAGAAGCTCAAAACATAACAAAACCCATAATCTAAAAATATGTACACCTTATGTCAGCATGCCCCCTTCCCTAATCTACGTTATTCAAGACCATTAGCTCACTTTACGAACGATAACCACTACTTGACGCCTTGAATTTTAGATGCATATTAATACTGCATTTTTGGCCTTTATCTGATTTGACAGTAAAATCTATGAGAAATGAGATTTTTGTGTCAAATTTCCAAATATTATTAGTATTTTGAGCTTTGGCCATTGCATTTAGGTTTCAATCAAACAGAAAATAAAATTCCATGATTTTTAAGACACATATTCCGTACTTAAGCCATTATTTTGACCCACAAATGGCTGCAAAACATTGACTATCGTCAATGCAATTGTTGAGTTTTTGGGTTTGGTGCATTGCATGACAAATTTTCTCGAACATTTTTTTAGTTTGAGTTGTTTTTAAAGTTTTAGCCAATTTATTAAGAAATGAAGAATTCGTTACAGACATGCAGTTACAAATTAAGGTAAGTTCCAATAATGAATTATCGGGGCTGCTATATATGCTACTTACAACAAATATTGTTTGCATTGTTTATATCGCTCTCATTGCTCTTTTCACAGAAATGAAAAGTTATATATTGGTAAAAGTTAATGTAATCCAGATCTAAAAAATCAGTGAATAATGTTGACATTATTTCATATTCACCAGATTGCAACGTTATTTGGTTTATGTCATTTTGTTTTATGAACGGCTTATTTTTATTGAAGTTGATTTCATTTTCGTTGTAATTTCATGTGCGGTACAGGAGGCAAAAGAAAAAACGGAACAATTGGAGATTGAGAACATGCATCTCAAAACTGAAAACGTCAATCTAAAAAGTGAAATTTCTCAGGTAAACATGTGTAGGTTAATGTTTAAGGTTTAATGTCAATCTGTTTCATGATGTCATTGTTGAAAAGTTGAACTATTGATTAGAAGGTAATGTATTTCCATCGTAGACTTAAAGCTTAATTGAGATTTTAATATTTTTAAGCGTTCGGTTATTCTCTCCTACTAGCAAATTCAGATGGGTGCATGTCATTAACAAGCTTATCATTTTAACAAGAATTCCCATTTGAGATGTCATCTTATTTGATCTCTGTTCATGAAAATATCACACAGTCGACTCCCTTTAACTCAGACTCTCAGGAGGAAAGAAAATTCGTCTGACTAAGCGAATGTCCGAGATATCACGGTCCGATTTGATGGGATTCTAATTCATACATTTCTCGAATTAAAGTGTGATTTTAAATAATTTTGTTTATCTTCCGTTCAGATGATTCAAGATTTCGACAGAAGCAAAATAGAAGCTCTTAAAAAGTATGTTAAAACCTTTAAATTTACTTTCTTTTGTATGCTTATGGATTTTCAACATTTATTTCGACTAAACAGTTATACAAGTGTTAATTCTCATCTATTTATTATATATTTTATATTTGTTGCTTATATGCAATACTTCAATATCATTTAACTGATCTGTTGCGATATTTTATTCCCTATTTTTGATCAAATCATAACAGTTGTGAAAAAACATATACACAGTTTAATGAAGACATAAAAAGATCATTAGAAGAGAAATTAAAAGAAGAACATGAACATGAATTGGAGTTTTTGAGGTGATTGTTGTTCTACTGTACATTTATGTATAAGTGGCATTTATTCTCCATACTCGTAAGAAGATAAAACATTAATTGATTTTTGGATAAGTTAATGTCAATCGAAAATAAACTTAGAAGACGGATCTCTTTAAAGGCGTTCTTCACGTTTCACGCCGTCATTGGTAAAGGTTTTTGCACTTCTGAAATCATTGATAATGTTTCAACATTGATACGTGTCTTTGCTACAAATATTTCCTAAGAAAGCATCTTTGCCTTTATTTAGTTTCCTTGTATTATTAATTTAATAATCTTTCGTTCAATTTTTTAAGGAATGAAATGGACAGCCTTAAACATGAACTTTTTGATGTCAAAGAGTCATATGTAACTCTGGCAGATGAAAATAAGACATTGGAGAATCACATACGATTGGAATGTAAACAAGAGCTTGAGCAGCGTCTAATTGAGGTGATTTCATTCTTTTTAGTATGAAAAGTTGTATGTATTTTATACATATTCATCAATACAACATTTAGTCAAGTTAGGCTGATAGTATTGCTGTTCATTCCAAATAAATTAAAGCCTACGGGCAGGCGCCTTCTTCCTGCGTGGCAGTTTCTTCTATTATTAGACAATAGCAACCACCATTTTTTTCAATTCCCAGCAATTATTATGATCTTCAACCGATTCAACACAGGACACCCTTAAACAAACTTCAAATCTGTGGTTCGTTGCAAACCAGATATAAATAGGTTATAAATAAAAGTGACGTTTCATAGGAGGAAAAAAGGAAGGAACCATTCTTATTGAGGAAAATTTTTCCCTTACTGTTTGTGCCTTTGACTTCTCTGCTCCTAGATGTTATTCAGCTGTATATAATAATATCTTAAAGTAATCATGTAGGTAAAAACATTATTATTAATAGTTAATCTCAAATTCTGTTATGATGTTAGCTGAAGAACGTTTTAAATGAAGCAAAAAAGGAAGAATTACGACTACAAGAGGAAGAATTGCTCAATCAACATTTTGCGAAATTAGAAGAAGAGAAGAAGAGAATTAAGGAAAGTTTGGATGAAGAATCAAAACATAAAGTAGAAACAGCTATTGCACTTGCCAAAGTAGAGTGGTTTGCTGTAAGCAGAAATTCATTGTTTTTTTTCATAAAAATTGTGAACATGTACTCAACTGACTATATGGTAATAAATACAATTCTGTTTAAACAATTCTATTTTTTCTATACTTTCTAACCGCGTGCAAACTGTTACCCCTCGTTTTCTCTTGAAGACATCTTCACCACCACACAACGTTTATTATTTTGACGACCTCTACTACCTTCACGAACATTTCCTACATCTGCAGGTAAACATTGCAATAATTATGTTTTTATGATTCCAGAAAGGGAATTATTAGGTTTAAAATTAAGCTTTCTTTCTTTTAATACTCAAGGCATACGAATTTGAAAAGACCAGTGCGATTGACAATGCTGTTGAAAATGCAAAACTCAAAATCATTCGTGCAAAAGATTCAGAAATGCAGCAATTGACTTCGAAAATGAAAGAAGACTTTGAATACGAAAAACAGGTTTTAATTTATCTTCCATATCATAATTAATTTCAATATTTCTCATTCAATTAATTTGCATTTCTTAGTCTGTTTTGATTTATATCAATGGTTTTCAGAATTGAAAGCGATCTGTATTAACTATTTTAACTCTGTTATATTGACAGCAAACCTTGTGAATGAATATTTGTGTGTAAGGATATTTTTCTGTTTGATTTTTAGTTGGCGAAATCGGAATGGGAAAAAGCAGCTCGTGTTGAATCTGAGAAGAAAATCGGGGAAGCTTTGAATTTAGATGAAATAAAAACACAAAATGATGAAAGAGAAACGATGATAAAAATTATTCTAAATGAGCTTGGAACTGACCTAGATGCAGGGGACAAAAGTGCTGCTTTGAAGAAAATCCAATCATTGAAGCAAGAAGTTGATGTAAACAAAGAGAACTTGAAATTATTAAAGCATGAGTCTGATAGCAAAGAGAATGGTCTGCTTTCACAGATGAATGAAATGAAATCAAGGCATATTGAAGAAACTAAGAATGCTGTCAATAAAGCTAAGGTTCTTTAACATTTTTAATTTAATTCAATTCGATTTGATGTTATGTTGATGACTTTTTTCATCGGAACAATAATTTGCAACGTACACTTTTTCCCGTTTTCTTCCAAAATTGGGCGTTTTTTAAGCAGATTTCTCTCTCATCTTCTAAATTTTAAAATGAAATTCGTTAGCTACAATATATTGGTTTTTTGTTTTTGAAAATTTCCTCTAATTCTAACGCCAGTCAGATTTCTTTTTTGCCTGGCAGATTTGAAATCGTTCTAGTTTTGGTTTGCTCTACGTTACTTTCATGTAACTTCCGTGCTAGGACTTAAGTTAACGATCACATTGCATTAAGAGTGAAACATCTTTTCATGCAGGCTGAGTGGGCAAAAGAAAGGGGTGAATTGATGCAGGAAATACTAAAGGAGGAGAGCCAAAGAATCAGAAAAGAGGTGATGCTTGATTTCACAGAGGATGATGGGCCGAAAGAGCAAGTTGAAACATGGATTAAAACTGGAAACGATGAAGACGTTTATTCAGAATTTAGAGGATTCATTCAATACATGCAAAGTGTCTATTCTAAGAAATTTAAAGCCCTGAAAAGAAAAAGAGACGATCAAATAGAAGTTTGGAAGAAAGAGCAGGATGAACAACTCGAAAAACAGATCAAAGTTTGTATTTAGTTCATTTAACTTTTCCTGTTATATTTATTTGACGCCATATTGTAAGCTTTATGTGACCCATCTACCTTTCTTTATAAAGGCAAATTGACCTCTTTTTTGAAAGTTTCAAATTGAATTGTTCAAGCCGAACTGACCATGATACTTTGCGAAATACCTAAACAGCAAATATAATAAAGAGGGCCTGAGTCCCTAAACACACCTTACCCTTTACTGCTTCTCTCCCTTACCTTTAAAAAGTGACGATATATAGCTTTTTTCCAAAATCGACTTCGAGATGCTCTTGTGACTGTAAATTTATACTTTAGTTAATATTTCATATTGGTTTTGTCTTAGGAAAACAGAGAATCTTTAGATAAGAAAATGAACATTGAAAAGCAAATTGCCATAAAAGATTTGAATGAAAATTGGACAAAATATTTAGAAGATTCAAAGGCGAAACAAGAGGATGTCTACAAGGAGCATCTGAACATTGAGTTAGAGGCAGCAAAGTTTGGATGGAAGCGAGAACTTGAAGAGCTTCAAAGGGAACACGAATCTGTCCTTAGAGAAACTGTAAAGGAAATGAAATCACAAAACGAGGCTGAACAAGCAGGATTGAAGAGAAAGTTCAACGAGTATTTGCGTAAAATCAAAAGAGATTTCACGGAAAAATCGGAGAAACAGAAATCAGAAGTTGAAAAATATCATACAGATTTAACAAAAAAGACGGTACAACTGGCAAAAAAAGAATGGGAGCTGCAGTTGACAAATCGAGATGGTTTGGCACGGAGAAGCGGAAAAAGAAGCCATTCACAGTCTGCAGTAAGTACTCCTACTTTGATGCAAGAAAAGACGCAAGAACATATTGTAGGTCTCCGATTAAACAGTTCTGATTCAGGATTTGCATCGCCGAAACTGCAATCACATTTATCGACGCCAAAAATACTCGATGACCAAATGACTGTGGGAAAAGTTGTAGAAGAGACAACTATAGGGACCGTTAATTCATCAAGACAAAGAAATCTAAAGAATCACATATCAGTACAGGTTTGTGATACAGTACAGAATTTAAAAACATCCTTACTATTATTCTCATTTACAATTTAGATTTTTAAATGATCTATTTAGTGCATTTAATTATTATTTCAATGATCATTGTTTCTCCACATTAAATCTTCAAACATTGTCAATTTTATTTTATATTTAAGAATTTAATAAGCTAATTCTTCCTTCTTAAAGTTATTTGCATGAATCCCGGACCTATAAAAAGCTCCGTCTGATATTATTTACTCGCTTTACACTTTTTATATTCATTAATTATGTGTCAGAAAATCATTTACTTGTTTTAGAAAAGTAAATCAACTAAAGGATGCTAGGATCATTAAGAATGATTGATTTTGGCCTTAGTTTAGGACCTAGTCATTGTGAAATATTTGGTCCTGTTCACCAAAAGTCTAGTAAAAATTTTGTCAAGCCCCAGAATTTTTTCCTCAAAAGGCGAGCTGGCCCAGCAATCCATGTTTTAAATTTAGCCAAAAATCGAGAAGATTAATAGGCCACCTCAGTCGGAGCAAAGTAGGCTAAGAATACCCCTGATTACTAGACACTATGCTTATATTTCCTTTTTCTGAATATCTTCTCATATTTGGTGGATTTTAGTGTTCTGCCTTTGAACCCTGGCATCCTTTTTGAGTTCCTTGAAAAGTCTTATTTATGCTTCTATGTAAGGTCACTGGTGATTTTTCTAGACTGAAAATGAAGAAGAAAATGCACTGACTTTACAAAATATGAGGAGATACTATTTGGAAACAGTGAATGGTATTAAAGAAGATGTTTTCAAACATGTAAGAAAAACCAAGGAAAATGCCTCCTTCTGTTTTAGGTAAGTTCTAGTTTTAAATGTTTCATCTAATCACATTTTCATCGCAAAATTCTATCTATACAGTGCTTGCTTTATGCATTCTTTCATCATTACCATTATATGAGTTTATTTATCAATCTGCTTTATTATTATCGTCATTTCCTGTTCAAAATTTGTTTCCACTTCATTCTTTTGGCTTGAAGAAAACAAGTGGCAAAAGAAAAGAAGTTACTTTTAGAGAAAATTCGTCGAAAATTTTTAAAAATTCTCAATGCAAATGATGAAAATGGATTTGGTAAGGAGACAGAAGAAGTAATTTTACAAGTTTTAAAAGATGCCGATGTTGAAGGTAAGTTGCTCATTAAGCCTTTTTAGATTAATTTTAATTTCAATCAAACTTCTTTGATTTATCTTTTCAATATTTATAAATGACAAACATTTGTTAATTAAAGGGACGGGTTTACAGGAAAATCTTGACAACATTTAACTAATTTCTTTATATTGTAGAGGAATGCTCCCTTCAGTTAGCGGATAGCAAAGAAAAAAATGGGAAAGCCAACTCTTTGACGTGCATCAACGATGAAAAGACTACATTTGTCTCGAAAGCTGAAGCGAACATGGAGAAGTCATCAAAGATGGTTGGGAAGGAAAATTCAGCGATTGAAAAGGACCCAAAAACAAAATTGTTATCAAAAATGATTCCAAGTAAGTCATTGAAAGTGAATCAGCCATCACCAAATAATTCCATGTTTTCATGCGATTCGAATGGAACATTCTATACTGATCTTCCATCAACATTTGTGGTGACGCCTTTCCAAGAGGAAAGAGCGCTACCTCCTTTTCAAGAGGAACTGACCATTCCATCGTACCAACAAGAAAACAATGGTTATCAACGGCATTAATCAGTGAAAAAAAAATTTGTGTGGTTATTCTTTAATTTCCAATGGTTTATTGTTAAACTGTTCTTTTAAGGCTACATTTTCACTTGCATTTGATGTGTGCACTGATCGTTAAAATGCGATTTATCAAATTAAATGGTAATAGATTGACCAACATAGAACAACTGTGCACATCATGAATTTAGTTAAACTTTTGATGATATTCAACCTCATATGAAATAAATTTCTCCTATTTAACTAGCCTTCCCCCCCCCCTCTACTCTAAACCCCTGCTAAATGACAATGTCTGGCATAGAAGAATTCATTCAGCATACTTTCTCCTACTTTATGGAAGAGAACATTGCAGTTGGAATTGGGATTTACTGTCCTACGTAAAAACATAGCCAAACAAAAGTACGTAATTCACAGTAACGGAATAGTCTATCAAGGGATGAAAGTGGCATCAAAAGAATAATCAAAAGGCTACTTGGATGTAAAGTATTTTACCCTGTTTGATATTTTGGTTCTAAAAGATCTTATTTGTAGCATGTTCAGCAGATATCCCAACAGATACATTGGCAGGCTTTGAATTACAAATTTCATCACTGATGACATTGACTATGTGTAGTTATTTGAATTAAAAGCACTTAATAATAAATACATCTTGCTACTTTACAAAATTTAAATGCAATCTTTTTGTAATATGTCTTATCTACAACTAAAAACTGTTCTCAAACACCTCGGTAGGACTTCGGTGTTAATAGAAATTCCGCAGCTTTTGAAACGTCCTCTGTCAATCTTGCATAATTTTCATAGAATTCGATATATTTCGAAGTTTTCTCGTTTTTCAGGTAAACATTTTGTTTTTTTCCTACTCTTTGCATTTCAAATGTTGCATCGCTGTCTTTGGCAATGTTTTCCAATTCTCCTTTTTCCTTTTTCTGTAAAAAGATTGTTAAAATTTCCTTGTTATGATAGCATACCAACAAGTTTCTAAATTAAGCTTAAAATACTTATAACTTGACCTTCCTTCTGAATATAATTTTTTTTTTCCATTTCTCATTGATGTGTTCATACCATCCGACACAGCAGGGTTTATCATAGAGGTCCTCACACGAGGGCTCTAGCAATAATGGGGAGTCTAGAAAAGTTGCAGTATAAAAGTATTTAAGAATTGGCTAACATATAATTTTTCAAAACTATGAATGCTTTTATCTTTAGCGATAGATGTGATGGATTTAGGGGAGAAGATTTGATGTCGTAATTCTCAGCCCCCCCCCCCCCCCCCCCCCGTTCTTAATAAAAAATAATCGACTTCCAAATCACTTATTCTGTAAATTCTGCATACATTTTCAAATATTCTCCTGTTTCTTCGAGAGGTCTTAGTAGAAACAATGCACTGAAAATAAACTCACCGTCACTACAACTTTGTTGTCTCTCACTCTAATCAGACACACTTCCTGCGATATTGGATCTTTCCATTCAATTAAAAGGAGACGTTTGCCGTGTCTTTGAAACTCATGGCCCTGAAAGCTTGCTATAAGGCGATGAAATATGAAAATGAAGGTAAAAACTTTGAATACGAATTAAAAGACGTAAAGATTGTGTAAGGACATCGGATGCACGTGCAAGTGGCTGATATAGAGGGCATTGTATATCCAAAATTTTCAGTCAGCGTACTCTTACTAAAGAAATTCTACCAACGGTTTGGGGCAGGAGCTCCTGGACACCCTGAAAATTGTCTAAGTGCAGGAGAATCATTATAGAACACACCTAGTAATTGAATTGAATTATCCACCCTTTCTCGAAGATGCTCATGAACTGCACAACACAGCCCCGGTGGTAATAAAATTTAAGATTTCTCATTAGCAATTATAATGGGTAGTATAGTTGCATGGTTTCGTGTAGCTTCTTAATTGAGGTTTGCATTTGTTGGAGTGTAAACAGTCTATGCTTTTTATTAACTGACTGCTTTACATTTACGCCAAAAATTTAATTCAAATAGTTTATTAACCTTGCTGCTATTAAGGAATGTTTACATAGTGTTTAAATACTTACTAGAGTCTCCGAGAAGCGTCAGTTTTTGTGATTTGATGTTCACTTCTTCATCATTGCTTAGATGTGATCCTTTTACGATTATCTTCCCTTCGTAAGCTGGAACTGCTTGGTTGTCTTTTTCCAGTAAAATGACGCTAGATTTTCCAAACTGTAAATAAACAATGCAACTTTTACAAATCCGAGTACTACTTCTTGTAAAGCGATACGTTATTAATAATGTTTATTTCATATCAGAAGATTAGCGCTCATTGAGATTGTTAGGTAGTTTCTTAAATAATCAATCTTCATTTTGTTTTAAAGGGTTACACGATACCTACTCTCTCATAAGCATCTTTGAAGACAGTCTGTTATCACTATTGATCAATATTTTTTAATTTACCCAAAATCGTTTGACGTTTCTAATTAGGAGACACATTATTTCTGGTCACAATTTTACTGCGTGATGCTTTAAGTAACTCCTCTCCGTGTTCAATATGCGTTTAATATCATAGCTATATTAGACATGAGTGTATCTACCCTACCTTCAAATATTTTGCAAAATCTGAAGCAGATAGGATAATATATATTTTATTTTACTAACCATAAACTGAGTAAATTCCATTTCTGCGTGAGATCAGTCTTTGCTCTTTCGTTCTTATTGAGATGGTCAGGATCGAGGTGTTCAAGCTTTGCTCTTTCGTCTCACTTCTGTCTTACTCCACTCTTCCATCCAGCTTTTATTCATTTCCAAAAGTTCAAATACGCAAATCATCCATTGACGTATGATTAATTAGGAAATTCCCCACGCTCTGGCCTGAATTGAATTTCACGAAAGCCAGAATTCCAGATAATTCACGAAAGCACCCATTGTATTTGCGGTTATCTGCACCAGTTTCGAAAGCAGATTAAGATGAGTCTAGATTTCACAGTTGAACTTGTGGAATTGTTTGCATATCATTCATCATGATGAATGAAAACTGTGTTTGATATAGCTTTTTTTTCAATAGATCAAGATTTGTCTGACGTTATTCTACTACACCCTATTTTTATAAGAATCAAGAAATGAAACAATAAAAGGACATAGTGATTTTTTAATTTTTTCAGCTCAACAAAACTAAACCATGCAATAACTAAACAAAAGTCATTCATGTGACAACGTGTTATGCCATAGTAAAGTAGCTGAGCACGTGTATATCATGTAATGTAAATGTAAATGTCAATGGATCAAGCTACATGAAAGGGGGCTTTTGGGGGGGGCAGGGTTCCAGAACTCGCAAACAGGGACAAAAAATTTGAGAAACCCAAAAACCCGGACAAAAAATTGGGAAAACCCGAAAAGCCGCAAGTATAAAATTGAAAATCCCAAAACGTGCATTTTGTAATAAAAAGAATAAGCTTACTTATGACAGTGTCGTCATTCTTTGTCACTCCATTTCATTGGCAGGCAGACCTTATGAAGGTTATGCAGAAGTTTAAGTTATAATAGGCTAGGATGGATTGCACCTCAAGCATTTTCTTAAAATAATGCCTGCCCTAACACCTGTGCTTAGTAAAATATTTAATAAATCGATTTCGTAGGTCTTATTTCCAAACAACTAGCATGGTTTCATTTTATAAAGATGGGCCTATTTAAAACAGATCAAACTACAGGCCTTTATCCATGCTCCCGCTTGCTGCACGTCGTTTTGAAAAGATTTGTTTAACTCACATCAATCCGGCTTCAAGGCCCTGCACTCAAATTTGATGTGCTTGTTAAAAGGAAATGATGACTGTTATCATGACTTTGACAAACCATTCCTTACATCCGTAGTATCTATTGACTTGAAAAACGCATTGTACATCATGCAATGTTCATTCAATAGCTAGGTCATAATCGAGTGCAGGTAAAGTTAAGATGGATTGGTTCACATCGTACTAACAAGATCGAAAGCATTGCTGTAAGTATATGGCAATACACGTTTTTTTTCTATAAGAACACTTGGTTTGAGTTTCAGCCTGCCGTTTCTTATTTTCCGTATATTTTCAGCCTAAGATTTTTCTTATTTTGTTTCTTATTTTCGTTTTCGAATTCCCTGAGCATAGTAGTGTCAAGGCATAACACGTACTTGATAAAGTAATTAAGCCCCTGTTCACGTTTAATATCAGACGTTGCGCGACGTAGATTGTTATTTTCGCTGGTTAATGATATTTTATTTCTTGAGTTTTTTTAATCTCAGCCAGCCTTGTCTCTTAAGTTGTTCTTATTGTTTGGCCTATTCTCAGCCTGGATTTTCTTATAAAGGTTGTTCTTATAAAAAAAAACATGTACATGGCTAATATGAACTGCGGCGTACCACAAGGATGGTTTCTCGGTTGACTTTTATTACACAATGCTGACGAAAGGAGCATTTCGCACTCATCAAAATCTATACCTGAGACAAATGAAGCAGTAAATTCAGACGGAGGCTTCAGTTTGGTTTGAAGGTAATAAGCTCTCCCTTAATGTAGCCAAAATAGAGAGCATGATTCTTGGTTTTCAAGCAATTTGAACACCCATCATTTGGACATATAAGACCCTGCAATCAATCTCCATATAAATAAGGAAAACCTTGATATATAACGTATAAAATATTTTTTAGATAAGTTTTCCAGTGCAATGGGCATGCTTGAAATTGAAAAAAAGTATAGTTGAATTGCATTTCAGAAATTACTACTCGGTTTGGGTTAGTTGAGGGAGGAGGAACCCTTTTTTATAAGCTGAAAAGTCCACGAAATCCTTATGATGTTTGAACGTTTCCTTTAATTGGAAGCCTATGGTGTCTCTTCCAAATCTCGATTTTGCTCCGAACAATCAATGCGCTGTAAATTGGAAAACTTGATCCCTGCGAGGCGACTGAAACCCGAAAAGCCGCAAATGAGTATCATAAAATTAAATGGCACTAGATGGACCAACCAGTGGCGGCGCCAGCCCCCACAAAGTGGGGGGAGGGACATGTCGAGCGAGGGGTGATTTTTTGAACCACGCCCATTTTACTCAGAAAGCACCCTTTTCTGACAGATGATGGTCCTCACTTACTATAAACAGTGACGCTTGCTACTGTCAAACATTTGAGATTGAAACATATAACAAACAGTTCCAAGTAATGTTGAATACTAAAAATCTCTTTATGAAAATAAACAGAACGAGGTTTCAAAACTAAGTTATTCCAAAGCTCTACGTGTTCTTACTGAAATCTCATAAAAGGAGGCCAAAGCAGAGTCACTACACAGCATTTTAATCCAATATAAGGAATTGTAAGGGAAAATGATCTTTCTTTTAACAACTTCCTTCAACTCCCCCCCCCCCCCCACCCACCCATTTTATGTTCGGATTTCGACGAATGTAAAATCAATATTAGCGAAAACTTGCACATTATGAGTTTAGTTAAACTTTGAATGACACCCAACCTCGTATGAAATGAATTTCTTCCATTTAACTAGCCTTCACCCCGCCTCTACCCTACCCCCTGCTAAATGACAATGTCTGGCATAGAAGAATTCATTCAGCATACTTTCTCCTACTTTATGTAAGAGAACATTGCAGTTGGAAATGGGATTTACTGTCCTACGTAAAAACATAGCCAAACAAAAGTACGTAATTCACAGTAACGGAATAGTCTATCAAGGGATGAAAGTGGCATCAAAAGAATAATCAAAAGGTTACTTGGATGTATAGTATTTAACCCTGTTTGATATTTTGGTTCTAAAAGATCTTATTTGTAGCATGTTCAGCAGATATCCCAACAGATACATTGGCAGGCTTTGAATTACAAATTTCATCACTGATGACATTGACTATGTGTAGTTATTTGAATTAAAAGCACTTAATAATAAATACATCTTGCTACTTTACAAAATTTAAATGCAATCTTTTTGTAATATGTCTTATCTACAATTAAAAACTGTTCTCAAACACCTCGGTTCAAGTCCTATATGTACTTCGGTGTTAATAGAAATTCCGCAGCTTTTGAAACGTCCTCTGTCAATCTTGCATAATTTTCATAGAATTCGATATATTTCGAAGTTTTCTCGTTTTTCAGGTAAACATTTTGTTTTTTTCCTACTCTTTGCATTTCAAATGTTGCATCGCTGTCTTTGGCAATGTTTTCCAATTCTCCTTTTTCCTTTTTCTGTAAAAAGATTGTTAAAATTTTCTTGTTATGATAGCATACCAACAAGTTTCTAAATTTTGCTTAAAATACTTAAAACTTGACCTTCCTTCTGAATATAATTTTTTTTCCATTTCTCATTGATGTGTTCATACTATCCGACACAGCAGGGTTTATCATAGAGGTCCTCACACGAGGGCTCTAGCAATAATGGGGAGTCTAGAAAAGTTGCAGTATAAAAGTATTTAAGAATTGGCTAACATATAATTTTTCAAAACTATGAATGCTTTTATCTTTAGCGATAGATGTGATGGATTTAGGGGAGAAGATTTGATGTCGTAATTCTCAGCCCCCCCCCCCCCGTTCTTAATGAAAAATAATCGACTTCCAAATCACTTATTCTGTAAATTCTGCATACATTTTCAAATATTCTCCTGTTTCTTCGAGAGGTCTTAGTAGAAACAATGCACTGAAAATAAACTCACCGTCACTACAACTTTGTTGTCTCTCACTCTAATCAGACACACTTCCTGCGATATTGGATCTTTCCATTCAATTAAAAGGAGACGTTTGCCGTGTCTTTGAAACTCATGGCCCTGAAAGCTTGCTATAAGGCGATGAAATATGAAAATGAAGGTAAAAACTTTGAATACGAATTAAAAGACGTAAAGATTGTGTAAGGACATCGGATGCACGTGCAAGTGGCTGATATAGAGGGCATTGTATATCCAAAATTTTCAGTCAGCGTACTCTTACTAAAGAAATTCTACCAACGGTTTGGGGCAGGAGCTCCTGGACACCCTGAAAATTGTCTTAGTGCAGGAGAATCATTATAGAACACACCTAGTAATTGAATTGAATTATCCACCCTTTCTCGAAGATGCTCATGAACTGCACAATACAGCCCCAGTGGTAATAAAATTTAAGATTGCTCATTAGCAATTATAATGGGTAGTATAGTTGCATGGTTTCAGGTAGCTTCTTAATTGAGGTTTGCATTTGTTGGAGTGTAAACAGTCTATGCTTTTTATTAACTGACTGCTTTACATTTACGCCAAAAATTTAATTCAAATAGTTTATTAACCTTGCTGCTATTAAGGAATGTTTACATAGTGTTTAAATACTTACTAGAGTCTCCGAGAAGCGTCAGTTTTTGTGATTTGATGTTCACTTCTTCATCATTGCTTAGATGTGATCCTTTTACGATTATCTTCCCTTCGTAAGCTGGAACTGCTTGGTTGTCTTTTTCCAGTAAAATGACGCTAGATTTTCCAAACTGTAAATAAACATTGCAACTTTTACAAATCCGAGTACTACTTCTTGTAAAGCGATACGTTATTAATAATGTTTATTTCATATCAGAAGATTAGCGCTCATTGAGATTGTTAGGTAGTTTCTTAAATAATCAATCTTCATTTTGTTTTAAAGGGTTACACGATACCTACTCTCTCATAAGCATCTTTGAAGACAGTCTGTTATCACTATTGATCAATATTTTTTAATTTACCCAAAATCGTTTGACGTTTCTAATTAGGAGACACATTATTTCTGGTCACAATTTTACTGCGTGATGCTTTAAGTAACTCCTCTCCGTGTTCAATATGCGTTTAATATCATAGCTATATTAGACATGAGTGTATCTACCCTACCTTCAAATATTTTGCAAAATCTGAAGCAGATAGGATAATAAATATTTTATTTTACTAACCATAAACTGAGTAAATTCCATTTCTGCGTGAGATCAGTCTTTGCTCTTTCGTTCTTATTGAGATGGTCAGGATCGAGGTGTTCAAGCTTTGCTCTTTCGTCTCACTTCTGTCTTACTCCACTCTTCCATCCAGCTTTTATTCATTTCCAAAAGTTCAAATACGCAAATCATCCATTGACGTATGATTAATTAGGAAATTCCCCACGCTCTGGCCTGAATTGAATTTCACGAAAGCCAGAATTCCAGATAATTCACGAAAGCACCCATTGTATTTGCGGTTATCTGCACCAGTTTCGAAAGCAGATTAAGATGAGTCCAGATTTCACAGTCGAACTTGTGGAATTGTTTGCATATCATTCATCATGATGAATGAAAACTGTGTTTGATATAGCTTTTTTTTCAATAGATCAAGATTTGTCTGACGTTATTCTACTACACCCTATTTTTATATGAATCAAGAAATGAAACAATAAAAGGACATAGTGATTTTTTAATTTTTTCAGCTCAACAAAACTAAACCATGCAATAACTAAACAAAAGTCATTCATGTGACAACGTGTTATGCCATAGTAAAGTAGCTGAGCACGTGTATATCATGTAATGTAAATGTAAATGTTAATGGATTAAGCTACATGAAAGGGGGCTTTTGGGGGGGGGGGGGCAGGGTTCCAGAACTCGCAAACAGGGACAAAAAATTTGAGAAACCCAAAAACCCGGACAAAAAATTGGGAAAACCCGATAAGCCGCAAGTATAAAATTGAAAATCCCAAAACGTGCATTTTGTAATAAAAAGAATAAGCTTACTTATGACAGTGTCGTCATTCTTTGTCACTCCATTTCATTGGCAGGCAGACCTTATGAAGGTTATGCAGAAGTTTAAGTTATAATAGGCTAGGATGGATTGCACCTCAAGCATTTTCTTAAAATAATGCCTGCCCTAACACCTGTGCTTAGTAAAATATTTAATAAATCGATTTCGTAGGTCTTATTTCCAAACAACTAGCGTGGTTTCATTTTATAAAGATGGGCCTATTTAAAACAGATCAAACTACAGGCCTTTATCCATGCTCCCGCTTGCTTCACGTCGTTTTGAAAAGATTTGTTTAACTCACATCAATCCGGCTTCAAGGCCCTGCACTCAAATTTGATGTGCTTGTTAAAAGGAAATGATGACTGTTATCATGACTTTGACAAACCATTCCTTACATCCGTAGTATCTATTGACTTGAAAAACGCATTGTACATCATGCAATGTTCATTCAATAGCTAGGTCATAATCGAGTGCAGGTAAAGTAAAGATGGATTGGTTCACATCGTACTAACAAGATCGAAAGCATTGCTGTAAGTATATGGCAATACACGTTTTTTTTCTATAAGAACACTTGGTTTGAGTTTCAGCCTGCCGTTTCTGATTTTTCCGTATATTTTCAGCCTAAGATTTTTCTTATTTTGTTTCTTATTTTCGTTTTCGAATTCCCTGAGCATAGTAGTGTCAAGGCATAACACGTACTTGATAAAGTAATTAAGCCCCTGTTCATGTTTAATATCAGACGTTGCGCGACGTAGATTGTTATTTTCGCTGGTTAATGATATTTTATTTCTTGAGTTTTTTTAATCTCAGCCAGCCTTGTCTCTTAAGTTGTTCTTATTGTTTGGCCTATTCTCAGCCTGGATTTTCTTATAAAGGTTGTTCTTATAAAAAAAAACATGTACATGGCTAATATGAACTGCGGCGTACCACAAGCATGGTTTCTCGGTTGACATTTTTTACACAATGCTGACGAAAGGAGCATTTCGCACTCATCAAAATCTATACCTGAGACAAATGAAGCAGTAAATTCAGACGGAGGCTTCAGTTTTGGTTTGAAGGTATTAGGCTCTCCCTTAATGTAGCCAAACTAAAGAGCATGATTCTTGGTTTTCAAGCAATTTGAACACCCATCATTTGGACATATAAGAGCCTGCAATCAATCTCCATATAAACAAGGAAAACCTTGATATATAACGTATAAAATTTTTTATAAATAGGTTTTCCAGTGCAATGGGCATGCTTGAAATTGAAAAAAAGTATAGTTGAATTGCATTTCAGAAATTACTGCTCGGTTTGGGTTTGTTGAGGGAGGAGGAACCCTTTTTTATAAGCTGAAAAGTCCACGAAATCCTTATGATGTTTGAACGTTTCCTTTAATAGGAAGCCTATGGTGTCTCTTCCAAATCTCGATTTTGCTCCGAACAATCAATGGGCTGTAAATTGGAAAACTTGATCCCTGCGAGGCGACTGAAACCCGAAAAACCGCCAATGAGTATCATGAAATTAAATGGCACTAGATGGACCAACCAGTGGCAGCGCCAGCCCCCACAAAGTGGGGGGAGGGACATGTCGAGCGAGGGGTGATTTTTTGAACCACGCCCATTTTACTCAGAAAGCACCCTTTTCTGACAGATGATGGTCCTCACTTACTATAAACAGTGACGCTTGCTACTGTTAAACATTTGAGATTGAAACATATAACAAACAGTTCCAAGTAATGTTGAATACTAAAAATCTCTTTATGAAAATAAACAGAACGAGGTTTCAAAACTAAGTTATTCCAAAGCTCTACGTGTTCTTACTGAAATCTCATAAAAGGAGGCCAAAGCAGAGTCACTACACAGCATTTTAATCCAATATAAGGAATTGTAAGGGAAAATGATCTTTCTTTTAACAACTTCCTTCAACTCCCCCCCCCCCCACCCATTTTATGTTCGGATTTCGACGAATGTAAAATCAATATTAGCGAAAATTTGCACTTTATGAGTTTAGTTAAACTTTGAATGACACCCAACCTCGTATGAAATGAATTTCTTCCATTTAACTAGCCTTCCCCCCCCCCCCGCCTCTACCCTACCCCCTGCTAAATGACAATGTCTGGCATAGAAGAATTCATTCAGCATACTTTCTCCTACTTTATGTAAGAGAACATTGCAGTTGGAAATGGTATATACTATCCTACGTAAAAACAAAGCACAACAAAGGCGTACGTAATTCACAGTGATCGAATAATCCATCAAAAAAACAAGGGATGACAGTGGCATCAAAATAATAATCAAAAGATACTTGGATATGTAGTATTTTACCCTAATTAATATTTTGGTTTTTAAAAGATCTTATTTGTAGCATGTTCAGCAGATATCCCAACAGATACATTGGCAGGCTTTGAATTACAAATTTCATCACTGATGACATTGACTATGTGTAGTTATTTGAATTAAAAGCACTTAATAATAAATACATCTTGCTACTTTACAAAATTTAAATGCAATCTTTCTGTAATATGTCTTATCTACAACTAAAAACTGTTCTCAAACACCTCGGTTCAAGTCCTATATGTACTTCGGTGTTAATAGAAATTCCGCAGCTTTTGAAACGTCCTCTGTCAATCTTGCATAATTTTCATAGAATTCGATGTATTTCGAAGTTTTCTCGTTTTTCAGGTAAACATTTTGTTTTTTTCCTACTCTTTGCATTTCAAATGTTGCATCGCTGTCTTTGGCAATGTTTTCCAATTCTCCTTTTTCCTTTTTCTGTAAAAAGATTGTTAAAATTTTCTTGTTACGATAGCATACCAACAAGTTTCTAAATTAAGCTTAAAATACTTATAACTTGACCTTCCTTCTGAATATAATTTTTTTTTCCATTTCTCATTGATGTGTTCATACCATCCGACACAGCAGGGTTTATCATAGAGGTCCTCACACGAGGGCTCTAGCAATAATGGGGAGTCTAGAAAAGTTGCAGTATAAAAGTATTTAAGAATTGGCTAACATATAATTTTTCAAAACTATGAATGCTTTTATCTTTAGCGATAGATGTGATGGATTTAGGGGAGAAGATTTGATGTCGTAATTCTCAGCCCCCCCCCCCCCCCCGTTCTTAATGAAAAATAATCGACTTCCAAATCACTTATTCTGTAAATTCTGCATACATTTTCAAATATTCTCCTGTTTCTTCGAGAGGTCTTAGTAGAAACAATGCACTGAAAATAAACTCACCGTCACTACAACTTTGTTGTCTCTCACTCTAATCAGACACACTTCCTGCGATATTGGATCTTTCCATTCAATTAAAAGGAGACGTTTGCCGTGTCTTTGAAACTCATGGCCCTGAAAGCTTGCTATAAGGCGATGAAATATGAAAATGAAGGTAAAAACTTTGAATACGAATTAAAAGACGTAAAGATTGTGTAAGGACATCGGATGCACGTGCAAGTGGCTGATATAGAGGGCATTGTATATCCAAAATTTTCAGTCAGCGTACTCTTACTAAAGAAATTCTACCAACGGTTTGGGGCAGGAGCTCCTGGACACCCTGAAAATTGTCTTAGTGCTGGAGAATCATTATAGAACACACCTAGTAATTGAATTGAATTATCCACCCTTTCTCGAAGATGCTCATGAACTGCACAATACAGCCCTAGTGGTAATAAAATTTAAGATTGCTCATTAGCAATTATAATGGGTAGTATAGTTGCATGGTTTCAGGTAGCTTCTTAATTGAGGTTTGCATTTGTTGGAGTGTAAACAGTCTATGCTTTTTATTAACTGACTGCTTTACATTTACGCCAAAAATTTAATTCAAATAGTTTATTAACCTTGCTGCTATTAAGGAATGTTTACATAGTGTTTAAATACTTACTAGAGTCTCCGAGAAGCGTCAGTTTTTGTGATTTGATGTTCACTTCTTCATCATTGCTTAGATGTGATCCTTTTACGATTATCTTCCCTTCGTAAGCTGGAACTGCTTGGTTGTCTTTTTCCAGTAAAATGACGCTAGATTTTCCAAACTGTAAATAAACATTGCAACTTTTACAAATCCGAGTACTACTTCTTGTAAAGCGATACGTTATTAATAATGTTTATTTCATATCAGAAGATTAGCGCTCATTGAGATTGTTAGGTAGTTTCTTAAATAATCAATCTTCATTTTGTTTTAAAGGGTTACACGATACCTACTCTCTCATAAGCATCTTTGAAGACAGTCTGTTATCACTATTGATCAATATTTTTTAATTTACCCAAAATCGTTTGACGTTTCTAATTAGGAGACACATTATTTCTGGTCACAATTTTACTGCGTGATGCTTTAAGTAACTCCTCTCCGTGTTCAATATGCGTTTAATATCATAGCTATATTAGACATGAGTGTATCTACCCTACCTTCAAATATTTTGCAAAATCTGAAGCAGATAGGATAATAAATATTTTATTTTACTAACCATAAACTGAGTAAATTCCATTTCTGCGTGAGATCAGTCTTTGCTCTTTCGTTCTTATTGAGATGGTCAGGATCGAGGTGTTCAAGCTTTGCTCTTTCGTCTCACTTCTGTCTTACTCCACTCTTCCATCCAGCTTTTATTCATTTCCAAAAGTTCAAATACGCAAATCATCCATTGACGTATGATTAATTAGGAAATTCCCCACGCTCTGGCCTGAATTGAATTTCACGAAAGCCAGAATTCCAGATAATTCACGAAAGCACCCATTGTATTTGCAGTTATCTGCACCAGTTTCGAAAGCAGATTAAGATGAGTCTAGATTTCACAGTTGAACTTGTGGAATTGTTTGCATATCATTCATCATGATGAATGAAAACTGTGTTTGATATAGCTTTTTTTTCAATAGATCAAGATTTGTCTGACGTTATTCTACTACACCCTATTTTTATATGAATCAAGAAATGAAACAATAAAAGGACATAGTGATTTTTTAATTTTTTCAGCTCAACAAAACTAAACCATGCAATAACTAAACAAAAGTCATTCATGTGACAACGTGTTATGCCATAGTAAAGTAGCTGAGCACGTGAATATCATGTAATGTAAATGTAAATGTTAATGGATTAAGCTACATGAAAGGGGGCTTTTGGGGGGGGGGGCAGGGTTCCAGAACTCGCAAACACGGACAAAAAATTTGAGAAACCCAAAAACCCGGACAAAAAATTGGGAAAACCCGAAAAGCCGCAAGTATAAAATTGAAAATCCCAAAACGTGCATTTTGTAATAAAAAGAATAAGCTTACTTATGACAGTGTCGTCATTCTTTGTCACTCCATTTCATTGGCAGGCAGACCTTATGAATGTTATGCAGAAGTTTAAGATATAATAGGCTAGGATGGATTGCACCTCAAGCATTTTCTTAAAATAATGCCTGCCCTAACACCAGAGCTTAGTAAAATATTTAATAAATCGATTTCGTAGGTCTTATTTCCAAACAACTAGCATGGTTTCATTTTATAAAGATGGGCCTATTTAAAACAGATCAAACTACAGGCCTTTATCCATGCTCCCGCTTGCTTCACGTCGTTTTGAAAAGATTTGTTTAACTCACATCAATCCGGCTTCAAGGCCCTGCACTCACATTTGATGTGCTTGTTAAAAGGAAATGATGACTGTTATCATGACTTTGACAAACCATTCCTTACATCCGTAGTATCTATTGACTTGAAAAACGCATTGTACATCATGCAATCTTCATTCAATAGCTTGGTCATAATCGAGTGCAGGGAATAAAGATGGATTGGTTCACATCGTACTAACAAGATCGAAAGCAATGCTGTAAGTATATGGCAATACATGGCTAATATGAACTGCGGCGTACCACAAGGATGGTTTCTCGGTTGAATTTTATTACACAATGCTGACGAAAGGAGCATTTCGCACTCATCAAAATCTATACCTTAGACAAATAAAGCAGTAAATACAGACGGAGGCTTCAGTTTTGGTTTTGAAGGTAATAAGCTCTCCCTTAATGTCGCCAAAATAAAAAGCATGATTCTTGGTTTTCAAGCAATTTGAACACCCATAATTTGGACATATAAGACCCTGCAATCAATCTCCATATAAATAAGGAAAACCTTGATATATAACGTATAAAATATTTTTTCGATAAGTTTTCCAGTGCAATGGGCATGCTTGAAATTGAAAAAAAGTATAGTTGAATTGCATTTCAGAAATTACTACTCGGTTTGGGTTAGTTGAGGGAGGAGGAACCCTTTTTTACAAGCTGAAAAGTCCACGAAATCCTCATGATGTTTGAACGTTTTCTTTAATAGGAAGCCTATGGTGTCTCTTCCAAATCTCGATTTTGCTCCGAACAATCAATGGGCTGTAAATTGGAAAACTTGATCCCTGCGAAGCGACTGAAACCCGAAAAGCCGCAAATGAGTATCATGAAATTAAATGGCACTAGATGGACCAACCAGTGGCGGCGCCAGCCCCAACAAAGTGGGGGGAGGGACATGTCGAGCGAGGGGTGATATTTTGAACCACGCCCATTTTACTCAGAAAGCACCCTTTTCTGACAGATGATGGTCCTCACTTACTATAAACAGTGACGCTTGCTACTGTTAAACATTTGAGATTGAAACATATAACAAACAGTTCCAAGTAATGTTGAATACTAAAAATCTCTTTATGAAAATAAACAGAACGAGGTTTCAAAACTAAGTTATTCCAAAGCTCTACGTGTTCTTACTGAAATCTCATAAAAGGAGGCCAAAGCAGAGTCACTACACAGCATTTTAATCCAATATAAGGAATTGTAAGGGAAAATGATCTTTCTTTTAACAACTTCCTTCAACTCCCCCCCCCCCCCCACCCACCCATTTTATGTTCGGATTTCGACGAATGTAAAATCAATATTAGCGAAAACTTGCACATTATGAGTTTAGTTAAACTTTGAATGACACCCAACCTCGTATGAAATGAATTTCTTCCATTTAACTAGCCTTCACCCCGCCTCTACCCTACCCCCTGCTAAATGACAATGTCTGGCATAGAAGAATTCATTCAGCATACTTTCTCCTACTTTATGTAAGAGAACATTGCAGTTGGAAATGGGATTTACTGTCCTACGTAAAAACATAGCCAAACAAAAGTACGTAATTCACAGTAACGGAATAGTCTATCAAGGGATGAAAGTGGCATCAAAAGAATAATCAAAAGGTTACTTGGATGTATAGTATTTAACCCTGTTTGATATTTTGGTTCTAAAAGATCTTATTTGTAGCATGTTCAGCAGATATCCCAACAGATACATTGGCAGGCTTTGAATTACAAATTTCATCACTGATGACATTGACTATGTGTAGTTATTTGAATTAAAAGCACTTAATAATAAATACATCTTGCTACTTTACAAAATTTAAATGCAATCTTTTTGTAATATGTCTTATCTACAATTAAAAACTGTTCTCAAACACCTCGGTTCAAGTCCTATATGTACTTCGGTGTTAATAGAAATTCCGCAGCTTTTGAAACGTCCTCTGTCAATCTTGCATAATTTTCATAGAATTCGATGTATTTCGAAGTTTTCTCGTTTTTCAGGTAAACATTTTGTTTTTTTCCTACTCTTTGCATTTCAAATGTTGCATCGCTGTCTTTGGCAATGTTTTCCAATTCTCCTTTTTCCTTTTTCTGTAAAAAGATTGTTAAAATTTTCTTGTTATGATAGCATACCAACAAGCTTCTAAATTTTGCTTAAAATACTTAAACCTTGACCTTCCTTCTGGACATAATTTTTTTCCATTTCTCATTGATGTGTTCATACTATCCGACACAGCAGGGTTTATCATAGAGGTCCTCACACGAGGGCTCTAGCAATAATGGGGAGTCTAGAAAAGTTGCAGTATAAAAGTATTTAAGAATTGGCTAACATATAATTTTTCAAAACTATGAATGCTTTTATCTTTAGCGATAGATGTGATGGATTTAGGGGAGAAGATTTGATGTCGTAATTCTCAGCCCCCCCCCCCCCCGTTCTTAATAAAAAATAATCGACTTCCAAATCACTTATTCTGTAAATTCTGCATACATTTTCAAATATTCTCCTGTTTCTTCGAGAGGTCTTAGTAGAAACAATGCACTAAAAATAAACTCACCGTCACTACAACTTTGTTGTCTCTCACCCTAATCAGACACACTTCCTGCGATATTGGATCTTTCCATTCAATTAAAAGGAGACGTTTGCCGTGTCTTTGAAACTCATGGCCCTGAAAGCTTGCTATAAGGCGATGAAATATGAAAATGAAGGTAAAAACTTTGAATATGAATTAAAAGACGTAAAGATTGTGTAAGGACATCGGATGCACGTGCAAGTGGCTGATATAGAGGGCATTGTATATCCAAAATTTTCAGTCAGCGTACTCTTACTAAAGAAATTCTACCAACGGTTTGGGGCAGGAGCTCCTGGACACCCTGAAAATTGTCTAAGTGCAGGAGAATCATTATAGAACACACCTAGTAATTGAATTGAATTATCCACCCTTTCTCGAAGATGCTCATGAACTGCACAATACAGCCCTAGTGGTAATAAAATTTAAGATTGCTCATTAGCAATT
Source organism: Catostylus mosaicus (assembly GCA_964019065.1). Classification (NCBI taxonomy): domain Eukaryota; kingdom Metazoa; phylum Cnidaria; class Scyphozoa; order Rhizostomeae; family Catostylidae; genus Catostylus; species Catostylus mosaicus. The sequence continues at coordinate 253,538 of OZ025188.1, read as the reverse complement.
ATAATGGGTAGTATAGTTGCATGGTTTCAGGTAGCTTCTTAATTGAGGTTTGCATTTGTTGGAGTGTAAACAGTCTATGCTTTTTATTAACTGACTGCTTTACATTTACGCCAAAAATTTAATTCAAATAGTTTATTAACCTTGCTGCTATTAAGGAATGTTTACATAGTGTTTAAATACTTACTAGAGTCTCCGAGAAGCGTCAGTTTTTGTGATTTGATGTTCACTTCCTCATCATTGCTTAGATGTGATCCTTTTACGATTATCTTCCCTTCGTAAGCTGGAACTGCTTGGTTGTCTTTTTCCAGTAAAATGACGCTAGATTTTCCAAACTGTAAATAAACATTGCAACTTTTACAAATCCGAGTACTACTTCTTGTAAAGCGATACGTTATTAATAATGTTTATTTCATATCAGAAGATTAGCGCTCATTGAGATTGTTAGGTAGTTTCTTAAATAATCAATCTTCATTTTGTTTTAAAGGGTTACACGATACCTACTCTCTCATAAGCATCTTTGAAGACAGTCTGTTATCACTATTGATCAATATTTTTTAATTTACCCAAAATCGTTTGACATTTCTAATTAGGAGACACATTATTTCTGGTCACAATTTTACTACGTGATGCTTTAAGTAACTCCTCTCCGTGTTCAATATGCGTTTAATATCATAGCTATATTAGACATGAGTGTATCTACCCTACCTTCAAATATTTTGCAAAATCTGAAGCAGATAGGATAATATATATTTTATTTTACTAACCATAAACTGAGTAAATTCCATTTCTGCGTGAGATCAGTCTTTGCTCTTTCGATCTTATTGAGATGGTCAGGATCGAGGTGTTCAAGCTTTGCTCTTTCGTCTCACTTCTGTCTTACTCCACTCTTCCATCCAGCTCTTATTCATTTCCAAAAGTTCAAATACGCAAATCATCCATTGACGTATGATTAATTAGGAAATTCCCCACGCTCTGGCCTGAATTGAATTTCACGAAAGCCAGAATTCCAGATAATTCACGAAAGCACCCATTGTATTTGCGGTTATCTGCACCAGTTTCGAAAGCAGATTAAGATGAGTCTAGATTTCACAGTTGAACTTGTGGAATTGTTTGCATATCATTCATCATGATGAATGAAAACTGTGTTTGATATAGCTTTTTTTTCAATAGATCAAGATTTGTCTGACGTTATTCTACTACACCCTATTTTTATAAGAATCAAGAAATGAAACAATAAAAGGACATAGTGATTTTTTAATTTTTTCAGCTCAACAAAACTAAACCATGCAATAACTAAACAAAAGTCATTCATGTGACAACGTGTTATGCCATAGTAAAGTAGCTGAGCACGTGTATATCATGTAATGTAAATGTAAATGTTAATGGATTAAGCTACATGAAAGGGGGCTTTTTGGGGGGGCGGGGCAGGGTTCCAGAACTCGCAAACACGGACAAAAAATTTGAGAAACCCAAAAACCCGGACAAAAAATTGGGAAAACCCGAAAAGCCGCAAGTATAAAATTGAAAATCCCAAAACGTGCATTTTGTAATAAAAAGAATAAGCTTACTTATGACAGTGTCGTCATTCTTTGTCACTCCATTTCATTGGCAGGCAGACCTTATGAATGTTATGCAGAAGTTTAAGTTATAATAGGCTAGGATGGATTGCACCTCAAGCATTTTCTTAAAATAATGCCTGCCCTAACACCTGTGCTTAGTAAAATATTTAATAAATCGATTTCGTAGGTCTTATTTCCAAACAACTAGCATGGTTTCATTTTATAAAGATGGGCCTATTTAAAACAGATCAAACTACAGGCCTTTATCCATGCTCCCGCTTGCTTCACGTCGTTTTGAAAAGATTTGTTTAACTCACATCAATCCGGCTTCAAGGCCCTGCACTCAAATTTGATGTGCTTGTTAAAAGGAAATGATGACTGTTATCATGACTTTGACAAACCATTCCTTACATCCGTAGTATCTATTGACTTGAAAAACGCATTGTACATCATGCAATGTTCATTCAATAGCTAGGTCATAATCGAGTGCAGGTAAAGTAAAGATGGATTGGTTCACATCGTACTAACAAGATCGAAAGCATTGCTGTAAGTATATGGCAATACACGTTTTTTTTCTATAAGAACACTTGGTTTGAGTTTCAGCCTGCCGTTTCTTATTTTTCCGTATATTTTCAGCCTAAGATTTTTCTTATTTTGTTTCTTATTTTCGTTTTCGAATTCCCTGAGCATAGTAGTGTCAAGGCATAACACGTACTTGATAAAGTAATTAAGCCCCTGTTCACGTTTAATATCAGACGTTGCGCGACGTAGATTGTTATTTTCGCTGGTTAATGATATTTTATTTCTTGAGTTTTTTTAATCTCAGCCAGCCTTGTCTCTTAAGTTGTTCTTATTGTTTGGCCTATTCTCAGCCTGGATTTTCTTATAAAGGTTGTTCTTATAAAAAAAAACATGTACATGGCTAATATGAACTGCGGCGTACCACAAGGATGGTTTCTCGGTTGACTTTTTTTACACAATGCTGACGAAAGGAGCATTTCGCACTCATCAAAATCTATACCTGAGACAAATGAAGCAGTAAATTCAGACGGAGGCTTCAGTTTTGGTTTGAAGGTATTAGGCTCTCCCTTAATGTAGCCAAACTAAAGAGCATGATTCTTGGTTTTCAAGCAATTTGAACACCCATCATTTGGACATATAAAAGCCTGCAATCAATCTCCATATAAACAAGGAAAACCTTGATATATAACGTATAAAATTTTTTATAGATAAGATTTCCATTGCAATGGGCATGCTGGAATTTGATCAAAAGTATAGTTGAATTGCATTTCAGAAATAACTACTCGGTTTGGGTTAGTTGAGGGAGGAGGAACCCTTTTTTATAAGCTGAAAAGTCCACGAATCCCTTATGATGTTTGAACTCTTTCTTTAGATAGAAGCCTGGTGGTTAACTTTGAAAGAAATGATCGCTATTTCAACTGAAACTGTAGTTTTCAAGACTCTTCGTGTTCAAGCTATTTAAATATTTTTCGGAAGCAGTTCAAGGTCTCTGCGTAATTCCGACACGGATCATGAAATGCCTCGCTTCGCAACATTTTACGAGTAAGGTAGTCGTGATGAATAGAATAAGCACTAAAATAATAAAAGCCACGCATTAGCAACTTTCAAACATTTGCTAAATCAATTGTTGAAATATAAAAGGATGTGAGAGTCCTGGTATCGGATCAACTACTTTTTCTTTTCTAACCACAATATCTTGTATACTTATTTTTGTTTATTTTTGCTTTTGAACTGTATGTTGATTAGCTTTGGTTTTTAGACAAGGCAAATTGTAATCCGCCTTTAAAATTTTCACCACTAAATGCATTACCCTGTATAAATAAATATTGATAAGTCAATCAATAAAATCACTTATGTCCCTTACAAATCTCGATTTTGCTCCGAACAAAAAAGCGTTCAACAGTGCGCTGTAAATTGGAAAACTTGGTACCTGCGAGGCGAATGAAAACCGTAAATTTTTACCTAAAGTCCCGAAACCCGTGCTCAGAAAATGGCAAAACCTGTAACCCGTCAGATATGTATTACCCCAAAAGCAGCACGATTTTTAAGGAAAACTCGAAAGCCCGAGGGTAAAATATAGCCAAACCCCCAACCCGCACAATCCCAAACCCCCCTCTTACACTATACTGTACAGTATATGGTACTGCATGAAGTTTCCAACAAATTTTAGGAAAAAAATTGCTCCTAAAACAAGAACACTTTTAGGAACATTCGAGATTCAAATTATGAAAAAAGTAAGAGCATCGAGCCTCTGCAAATTTATCTGGTTCTTATAAAAAAAAAAGATTGTATGAAGGGACGCTATAATGTGATTGGTAGGGCGATGAAGCTTTTTAATGACTGGGTGGCTAGAAAGCTTGAAGGGCCCAGTGTAGCCCACTTTCTCTAACGCGGGAAGGGGGCCTAAATTTGTTTCTACTGCACTCTCGTAAGACCCAGGTGGTGATCTCCACTTTGCCACTCGAGACAGTCTGCCCATGGGTGTAATCAAAGAAGCTGGCCGACCCCCATTGCAGCAAATGTCAATGATAGTTGTTTGGCAATATAGAAATTGTTCTCTGCTGTGGATGCAGAAGGTAAAGATAATATCCTGATGGGTAAAATAATTTCTAGTGTAAACGTTTGTAGGAATGGGTACAGCAAACGCATAAAAATCAATCTATTCAGACATTTAAACCAATACTAGACTAGCTGTGGTGGGGAAAGATGGGTTTACCTTCAATTTTCTATGAATCTCATGAATACATTTGCTACAAATCGCTGAATTACATTGTAAGAGCGCCTGTGCTAAAGTTAGGGACGGTGGATCATTACCTTATTTTTGCAGTATAGAAAATGAGTGCAAAGCGATTGATAGATAGGCAAGCAAAAGTAGTTGAAACGCGTAAACTTAGAAACTATGATATTGTTGGAGGAACTTCCAACCATTGATTGGAACGAGACTCTGGCCTCAACCATGGCAAACCTGATCTCATGCCCTCCGTTTTCATCAGTGTTCTATCTGATCTTTTAGAGGTGCATGCACCATTTTCTAAGGCACAGTAATCAAATCTTTGCATTCAGAAGCTCTAAACGTATAGTTTATTGTGCATGAATTTTTTTTATAATATCGTCACAGTAGTTATTTTACACTGGATAAATAAGATAATAAAATCATTCTGTTATTCTTTTACAGTAGATTTAATATATTATATTAGTTATGACAGACTTTGTCATAGCAAAAATGAAATACAGATTGGCTTGAAATGTCAATATAAGCTTGATTTTCTCTATTTATATTTACAAATCCTTGCAATAAATAATTTGTCTTAAGAAAGATGTAAGGAGAGGTGGATAAGACAATTTCAAATTGCACATCTAATGGCGTATCGTCCAAATTGCTATACTGAATGCTTGTGTTCTGAAATGAAATAGAAATAGCATACAAACAGTGGCATCTGAAACGGATCGATTTAAAGAAGGAAATGCGCAATCGTTAAAGAAACACGAAGTGTGTAACATCTAAGAAAATCCATAAATTTAAGAAAGATGTTGCATTTAGTTGTTGGTAGGCCCTTGAGCTGTCCCATTCAATTAGGTTTTGATGACGTCCTTCCAAAAACAAGATTAAGATTTTTCAGCAGATTGAGGCTTCATGGTCATTATCAGCATTCAAAAAAAACGGTAAAACATACGTGGATAACTAGTTTCGTATCTATTAATAGTATTGTCAAATGCTGACAATATGACGTACCCGGCAAAGCAGTTGTCCATTATTGTCCACGTAAACGATGTATCTATGTCCTGTCGTGTCCGACCATTCAAAGAAACAGATTTTACTGAATCGATAAACTTTGAACGTAGCTAAAACAAAATTTATTCAACATTATCACCATATTTATTTATGAGTTGTGTAAATTTCTAAAGATTTGTATACTAGCAACATGGTAACAACTAACAAAGGCGTTGTTCATGTCTTCTTACAAGCACTGAGTTCCAGTCTAGAAATGTTTTTGTCTTATTCCTGCACTAACAATTCACGGTCGTAGAAACAAATCAATGGAATTTATGAGAAATAGCGTTGTGATCGTTCCGTCAAACGAGCCAGTAAATATTCTAAAGTCCACGCATCTTGAGAATGCGAAGGAGCTCCAATAACTACGCCCTGCGCCTAACCAAGTCTTTCATCCGTCAAAGAGTTCATAAAGTTCCTATGGCTATTAACAATACATAAATTCTTGAGTATATACCTAGAAACCCAACAAAAGCTTCTTTCAGGAACATGCCAAATTTATTCAAGATGTTTTGCTCGAAATGAGCCCTTTCCGTCTTCTTATTTTTGATAACCTTGATTTTTCACTTTTACTTCTATTTTTTCTGCAATTAAACTCTGATAGTACTCACATTCTAAACTGCTAGCTCCCCCTTCAGCAAACTTCACTTTACAGCTACTCGATGTTTTTTCTATTTTCAGAGCACCATCCCTCTTGTCGTCAGTTTTTACGAAGAGCCTGTTCGTTGTCCTCGTGAATTGGGAAAATGGAGAGGGCATGCTTCTAGCTGGCGGAGATGTTGTAAAAACTAACAACGCCAATGCAACTGAAATATGCATCAAACTTGGCCCGAATTTGTGCTACAAAATAACATCATAATTGGTTTCAAAGCCATAATCGCCTTCAAGATCTAATGTACAAAGAAAATGACATAATTCTTCTCAACTTGTGATTGATGGATAAAGTATCTAAACCAACTTCATTATCTAAAGTGTGTACTACAGCTCATAGTATTGGCAGCCTCGTATTTTTCGTTTTAAAATGTTGACTTTGTCGAGGGGTGCCAGTGCAGCCTTAGAGGGAAAGGCTTTTTTGCCATTTTTCCTCTTTACGTAGAATTAACTTATCAGCTTAAACTTGAAAAAAGCAAATGAAACACTTCAAAGAGAAAATTGTTGACACTTTTGAAACTCAAAGAATGCATTGAGATTGTTTGAGGGTAATGAACAGCAATTAATGAAAAAACTCTGGGGTGAATTAAAGAATTGCACTATTAGGAGGCACGTCCTCATTCAGATTTTTTTCGTACGTAAAAGCTTTGTTCCCCCTTTTTTAGAAGTTCCCTCTTTGAAAAGGAGAGTAATACGACAATCGTAAAGCCTCTAATTTGTTCTTTTAACCAAGAGCACTATGATTAGATCAAAGTATTCAAAACGTAGATGCTTGGCATATTTTCACATTGATTTATTTTATTGAATATTTGTTGGACTTTAAACTTACTGCATGTATACTCATCTCATTCAAAAATGTGCCTTTTTCTAGTGGCTACCCTCACGTTCTAGCACGTTCTTGCACCCCAAAGCAATCTCTTCCTAGAAGCAAATGTTATAACGGCCCTGACGAGCAGAGGCTATTCACAGCCACGAATTTTCGTTAAGTTCAAAGGAAAAATAAGGTCTTCTTTGGTAAGATTCAAGAGATCAGGCGCTATAACGATGGACATATCAAAAGCATGACCCTTTTATGCTTCAAATGTTGGTTGAAAAATGATCTCTATTCACCACATAATGTAAATGTTATCAATTCACCGAACCATTACAGTGACATGTCTTTACTTTCTTCTTACCATTATGGAAATAATGTCAACACGATCTTTTAATGCTATCCCTGCCACTTTAATTAGGGGTGTTTTTAACTTTTATCTAAACTTGCTTATAAAAGATACTGTAAATACTTAATTTTTTTTATTCTATTTTATTTTATTTTTTTTTCATTTACTTGCTCTTTCCTTTCTTTTTTTAACAATTGTTATTCTCTATTTATTTTTGGCAAATATATACTTTCTTACTTGCTTACTTACTTAACTCGTATTAGAGACGCAATTTAATGGAACTCGCAATTTGTAACAAGTGACTCGTGTCTTACTGATCAACAAATTTCTAGTTATATAAGAATTAACAATCATTGTTAAATTTCATGGTTTACCAACAAACATTTAAAAGAACATCGCCTTTTGTGAACTTCTTGGAAATTTTTGGTCATTTTGCCGACTCGCCGAGCGATAAGAGCGGGTTGAGGGTGTTGACCCTCCTTGCTTCCTGTAAAACCGCCTCTGCAGTGACACCTTTTCGACACTTGCTTGCCAGGTCCATCACACGTTACCCACTATGAATAAAATGAACCAATCTTACCTGTGTTAAAATCTGATTCATGGCTTCTTTGTATAGATCATATAATGTATCTCTCTAATATATGACTTCAGTATGTACTGTCCTTTGTTACTCTGCCAACTCTGCAAGCCATTCCAGCTACTTGGTATATATATATGTATTGGACCAAGCGGATACCATTTGCGGTTAGCAAGGTGCATATCAAATAGAAAGGGCAATAGATATCGCCCATTCATTCATTAATGCTCAGGTAGCTTGACAAATTGCCAAGTGACGTTGAAGATTAAAGGCTTAACGAATCCAAAAACGCCTTTTGATTGAAATATGAAGATGCGCAAATCTGCATTTTGGAGGTATTCAGTTACAGGGCTATCTAGCAATACAGTAGCATTATACATAATCATCTATATTGAGCTTACTACTTTGAGCTTTCAGTACCCAGGCTATGGTTGACTCCCTTTGGGTTTTGTATGCAAACATATAATTGCAAATAAATAATGCCCATATAGTTATATAATATTTGCTGGTGGGACCGAACACTGAAATTATTTAGGGACCACACACATTCACTCCTTCATTTACGTCTCGACCCATATTACCACATACATTTTGCAGCCAGCTATCCATTCCTTCATTTAAAAACGAAGACTAAATGTCCCAAAATTCCATTCCCTTCCCATAATAATGACACTCTCTGACTATACAACCCCACTGAGGGAGGGGCATGCTCCGCATACAAATCCTCTCCCGGAAACAGAATTTACATGAGATCGAGGCTGCAGTTTCGGTTTCTAGTGGCAGGTCAATGGAAGGAATCAATGTAGGCTGTGGTGAGGGTTAATGCCTCTCTTTGTCTCTTTTACGTATATATTTTGTTTCAACTGTGATTAAATTGTATTGTTAAAGCTTATATTCAATGGATCTATTTTCTATGTAAATGCATCCGGTCATTGCAATGCATTATACACACACCCATCCTGGTTTTGACTGTGATCAATTTACATTAGAGCATAAATTGAATGGCGCTTACGTTTATGAATCTTTATCATCATTTCGCACATTTCTAGACTTGAATGTTCGATTTTATTTTTAGTTTTTATCTTCTGACTTAAACTTAGCTTGATCTATACCCCTATTATATATCAATGCGTTTGGGAGAGTGCATGCACAGCTGTACATGCGAAGCTAAAGGAACTGAATATAGTAAACGATATTATTAAAAGTACTCTGAAAACTTTGGCCAAGATTATGCAATATTGAAAAAAGGAGCATGCACTGGTCATGTGAAGCATACAGCCTTACCTACTAACAAATCTTGAGGCTGATTTTTGTGCAAAGGGTAGAATGGTAGTTGGCCACTTAATTTCACTTTCCTTTAATCATGCCATCTACCCAGAATACCAAAATAATTCCTAAGTAGGAGAAGGCATGCTATTTTTACATATATTTATATACCAGACTGGATGCTATGTTAATTGTGAACAAACAATTTTATGACCAAATTTTGTTCACATAAATTTTTTACTAAACACATGGCATCTCAGCTGCCCCTGCCCACTTGCACCCATAATTTTAGAAAGGAAACATATTTTTACCTCAACCAAGATATTCATTGACATATTCATGGAGACATTCATGGAGACATTTATTCAGACATTCACTGGGATATTCATTGAGATATTCATTGAGATATTCATTGAGACATTCCCTGAGATATTCATTGAGATATTCATTGCGATATTCATTGAGATATTCATTGAGATATTCATTGAGATATTCATTGAGATATTCATTGAGATATTCATTGAGACATTCATTGAGATATTCATTGAGATATTCATTGAGACATTCCCTGAGATATTCATTGAGATATTCATTGAGATATTCATTGCGATATTCATTGAGATATTCATTGAGATATTCATTGAGATATTCATTGAGATATTCATTGAGATATTCATTGAGATATTCATTGAGATATTCATTGAGATATTCATTGAGATATTCATTGAGATATTCACTGAGATATTAATTGAGATATTCATTGAGACATTCCCTGAGATATTCATTGAGATATTCATTGAGATATTCATTGAGATATTCATTGAGATATTCATTGAGATATTCATTGAGATATTCATTGAGATATTCACTGAGATATTAATTGAGATATTCATTGAGATATTCACTGAGATATTAATTGAGATATTCATTGAGATATTCATTGAGATATTCATTGAGACATTCCCTGAGATATTCATTGAGATATTCATTGAGATATTCATTGAGATATTCATTGAGATATTCATTGAGATATTCATTGAGATATTCATTGAGATATTCATTGAGATATTCATTGAGATATTCACTGAGATATTCATTGAGATATTCATTGAGATATTCATTGAGACATTCCCTGAGATATTCATTGAGATATTCATTGAGATATTCATTGAGATATTCATTGAGATATTCATTGAGATATTCATTGAGATATTCATTGAGATATTCATTGAGATATTCATTGAGATATTCACTGAGATATTCATTGAGATATTCATTAAGACATTCCCTGAGATATTCATTGAGACATTCCCTGAGATATTCATTGAGATATTCATTGAGATATTCATTGAGATATTCATTGAGATATTCCCTGAGATATTCATTGAGATATTCATTGAGATATTCATTGAGATATTCATTGAGATATTCATTGAGATATTCATTGAGACATTCCCTGAGATATTCATTGAGATATTCATTGAGATATTCATTGAGACATTCATTGAGATATTCATTGAGATATTCATTGAGACATTCCCTGAGATATTCATTGAGATATTCATTGAGATATTCATTGCGATATTCATTGAGATATTCATTGAGATATTCATTGAGATATTCATTGAGATATTCATTGAGATATTCATTGAGATATTCATTGAGATATTCATTGAGATATTCATTGAGATATTCATTGAGATATTCACTGAGATATTAATTGAGATATTCATTGAGACATTCCCTGAGATATTCATTGAGATATTCATTGAGATATTCATTGAGATATTCATTGAGACATTCCCTGAGATATTCATTGAGATATTCATTGAGATATTCATTGAGATATTCATTGAGATATTCATTGAGATATTCATTGAGATATTCATTGAGATATTCATTGAGATATTCACTGAGATATTCATTGAGATATTCATTGAGATATTCATTGAGACATTCCCTGAGATATTCATTGAGATATTCATTGAGATATTCATTGAGATATTCATTGAGATATTCATTGAGATATTCATTGAGATATTCATTGAGATATTCATTGAGATATTCATTGAGATATTCACTGAGATATTCATTGAGATATTCATTAAGACATTCCCTGAGATATTCATTGAGACATTCCCTGAGATATTCATTGAGATATTCATTGAGATATTCATTGAGATATTCATTGAGATATTCCCTGAGATATTCATTGAGATATTCATTGAGATATTCATTGAGATATTCATTGAGATATTCATTGAGATATTCATTGAGACATTCCCTGAGATATTCATTGAGATATTCATTGAGATATTCATTGAGATATTCATTGAGATATTCATTGAGATATTCATTGAGACATTCCCTGAGATATTCATTGAGATATTCATTGAGATATTCATTGAGACATTCCCTGAGATATTCATTGAGATATTCATTGAGATATTCATTGAGATATTCATTGAGATATTCATTGAGATATTCATTGAGACATTCCCTGAGATATTCATTGAGATATTCATTGAGATATTCATTGAGATATTCATTGAGATATTCATTGAGATATTCATTGAGATATTCATTGAGATATTCATTGAGATATTCATTGAGATATTCATTGAGATATTCATTGAGATATTCATTGAGACATTCATTGAGATATTCATTGAGATATTCATTAAGACATTCCCTGAGATATTCATTGAGACATTCCCTGAGATATTCATTGAGATATTCATTGAGATATTCATTGAGATATTCATTGAGATATTCATTGAGATATTCATTGAGATATTCATTGAGATATTCATTGAGATATTCATTGAGATATTCATTGAGATATTCATTGAGATATTCATTAAGACATTCCCTGAGATATTCATTGAGACATTCCCTGAGATATTCATTGAGATATTCATTGAGATATTCATTGAGATATTCATTGAGATATTCATTGAGATATTCATTGAGACATTCATTGAGATATTCATTGAGATATTCATTAAGACATTCCCTGAGATATTCATTGAGACATTCCCTGAGATATTCATTGAGATATTCATTGAGATATTCATTGAGATATTCATTGAGATATTCATTGAGATATTCATTGAGATATTCATTGAGATATTCATTGAGATATTCATTGAGATATTCATTGAGATATTCACTGAGATATTCATTGAGATATTCATTAAGACATTCCCTGAGATATTCATTGAGACATTCCCTGAGATATTCATTGAGATATTCATTGAGATATTCATTGAGATATTCATTGAGATATTCATTGAGATATTCATTGAGATATTCATTGAGATATTCATTGAGATATTCATTGAGATATTCATTGAGATATTCATTGAGATATTCATTGAGATATTCATTGAGATATTCATTGAGACATTCATTGAGATATTCATTGAGATATTCATTGAGATATTCATTGAGATATTCATTGAGACATTCATTGAGATATTCATTGAGATATTCATTGAGATATTCATTGAGACATTCCCTGAGATATTCATTGAGATATTCATTGCGATATTCATTGAGATATTCATTGAGATATTCATTGAGATATTCATTGAGATATTCATTGAGACATTCATTGAGATATTCATTGAGACATTCATTGAGATATTCATTGAGACATTCATTGAGATATTCATTGAGATATTCATTGAGACATTCATTGAGATATTCATTGAGACATTCATTGAGATATTCATTGAGACATTCCCTGAGATATTCATTGAGATATTCATTGAGATATTCATTGAGATATTCATTGAGATATTCATTGAGATATTCATTGAGATATTCATTGAGACATTCATTGAGATATTCATTGAGACATTCCCTGAGATATTCATTGAGATATTCATTGAGATATTCATTGAGATATTCATTGAGATATTCATTGAGATATTCATTGAGATATTCATTGAGATATTCATTGAGATATTCATTGAGATATTCATTGAGATATTCATTGAGACATTCATTGAGATATTCATTGAGACATTCCCTGAGATATTCATTGAGATATTCATTGAGATATTCATTGAGATATTCATTGAGATATTCCCTGAGATATTCATTGAGATATTCATTGAGATATTCATTGAGATATTCATTGAGATATTCATTGAGATATTCATTGAGATATTCATTGAGATATTCATTGAGACATTCATTGAGATATTCATTGAGACATTCCCTGAGATATTCATTGAGATATTCATTGAGATATTCATTGAGATATTCATTGAGACATTCATTGAGATATTCATTGAGATATTCATTGAGATATTCATTGAGATATTCATTGAGATATTCATTGAGACATTCATTGAGATATTCATTGAGACATTCCTTGAGATATTCATTGAGACATTCATTGAGATATTCATTGAGATATTCATTGAGATATTCATTGAGATAATCATTGAGACATTCCCTGAGATATTCATTGAGATATTCATTGAGACATTCATTGAGATATTCATTGAGATATTCATTGAGACATTCATTGAGATATTCATTGAGATATTCATTGAGATATTCATTGAGATATTCATTGAGATATTCATTGAGACATTCATTGAGATATTCATTGAGATATTCATTGAGATATTCATTGAGATATTCATTGAGATATTCATTGAGACATTCATTGAGACATTCATTGAGATATTCATTGAGAGATTCCCTGAGATATTCATTGAGATATTCATTGAAATATTCATTGAGATATTCATTGAGATATTCATTGAGATATTCATTGAGACATTCATTGAGATATTCATTGAGACATTCCCTGAGATATTCATTGAGATATTCATTGAGATATTCATTGAGATATTCATTGAGACATTCATTGAGATATTCATTGAGACATTCCCTGAGATATTCATTGAGATATTCATTGAGATATTCATTGAGATATTCATTGAGATATTCATTGCGACATTCATTGAGATATTCATTGAGATATTCATTGAGATATTCATTGAGATATTCATTGAGATATTCATTGAGATATTCATTGAGACATTCCCTGAGATATTCATTGAGATATTCATTGAGATATTCATTGAGATATTCATTGAGACATTCCCTGAGATATTCATTGAGATATTCATTGAGATATTCATTGAGATATTCATTGAGATATTCATTGAGACATTCATTGAGATATTCATTGAGATATTCATTGAGATATTCATTGAGATATTCATTGAGATATTCATTGAGACATTCATTGAGATATTCATTGAGACATTCATGGAGACATTTATTCAGACATTCACTGGGATATTCATTGAGATATTCATTGAGATATTCATTGAGATATTCATTGAGACATTCCCTGAGATATTCATTGAGATATTCATTGAGATATTCATTGAGATATTCATTGAGACATTCCCTGAGATATTCATTGAGATATTCATTGAGATATTCATTGAGATATTCATTGAGATATTCATTGAGACATTCATTGAGATATTCATTGAGATATTCATTGAGATATTCATTGAGATATTCATTGAGATATTCATTGAGACATTCATTGAGACATTCATTGAGATATTCATTGAGACATTCCCTGAGATATTCATTGAGATATTCATTGAGATATTCATTGAGACATTCCCTGAGATATTCATTGAGATATTCATTGAGATATTCATTGAGACATTCATTGAGATATTCATTGAGATATTCATTGAGATATTCATTGAGATATTCATTGAGATATTCATTGAGACATTCATTGAGACATTCATTGAGATATTCATTGAGACATTCCCTGAGATATTCATTGAGATATTCATTGAGATATTCATTGAGATATTCATTGCGATATTCATTGAGATATTCATTGAGATATTCATTGAGATATTCATTGAGATATTCATTGAGATATTCATTGAGACATTCATTGAGATATTCATTGAGATATTCATTGAGACATTCCCTGAGATATTCATTGAGATATTCATTGAGATATTCATTGCGATATTCATTGAGATATTCATTGAGATATTCATTGAGATATTCATTGAGATATTCATTGAGATATTCATTGAGATATTCATTGAGATATTCATTGAGATATTCACTGAGATATTCATTGAGAAATTCACTGAGATATTCATTGAGATATTCATTGAGATATTCATTACGATATTCATTGAGATATTCATTGAGATATTCACTGAGATATTCATTGAGATATTCATTGAGACATTCCCTGAGATATTCATTGAGATATTCATTGCGATATTCATTGAGATATTCATTGAGATATTCATTGAGATATTCATTGAGATATTCATTGAGATATTCATTGAGATATTCATTGAGACATTCCCTGAGATATTCATTGAGATATTCATTGAGATATTCATTGAGATAATCATTGAGATATTCATTGAGATATTCACTGAGATATTCATTGAGATATTCATTGAGACATTCCCTGAGATATTCATTGAGATATTCATTGCGATATTAATTGAGATATTCATTGAGATATTCATTGAGATATTCATTGAGATATTCATTGAGATATTCATTGCGATATTCATTGAGATATTTATTGAGATATTCATTGAGATATTCATTGAGATGTTCATTGAGATATTCATTGAGATATTCATTGAGATATTCATTGAGACATTCATTGAGATATTCATTGAGATATTCATTGAGATATTCATTGAGATATTCATTGAGATATTCATTGAGATATTCATTGAGATATTCATTGAGATGTTCATTGAGATATTCATTGAGATATTGATTGAGATGTTCATTGAGATGTTCATCGAGATGTTCATTGAGATATTCATTGAGATATTCATTGAGATATTCATTGAGATATTCATTGAGATGTTCATTGAGATGTTCATTGAGATGTTCATTGAGATATTCATTGAGATATTCATTGAGATATTGATTGAGATGTTCATTGAGATGTTCATTGAGATGTTCATTGAGATGTTCATTGAGATGTTCATTGAGATATTCATTGAGATATTCATTGAGATATTCATTGAGATATTGATTGAGATGTTCATTGAGATGTTCATTGAGATGTTCATTGAGATATTCATTGAGATATTCATTGAGATATTCATTGAGATGTTCATTGAGATATTCATTGAGATATTCATTGAAATATTCATTGAGATATTCATTGAGATATTGATTGAGATATTCATTGAGATATTCATTGAGATATTCATTGAGATATTGATTGAGATGTTCATTGAGATGTTCATTGAGATGTTCATTGAGATATTCATTGAGATATTCATTGAGATATTCATTGAGATGTTCATTGAGATATTCATTGAGATGTTCATTGAGATGTTCATCGAGATATTCATTGAGATATTCATTGAGATATTCATTGAGATGTTCATTGAGATATTCATTGAGATATTCATTGAGATATTCATTGAGATGTTCATTGAGATATTCATTGAGATATTCATTGAGATATTCATTGAGATATTCATTGAGATATTCCCTGAGATATTCATTGAGATATTCATTGAGATATTCATTGAGATATTGATTGAGATGTTCATTGAGATGTTCATTGAGATATTCATTGAGATGTTCATTGAGATATTCATTGAGATATTCATTGAGATATTCATTGAGATATTGATTGAGATGTTCATTGAGATGTTCATTGAGATGTTCATTGAGATATTCATTGAGATATTGATTGAGATGTTCATTGAGATATTCATTGAGATATTGATTGAGATGTTCATTGAGATGTTCATTGAGATGTTCATTGAGATATTCATTGAGATATTGATTGAGATGTTCATTGAGATGTTCATTGAGATGTTCATTGAGATGTTCATTGAGATATTCATTGAGATATTCATTGAGATATTCATTGAGATGTTCATTGAGATGTTCATTGAGATGTTCATTGAGATATTCATTGAGATATTCATTGAGATATTCATTGAGATATTCATTGAGATATTCATTGAGATGTTCATTGAGATATTCATTGAGATATTGATTGAGATGTTCATTGAGATGTTCATTGAGATGTTCATTGAGATATTCATTGAGATATTCATTGAGATATTCATTGAGATATTCATTGAGATATTCATTGAGATATTAATTGAGACATTCATTGAGATATTCATTGAGATATTTATTGAGATATTCATTGAGATATTCATTGAGATATTCATTGAGATATTGATTGAGATGTTCATTGAGATGTTCATTGAGATGTTCATTGAGATATTCATTGAGATATTCATTGAGATATTCATTGAGATATTCATTGAGATATTCATTGAGATATTAATTGAGACATTCATTGAGATGTTCATTGAGATATTTATTGAGATATTCATTGAGATATTTATTGAGATGTTCATTGAGATGTTCATTGAGATGTTCATTGAGATATTCATTGAGATATTCATTGAGATATTCATTGAGATGTTCATTGAGATATTCATTGAGATATTCATTGAAATATTCATTGAGATATTCATTGAGACATTCATTGAGATATTCTTTGAGATATTCATTGAGATATTCATTGAGATATTCATTGAGATATTCATTGAGATATTCATTTAGATATTCATTGAGATATTCATTGAGATATTCATTGAGATATTCATTGAGATATTCATTGAGATATTCATTGAGATATTCATTGAGATGTTCATTGAGATATTCATTGAGATATTCATTGAAATATTCATTGAGATATTCATTGAGACATTCATTGAGATATTCTTTGAGATATTCATTGAGATATTCATTGAGATATTCATTGAGATATTCATTGAGATATTCATTGAGATATTCATTGAGATATTCATTGAGATATTCATTGAGATGTTCATTGAGATATTCATTGAGATATTCATTGAAATATTCATTGAGATATTCATTGAGATGTTCATTGAGATGTTCATTGAGATATTCATTGAGATATTCATTGAAATATTCATTGAGATATTCATTGAGACATTCATTGAGATATTCTTTGAGATATTCATTGAGACATTCATTGAGATATTCTTTGAGATATTCATTGAGATATTCATTGAGATGTTCATTGAGATATTCATTGAGATATTCATTGAGATATTCATTGAGATATTCATTGAGATATTCATTGAAATATTCATTGAGATATTCATTGAGATATTCATTGAGATATTCATTGAGACATTCATTGAGATATTCATTGAGATATTCATTGAGATATTCATTGAGATATTCATTGAGATATTCATTGAAATATTCATTGAGATGTTCATTGAGATATTCATTGAGATATTAATTGAGATATTCATTGAGATATTCATTGAGATATTCATTGAGATATTCATTGAGATATTCATTGAGATATTCATTGAGATATTCATTGAGATATTCATTGAGATATTCATTGAGATATTCATTGAGATATTCATTGAGATATTCATTGAGATATTCATTGAAATGTTCATTGAGATGTTCATTGAGATATTCATTGAGATATTCATTGAGATATTCATTGAGATATTCATTGAGACATGCATTGAGATATTCATTGAGATATTCATTGAGATATTCATTGAGATATTCATTGAGATATTCATTGAGATATTCATTGAGATATTCATTGAGATATTCATTGAGATATTCATTGAGATATTCATTGAGACATTCATTGAGATATTCATTGAGATATTCATTGCGATATTCATTGAGATATTCATTGAGATATTCATTGAGATATTCATTGAGATATTCATTGAGACATTCATTGAGATATTCATTGAGATATTCATTGAGATATTCATTGAGATATTCATTGAGACATTCATTGAGATATTCATTGAGATATTCATTGAGATATTCATTGAGATATTCATTGAGATATTCATTGAGATATTCATTGAGACATTCATTGAGATATTCATTGAGATATTCATTGAGATATTCATTGAGATATTCATTGAGACATTCCCTGAGATATTCATTGAGATATTCATTGAGATATTCATTGAGATAATCATTGAGATATTCATTGAGATATTCATTGAGATATTCATTGAGATATTCATTGAGATATTCACTGAGATATTCATTGAGATATTCATTGAGATATTCATTGAGACATTCATTGAGATATTCTTTGAGATATTCATTGAGATATTCATTGAGATATTCATTGAGATATTCATTGTAATATCAAATGTATCAACTGTGATTTCAAAAGATGTTGTTAAGAAAATGTGAAGCCATTATTATAAGAGGATGCACTTTATGTGCTACTTCAAGATGTATGAAACCTTTTAAATATTTAATCCTTGATTCATAGGAAAGTTCTGATAACCACCCCTTAAATGTGAAACCATTGTTTTCATAGCAATTTATAAATTTCAACCCACTCAACCCTGAAATGACATTTCCTATGAAGTGTAAATATTGTATACCCAGTCATTGGCTCTGAGATCCACTTTTAAAAATTCTCAGATTATGTCACATTCTTGTAAACAATTTGTAGAATTTAACAATGTATTGAAATTTTATTTAGGTGTGGCAAATATGTCAATTACTTGAATATTTTAACAGGATAACCTATCAGTACAAGATATACTGTTATCATTAGGGTCCTGATACTAAAACATTTACATTTACAAATTGAAATAAAATATCTTATTGTTTACATGAGTCTAAATTTAGTCCAAATCAAATCAAAGTCCAAATCAAAGATAAAACTGTTTCACATGATTATATTTTGATTAATCTAGAATAATATGAGGTGATGGCAAGCAAAGATGATCAAACAGGGCCTTTGCCTGAAGAGGTTCAAAAGGAAAGTAGAAAGTCAGATGATTCTTTTGAAGATTTGACAGAAATTGCCTCAAGGTACATGAAAATTGATTAGAACAAAAATACCTCATATTTCTCTCAATCACACTTCTAAACTCATATCTCAGAATATTTAAAAACAAGTGTTCTTACAGCAGCAAGCCAATCTGCAGTTTTGTTGTCTAAACCAGACTAGGGCTGTCTGGCAGTTCATCTTCATTTCACGTCTGAGGGTAAGGCCCTTAACCAGAAGATTGTTTTGAAAGGGCACTCCATTTATTAAATAAAGTATAGTAAGAAATTGCAAAGCTTATAATTAGCAAAGCAAAGTAGTTACTTTGATAACAATATATAGAATCAAGTATAAAATCAACAAACTGAGAACTGCCCAGGTGATCTAGGCAGTAATGCTGCTCAAAAACTTTCCTTAACTCAAAAAGAGGTGATCATCTTAGGATTTGTTGGAATAGAGCATCTTTCAGTGTGGTTGTAAATTGCTTTGAAACCGCAGATGGAAGGTGACTGCTTTGCCTTGCTTTGGTATAGGCTATTCTAAAGTTTTTAACCGCAATACGAGAATGATTTTTGGCTATTGGTTGATGTTTTGTTTGAAATTTTCAAATAAGTTGCTGTATTTGGAAGAAGTAGTTATAAAACTGACATAAGGGTGCTATTAATTTTGTTCTGAGCCTCCACTTATCAGGTGTAACAGGCATTACAGCTAAGTCCACTTAGCAAGCCTTTGAGAGAAAGTTATTAGTTGTGCCTTGAATCTGAGACATCTTTCTGTTTTTCACCAAGGGATTTGCCTGGTAGTGCAGAAAATGGGCAACAGAATGAGGGAGAAAGTTATGAAATGGGATTGATAAAAGATCCTGAGAAACTTCCATTAACTCATGCTGAAGGCACTGATAGCATCATTGATGAAAATCAGGTAAAGTTTATAGCACAATAAGCAGAGGTGTCAAAGAAGATGTTAATCCATTTGAAGCATTAGCAATATGCTTTTTTGTTCACTTTTTTACATTGCAAAACGCCCCTATTGTTCTTACATTGTTTAATAAAATTTTACAGCATGCACAAGAAAACAAAGAACACAAGAACACAAAGTTTTTCTTTACATCCTCCCCAGAGTATGTCCTTGCATTGAAATTTGAATATTTTTGACGTAAATTTTTATCTTTTAGTCATAAAATAAACAAAAAGACCTAAATTTATGGCAATATTGTCGCCTTAATAGTTTTCTGAGTTATTCTTGTAGATTTCTTTAAGCATGAGATGTCACTTTAAAAGGATACCATTTTCATATTTTTCAGCCCTTTTGCAAGACCTGTCACTCTCTCCCCCTGACTCATCACATAAACCAATTCCATTGCTGTGAGCCGCAATTCTATGATTTTTTCATATGATTTTCAGTGCTATTGATGGTGGAAATGCATCAAGGCCAAAGCGAATCTCATCATATCCAAGAAAGATTTTTTTTCCACTCAATGAAGTGGCAGGAACAAAGGCAACACCAGCCAGGGTGTGTTTTTGTCAAATCTACACTTAATGCATTTGTATAGGTGTTTGCATTGAAAAAATGGTACCACATTGAAACTAAAATTATGCTTGTTGAATTTAGATGCTGAATTTTGAAACTGCGTGAATGAAAGGAAAAGAACAACTCATAAATGAAAGCAATGAGCAAAACTGTCCTATTTAGTCAATAATGCCCAAAGGGTCAAATAAGGAACTAGATGTGTAGGGAGGAATGAAGATTATGCCAGGACTGGAGTGGGCGTATATCCCATTGCAATTCAGAGCTTCTTGCAAAGAATTGTTAGTTTCTAGAATATGATGCAGGATCTTCATAACAAAGGCAATATGGTTAAATTTCAACATTGTTAAATTGAAAGCTTATTTTTGATTTTAGTATCTACGCTTTGGTGGGGTGACATCAATGGATAACCTCTATAATCATCTCCTGGAAAAATGGCCTGATGATATATGTCCTGAACTTGCAATAACATTTCTTGGTGGATGTGAGGAACATCTATTGACAGAAATAGTCACTGAATCTCTTAGAAATTGCATTGCGAGTGTAAGTGAATCATTATAATTTGCTGTGTCGATTTAATTCAGCCAAGTTACCCTTAAAAATTTTGTGTGGGGAAAATGCCTTTCCGATAATTTCTTGGCAAATTGCTTGGCATTCATGGCTCTGTCTCGGTAACGTTGTTTTGCAAACTTTTCTTGGGAAGCTGCCATGAGGTTATTCTTGGCCATCTTTGGCGTTTGTTGGCAAAATTTATCTTTTGATATACATTTCTTGTCATTACTTGGCAAAACCCGCTATTAAAACTTGGCAAGTCTTGAAAACATTTCCAGGGATTTTCTGATTTTTGTACCTGCCTAGTAAGATTGGCATTCTTTGCAGCAATATACCATGCTTTGTAATTCAACCTGATGAAGCTGTGTAGTTGATATAAATGTACAGAAAAACATTAAAAAGCTTTAGTTCGAGATTTAGGTAATTACTTCCAAATTTTATCAACAATTTTTCATTGATTAGCTTCTTACATACACTAAAACCATAATTCTCGAACGAAAATTTTTTGGAAAAAAAACGTGGAACAGAAACTCTCAAACAACTCAGCTCAGTTTCTTCGAAAAATGCTTACAAGAGTTTTGTGTTTGAAGAATTTTCTGAAATGTTGATCACCCGAAAGTTTTTATGCTTAAAACCGCAAAGCTAATTCATATGTTTTGAAATGAATGGCAGCTCACAGTTATCAAAAAATTTCTCTTCAACTGTGATGGAGCTAAAATATAAAAAAGGTATAATGGTATAATCAGATTTACAACAGCAAAAAAAACTACGAGCAAGGAATGGATTTAAAAAATTTATCAATTCTTCAATTTACATGAAAAAGCAGCGCTAGAAGTCTTACATGTTCAAAGGAACGCCATTGATAAATTGGCCGATAGAGTAGTTGCACCTTCCTTTAGATCCGTACGAGATTAAAATTTGATAACAAAATATTCCTAAACTGCCAAATGAGAATCCTTTTTGACGAACAGACGTGTTTAGCTGCATCTGCATGTCATGCCCTATATTGCTATGGCCACCAGAAGCACAATTTCTAACTTAGGGAGCAGTCATTCTTTAGGCTGGTTTGGTAACCAAAGAGAAAGTTAATTTTTCCTTGACAAAATTTTAATACACCATCTGCTTTAGTCATTTTTTTATTAGGAAACCAGAAAAACGACCCCACCTTTAAACTACTTTGCTTTAAAAAGTGGAATTAATTTTTTTAACGTTTGAAAACACAAGTCTAAATTTGGCGAATGGATGTAAATTGCTGCATTTAGATCGAAAAACATGGGAGAAATGTAGCAGCACTTGCAAATGGCTCCTTTAACACCCAGAAACTCCTCATCTGGCTAAGGAATTCAAGTGAGAAAACGAACAACTCTTTTCGTCTACACAAAGCGGGAATTTTATTGATTGATTCTAAAACTTCTAAGTTGAAAAGTGGTTTTTAATCAATTATGTCATGTTTGGACATTTTTGTAAAATTTTGAAGTATGAACAATTATTGCAATTTTTGTATCCCATTTTAGATTTTAAGGAAATTCAGTTGTTTGCTGTTAACACGCGGCTCAAATGTTGGTATTACAAAGCTAATTGGGAAAGTTTGTAACGATGAATCGTTAAAATTAAAACACAACAGTTTGAGTAGAAGCACGGGCATTTTACCATGGGAATGTGTTTATGGAAAAGAGCATCTACCATTTAGTCAGGTAATTTTGATAAAAATATGAAATATCAATCGCTGTCTACATCCACGCAATATCCACAATAAATCAGCCATTCAATCCATAAGATTTATAATGCTATACTTACAGAATGTTGCTTTATCATATCAGATGCTATTATTGTAGATAAACAATAACAATTGAAAAGTGTAAGGAAAGAGCATAATTCCATCATGTTCAATACCTGGCTTTAAAAGCGCTGTTCCTTCATACTGCAACTCATTATTTTGTTTACCAAGCAGTGAATATGACTGATTTACTTTTCAAGAGTGCCTTGAACTCCGCTCATCAAAGAAAATAACGAGTTTCTCATCTTATTCATAAAAACAAATTATCTTTCTTGCATAAAGATTAGGTAAGAGTTGAAGGTTTTTTGTTTCAAGGGTGTGGAAGGCGTCTTTTACGATTCAAGGATTCAACAAAACGAACATCCATTGAGGGATTTTCCACTAGACCCGAATCAGCATGACTATTTCCTGGTTGATGGTGGAAGGGGACAGGATTTTGGAGTGGTTGATGTCTTTTCATGGTTGAATTGGAAATTTTGCAAAGGTAAAGCTACAATGATAATTAAAGAAACATTCTGAGATAAATAAAATTAGATTTATTCCAATCAGGCTTAATGGTTAGAGATTAAGTGATGATGACGATGACGATTTTATTATGATTATGATTATGATTATGATTATGATCATTGATTGAGGTTATCATAGCATATGATGTTATTGCTGAATAAATCTACGCCTTACCAAGCCATATCCAACGGCCTTAAGTATCCAGAACCGTTCTAATGATTCTTGCTGATCTCAACAAACAAGCTTTTTGTAATATGCTGAAATTCACCATGTTGTCTAACTTTCCTAACTAGTGTTCAAAGTTTTTGGTTACTGTGCCTAATGTTCCCATGATGATTGGAATTATGAATATCTCTTTACTTTTCAATATTCTTTTCAATTTTCGTTTTAAATCTGGATATTTTCCAATCTTCTCCCTCTCTTTATGTTGTACCCTCGTATCAAATGGGCAGGCGACGTCTACAATGTAGCATTTCCGGCTTCTATTACATCGGATGACTATATCGGGTCTACAGTGTTCAATCTCTTTGTCTGTCTTGATTTTCTTATCCCACACGACTGTGACCTTTCGTTTTCTGTGACATTTCAATGCGGTGATCAGACCTTTCCTCACTTGCTAGAAGCCCATATTTCTTACAGATTTCCCAATTAGGGCCTGTGTCACATTTTCATGTCTACAGTTCGTATATTGACACTGTGCCAACATCTTACACTCAGCTAAAATATGAGCTATAGTTTCATCCCGCTCTCCGCATAACCTGCAGTTTAGATCAATGTCCTCCTTGTCTTATACTTTGCTGATGTACTTCGTTCTGCTGGCCTGTTCTTGCGCTGCCATTAATAAACGTTCGGTATCTTTATGCCTCTTTTCCTCGACAATTCCTACGTTTTCTCGTCTTTAATTTCAAATGTAGCTTTAAAGTGCCTTTCATGTAAACTTTCATCTCAAAATATTTCCTGCCATTTTTAGCTGAATGGTCGTCTTTTCTTTACCTTCCCCTTGTAGTTTTTCATCCTTAAACCAGCCGATATTCAACACTTTCTGCTATATGTTTCCTCAAGCTATTTACTTCTATACACGCACAATCCTCCAAAATAATCAATCCTCTGCCGCCTTTGCTTCTTTTACCACACTCTGTCGACATCTCCTCGGCAATGGAAGGCTCGGTGGATTGTTAACAATTTACATGTCCTTCTATCCAACTTTTCAAGTTCTTCCTTTTTCCATCTTATAATACCAGCTCAAGACCTCACAACGGCGACTGCCCTGGAGTTTATGGTTGAGATACTATTCATTCTATTCACCTTGGACTTTAATATCTTTCTCACACGTCTAACCTACTCTTTTTCAATCATTTCCTTCCTATCTTATCTTTGATAACATCAGCCTCTAGTACCCTAAGTGCTTGTAACCTTTCTCTATATAAATCTCCTGGATTTCCTTCTCCTTTGGAAGCTTGATGCCATCACTCTGCACATTTGCCTTTATTTATCACCTTCATTCCACATTTTTCTATCCCAAATTCCATATTGATATAAGAGCTGAATACCCTTGCCGAGTTTATCAGTTTTTCAAGTTGTCCTTCTGTCTTACCAAAAAGTTTTAAATCGTCAATAAACAATTAGTAATTTATCTTCCCTTACTGCTTTTCAAAATCATACCCCATTTTAACATCTCTCAATAAATTGTTATGAGAATCAATATCAGTACAAAAAGCAAAGGTAATAAACTGTCTCCCTGAAAGATTTCTCTTTTTATTTTCATATTTCCTAACTTTACTTTACCTGATCTCGAATCTGTCTGCCAAATGCATATTTGCAGCCATACCAAATATCTTCATGCATTTCTTTATCAACCAATGTTGCACCATGTCATAGGCTTTCTTATAATCAATCCAGTCTTTGGCTAGACTCACTTGTCTTTTCTTACAGTTCGTCAATACCATTCGATCAAGAAGTAACTGGTCCTTTTATCCCCTTTTTTCTACACCCACTCTTCTCATCTGGCAATAAATTGTTTCTTCAAGTGTGTATACATTTTGTCTGCTGATATGCCTGTCAGGAGTTTCCACATTAGTGGCAAGCATGTAATTATTATTATTATTATTATTATTATTATTATTAACCATATGTCTGAAGTTCTAGATCTTCTTAACGACTTGATGCAAAAAATCGACAGTATTTCCTGCCATCCAAAAAATAAGCTTCTTAAATATCACAGATTTGTCCTCTCTAAGCTCTCATGGCATCTTACTATTGCTGATCTTAGCAAAACCTGGGTTGTTCAAAATCTTGATAATGTTGTTTCAAAATATGTGAGACATTGGCTTGAACTACCAATTAGTGCTACTTTGAGTACTCTCGTGCTTCAAAAATCAAGATATGGAATTAGCCTTGTTCTTCCTTCCACCAAATTTATTCAATGCCAAACTGTGATTAGAAATGCTCTAAAATCTTCCCCAAATCTCGATATAAATTCTTTATGGGGTGAAACTAACAATGGTACTAACATTCAGTATGACCAGTATAGAAATACTAAGCAAGTTCTTACTACAATCAGAAACAGCCAAGAAGATCGTATTAATCACGAACTAACATCACAAGGCTTTATCGTCTCCGCCATACTTACGCTCTCAGATCTGAAAGCATGTAGCTTATGGTCAATTGTACAACAGAACATGCCCAAAAACATCTTTAACTTCACGATCAAATACCTCAACAACTCTTTACCAACACGAAAAAATTTACATAAATGGTCTCTTTTCAATTCTCCATCTTGCTCATTCTGTCTTCAACAAGAAACATTGCAACATATTGTGTCTAGCTGCAAATCTTACCTTGATAATGGCAGATATACATGGCGTCATAATTCTGTTCTACTCGCTATAGCCAAGTCTTTATCTTCATTGCAACATTGCACACTATTCGCCGATCTTCCCTCCTTTGCATCCCCATCTTTGATCACAGGTGAATCCCTTCGGCCCGACCTTGTCTTAATTTCTCAAGATAAAACTCTATACTTGCTAGAACTGACAGTGGGGTTTGAAACAAACATCTTAATTAATAGCAAAAGAAAGTCTACTAAGTATAACGCACTTATTAAGAACCTTAAGTCTCAATATTCTGCTGTCCATTTTATAAATCTTTCTATGGGTGCTCTGGGTATTTTTGGAACTTCTTCTCTTACCTTTCCTACAATGCTCGAAGAAACTGGCTTTGACAAGGCAATTCAAAGACGACTAATGATGAAATTATCCAATATCGCCATCCGATGTACTTATTATATATTTTGCAAGCGGAATAAAGAATGGACCAATCCAAATTTACTAGACTTTTAATTAGCCAATCTATGTATTAAACAGACAAGCCAATTATACACTGCCTTTTATTAGTGAGGTGTATCATTGTAGTATTAATTTGATATGAAATAACATGAGAGTTTAAAAAAAAAAGTAGTTTTTATTGTATTATTCTACTTTGTATGTATTTTAGATATATGAATGTAAGTTTCCATTATTATTGTTATTTTTGTTATTAGTGTCAATGTTATTATTAGCATGTAATTATTGGTTTGGCTGGGTCGGGGACACAAAGTGACCTTCTCATTAACATCTTTAATTTACAATCAAGTAACAGAACAACACTCTCCCAACTCGTAAAAATCTTTGCAAATGAAGCTTGAGTCAAACTTCTGACTGCCATTTCTGTTTTCTTCCAGAAACTTTACTTCGTGTTGTTTTCGGCTGCAAAAAAAAGTCTATCTAAATGAAGGTCTATACACGTGGCGTCACAATTCCATTCTAGATTTTTGGCAACTTCACTTAAAACAATCAATGATTCCTCTCTCAATGTTGACATAACAGGTCAACTTTCACCAGCTATCATCACTGGAGATCAATTTCGACCTGATTTACTTTTAATCACAAAATATCATATAATTTGCGTCTTAGACTTAACCGTTGGCTTCGAAACTAACCTTGAGATAAATGAAAAGAGGAAACATGAGAAATATGCTGCCCTCATTACCGATCTAAAGAAGTGTTTCAAATCAGTCATGTTAGTTAATCTGTCAGTGCTCTCTGTATCTTTAGCAACAATTGCGAATGTTTTCTTCAGATGTGCGACTCCCTTGGTATTGACAAACAACACAAACACTATCTTATCTCTAAACCCTCAGCAATCTGTATTCGTACCATTTACTTCATCTTTTGTTCTAGAAATAAGGCATGAACAAACCCAAAACTACTCCCACTTTGGATCTATTTCTTTTTTTTCTCAGTTGGATCTTTTGATACTTATTATTTACTTTTTTAAGTGCCAATTACTAATTATCTTGTAATACTGAGATTTGTAACTATATTTTATATTTTGGATAGGAATGAAAAGTTTCCATTGTTTTTTATGATTATGATTATGATGATTCTTTCCATATTTGAATTGCAGATCTAATTCCTTGCATGATGTGTTTAGTTGGTGGAGGAATAACAAGCTTGAAGATCATGTATGAAGTTTTGTTTCCATCTGAGTTGCAAAAGGTTACGTCAATTCCAGTTGTAATAGTCGTTAAAGGCAGTGGTAAATTGGCGGATCTGCTGTCCTATTGTCATGAGCAGTGAGTAACATCCACTTTGAATAAATATTCATATCAGATAGATATTCAGAAGAAAACTTCAACTTTTAAACGTTTCGATTTTCGTCTTCATTAGTTTATTCTTGTTAGATATAAATAGATATTCAGATTTTACCGTATAAAACTTAATTTGCAAATTTGTTTAGCAAGTAGAACAATTCCAAGAAAATGCCCGTGCTAATGTGTTTTCCATATACAGTGATAGTTTTTCGTTTATTCATCGATATCTGCGTTTTAATGCTATTCTGTTTTACAACCCAAAATTCTTTAAACTTTGCCTGGATTTTAGGAATAATGGGCAAGAAGCTGAACCTTTAATCGAGGACGCAGTAAAAGCATACTTAAATTCTGCTGTAGACCAGGATTCCAAAGACATTTTCAAAAAATTTATTGAGGTTTTCAATGGTGTTAGTGAATATAAAAACATGGTTACTGAATGCTTAAGCCAAAAACGAGATCAGGTAATGAAGGATTTAATTATTCAAACTTCAATGTTTGGTTTGATTAAGACCTTTAATAAAGCACATTAAAAACCAGATAAATAGCTGCGGTAATTAATTCCAAAAAAACTAATTTCATGAAGTCCTTTTAATGAAATAAACATAATTTAATTGTGTAGCACATTTGACCTTATTCTTTGGCTTTCATTTGAATGTTGATATCAAATCTAAATTTTTTATTTTTATGGTAAACCCATCAAAGGCAATGTCTCGTGAACAGTTTTTACAATCAGTATAAATCATGATCAATGTGTATGATCACTTTTCAAGGTTTTATCGCTAGAAATGTTAGTTTTAACACAAAATCAATATGTCAACATTTTGAGTTTAGTTATTGTACTTAATTATTTTTTCTTTGTCAGATTTTTGTGTTTGAGGCAGATTGCAGCGAAGATTCAAAGAATGATCTTGAAACACTGATGTTGCGTGCCGCAAAGAAAGGTATCATATTTTGAGAAAATGAGTTGAAAATAGTGAATGATTTTGATATTATAAGAAATTGTACTGCTCACAGTTTGTGTGTGAGTTTCCTTTGAATTCTTGATGGCATTCACGGTTTACTATTATTGGTATAAAACCTAAGTTACTACGAAATACTCATTGCTAAGTATTTCCTTCAATTTCAAGATGCCAAAAAATTTCAGGTGAGAAACGCACAAGCATCTTAAAATATATCACGGCTCATTGAAAATCTAAATTGATTCACGTTTGATGCGTTGTAATACATTGAGTTAAAGAAGATTAGATTTGAGGATATAATGAAATAGCATGAGATCATACATATACTATCTTCTTACACTATAGAATTTTAGCCTTTCAATGCAGTATGTGTATAAATTGATAACTGTCTCATTCTCAAATCTATTAATTTATTCTTAGGTGCGGAGCATTCAGAATCGAGTCATTTGATATTTGCAATTCACTCGGATGACCCATTTCTGGTCAAAAGCTTGTTGAAAAAAGCACCCAATGGGGTATGGGTAAAACGTCAACACGCTTCTTTAATTTTTGTTCCTTATCCATTCAGTTACAATGGTTTTTTACTTTGACTTTGAAAAGTTACTACTGGCATTAGTTAAACTGTATAACAATTTGCTTTGCAATAAGATGACATAGTTTCTTTTTGCTGTTATCATAACGGCCTCACCCATGTCTCTGGCATGGAGACTAGGCACCTTATCAATGGTTTTAACATTATTTAACGCAAGAATATTACTTTAAGGCCTTTCGCCTGATGACGAAGGAGCTTTTGGACTCAAACAGTTTGTTCAGAGTCAAAGAGCTGCTGGAGCGATATGACCTGGATGCCAAAGGCTACGTCTGCACCGAAGGACGTTTACTGGAATTATACAAAGTCAACAAGAATAATGAAAATCGCTTTAGGACAAAGGTAAGTCATGTTTCCAATGTTCACGTTTTGTATGCATGTATTTTCAAGTATGACTCCGGTCATTTTTATGCAAATTGTGAAGATCTGTGTCATGTTATGATTTGACTCATGTTTTTGTTTCACGTTTACTTCTGTCGAATTCTTATCACATTTTAATTCTCTGGTTTAATCCACAAACTTTCGTGTTCGTGTTTGTTTTCTTTCAGGAATCGGAAGTTGATGCAATTACACTTATTAAATATTTCAAAGAGCATTTTAAAAAAGAGGTTTGTTATCTAACTCATAACTTAAATTTTGTGACAAAAGCGCATTGCATGACAGGGAAAAAAGCCAGCACATTCGGGCTATATTTGTGAGACAGAGTAAAAATTATAAATTATTCACTAGCATTAGGAATTATTGCATTTTCACATTAAAAGGGTTTAAGATCGCTTCTTGATTATCACTGTGCAATATTTCAGTTCTCTTAGAAATAGATATCAAATAAAAAGAAAGTTATTCGGTATGCTAAATTATGATTCTGCTTTTTTGTACAAGTGTTTAAAACAGAATAAAACTTTTTGTGCAGAATTGAACAGTTATTCTTTTAAATAAATCAATAGCTAAGAGTCCAATTTTGATAATGCATTACAGAATGATTCTTGTTTGAACTTAGCTTTATATTTCTCGTTGTTTCCTACCTCATTATTTGCCCAAGGAATGTCATATAATTGCTTATTTTTAAATCAATGTAGGTCAAACGGAAAAGGGGACTTCAAAGTCTCACCTGCATAGAGATCGACAAAGCTATGCAATTTCTTACTATGGAAAACACTGCTGCTGAAATTCATACGTTTGAAGATGGTACAATTAAAATTAATGAGGAGGTTAGTTGCTTTTTTGCATCGTATCAGCCCTCCCATCACGTCTAACCACATTTTCTAAATAACTTTTTTGCTTCGTTTATGACAAGTTTTTGCTTCATTTGATACCCTCTCGATAAATAATATTCTTATAATATTTCCGACAAATTATAAAAATAAAAATAACTTCATAGGTACAGTTTTTTAACTAATGGCCAACGATTTTGTAGAAATATTTTGAAACATTGCATTGAATCGGTTTATTGGTCAATGTTTTCTTCTCCGTGTCTGCGGCCCTGACTGCAACAAATATTAAAATTGTTCTTATGTTTCTGCAATCAACTTGATGGATTCGCGGCCCTTCCATGGTGAAAACACTACTTTGGAACACTTAAAACGAGCATATACAAGCATTTAATTCTGGTTTTATGATTGGATATTTTTAATTGCTGGCTGCTCTTATGTACCACTATTTCGTAGATCATTAATGCAATGCAAGCCCTGTTAATCAACTCTGCGTTGATCCTTGACGTCAAAGCAGCCAAATTATTTTGGTATTTTGATCAGTATAACCCACTATCGAATGCTCTTCTTGTGTACACACTGCTTAGTGGCGTCGAAGAGACCAAGAAAACAACCAATATATTTAAAAAAGCTCCAGAAGAGTTCAATAGTGATATCAAGTAAGTTCTGCTTTTTTGACGCATTTTGTTGATTTTTCATAATAATTTTATGTACAAACAGTGACGTACAGCGTGCAACAATGTACATATTGATTGCTGTAAAATTTGTTTCCACCTGGGGTTGAGCATTTCCGACCTCATTATAGATATGGTTTTTAATTTCTAACTTCATTGATTCTATACTACTTCTGTTCCTTCACAAAAATGATTCGCCTAAACTTTATGTTGGAAGCACAAGTCCTCTTTTTTGTGTTCTACCTAACCAACCTAATGAAGATATTTAGCCTTGGAATACAGCAGGAACACACATTACTGACCAGTGTTAAATGAATCTATTGTTATCAATTGATATTAATCACTGGCATACGGGGCCTCTTCAGAGTTATCACCTAATCACTTGAATCAATATGAATCAATTTAGCAGGATCTCAAATTAGCAATGATGAATTACTTTAAATTATAGTCATATATTTACGTTTCTCTTGCATTTGGTCGTTTTTTATCTTCCTTATTTACATCTGTTTTAGTAAGCATTGTGTAGGCATTCAAAATAGCTGCTTAAGCCATCTATGCTCAACTTATCTCTTAAACTAAATGTTTGCTGGTCAATTTTTGTATTGACAACGATAACTTTGCAGATAATTTATTCGTCTGCTATTGCCTTTCCCACAATGCTACATAATCTATTAGAAGTTTCTTTTCTTGATTTGCAGACATTTCGAATCACTTATGACTTTACTGCTGGATGCTTATTACAAAACGAGCAAAGAAATGACTGAGAAAGTTTTATTGAGGAAAATTCCCTTGTGGCGCAATCACACATTAATAGAAGTTGCAGGGGACATTGGTTTGAAATCTTTTATTGCCAAACCATGTTGCCAAGCACTCTTGTCGAAGGAATGGCGGAATAAAGTAATAACTGATGTTTGAAATTGAATTTTACATATTTTCCAATCAATTTGTTTAGTATATCATAGCTAACTGAATCAAAAATTTATACCTTATTTTATGTCAAGATATCTTCGCTTTTTATCAGTCGATATCAGTGATAGTCTAACATGCGCTAACCATCATTTGCGAATCATAAATAAACTTTATTTCACACTTTGAAGTTATTTGGCGCCTGACCATTGCATTAAAAGCATGATTATAGATTTGTTGCTTGCGACCTGAAGCTGTTTCGTTTCTGATCGATAGTCTTTCATATCAAGCGATTTTTTTTAATCATCAGTTTTTCTTCTAGGTTGATGATAAAAAATATCATTCATGCTGTTCCAGTCCGATTTGCAAACCTTTCTGCTCAATTGGATCATTTCTTGCAGCTCCAAATGTGAAATTAGTCCTCCATGTTGTACGTATTATCTTTAATCTTTGTTTCGGTTTGTTTATAAAATAGCCTATTTTGTGAAAAATGGAAGCTTCCTTAAGTATACATGACAAGCCCTTCGGTGAAAGTTCTCCTTTCTCATCATCCTTGCAGCTTTTCTTGATGTATTTGCTTATAACATCTTGTAGGAACGGTTGTATTTGTGTCGTAGTTCCCACTAAGCTGCGTCTCTCTATATGGACTGTCCAGACCAACGATGAGTTACTCATTGAAAGTGCAGAGAACAGGAGGCCAGAGAAAGAGAGAGAGAGCGATGTGATTGATAGTTGATGTCTTGTTTGTCTTGACTGAATCATAAGTAAATGAAATTACGTAAAGGAAACAAATAATAGAAAGGGCGAGTAAAGATGATGAGCGAAATAAATAACATAGCATTGATAAAGTAACCGATGCGTGGAGAGGTTTAATGGTAATATGATATCAACTGACGTGGTGGATTGTCTGTGATATGATGTTGAAATATATGAAGGAAAGAACTGATGGGCAAATGATGAAGAAATCAAACAGGCCTAAGCAATGTCATTACGATTGTCTTTAAATTTTAATATTTGCAGCATTTCTGGTGAGCTTGAGTTTAATGCATTGATATCTTCTAAGGTTATTTAACATCTTTTTTAGTTGATGTATATCGTATCATTTCTTGCATTTGGTTTCTACGTCCTTTTTCCCAAAACCGTTGCACATGATCCAATTAAATGGATTGTTATGGTTGTTATGCTTTCATTGACACTGGATGAAATACGACAGGTAACCTATTGATTTTCAGTGTGTACCTCTTTAAATTCACCCTTGCGACTATTTTTAAGTTGGGGGCAAATGCATTGACTATTTTAATGTTCAAAGCCTGATAGCAACGAAGTTTTAAAACCCGTGTAAGTTAAATAGGCGCCAAAAAATAGGTCTCAGTCCAGTTAGACGAACGTGCTGTGGGAGGCTCTGGGATTTTACAGGGGGTGCAAGGTTATTACAAGGGGTACAAGGGTGCTACAGAGGGGTGTAGGAGTACTATAGGGGTTTGAATTCAATAAGAATAAAAAGCGAAAGAAAACGGATTTAGTTATTATAATTTTAATTTTACTGCACTCCCAATAACTGGTACTCCCACCTTTTTGCACAATCGCTCTTTGCATCCCCATCATTTTTTGTCCTTCTCTGTGCACCTTCCCGGCCCCAAGCAAGGAGCCCTAACGAAGGTCCTGGCATAATCTCAATTTTTAGTTAATATTAGATATTAATCTTTCTATTCTCTCTCTTTGCACCTGATTAGAATTTTTTCTTCAATTTCAGGTTACGGCATTTGAAAAAAATTCTGCCCTCAATTTAAAACAGTGGGCGTCAAGTGCATGGAATATTTTCGATCTTATTGCAATTTTGCTCTTCTTTGCTGGGTTTGGTCTCAGTTTTCACAAGCAATTCGAGTCAAAGATCATCTTTTCCTTGTACCTTTTCATATCGTGTCTAAAGATTTTGCAGTTTTTAAGAGCATGGAATTTTCTTGGCGTATACATGATTATGATTGGAAAGATGGTACGGCTTTATCTGATTTTAGATCGTATTTTAGTGAAAGCCTTTTCTTTCTCCCAGCATTTCTCAAAAGCTGAAGGAATACAGCCAAGCTGCCCTATATCTTACGTTATTCGAAGTTAATGTGATGTGATGAAGTATTTTTGTGCGTTTGCGGCCATGTCCAGTTTAAACTGTGCACACTCGGGTTGTTGATGCTGCGCGTTAAACTTTGCTTCCAGACCCCCTCTCTCTCTCTCTCTCTCTCTCTCTCTCTCTCTCTCTCTCTCTCTCTCTCTCTCTCTCTCTCTCTCTCTCTCTCTCTCTCTCTCTCTCTCTCTCTCTCTCTCTCTCTCTCAACACATTTTAGAAAGAACCGCTTCCAAATGAATTAAAAAAAATTGCGGAATTAATGATGCTTAAAAAAATGGACCCTTTAGGAAAGATTTAAGTTTTATTGGAACTTTTTTGCTGTTTAAGAAATGCTATCAATAACAAAGGCTTCAATTTAATAAGGAATTTAAACTTATCGCTTTCGTTTCGATTGGATGAAATGAAACCTAGTTAATATGAACACTTATTCAGCTAATTGCAAGAATTCATATGCATTACGGATGTTCCCGCGGGAGAGGGTGCTTTCATAGGGTCAATAACGGTGATGCATCATTTGATATCGTTTCGTTTTTTGTGGAAAACTCTCGGCGTATCCTTCCATGGGAGTGACCCTGGAGCAAGTGGTAATAGGATAGGATATTACGCTTTAATAAAGGGTTTGGCTTGTATTGATATGGACATAGGCAGTAATGGCTATATGGTTTTAAATCAATTATGGTTCTGTTCACAATATCATACTCATCAATTCCTTAGTCGTTGTTCATATAAAATTTCGGAGTTAGTTTGATTCAGTAATATTTTTTAGTGAAATACTTTTTATCTGCAGTTAGGCAGAATGAAGACATTCTTAATTGTTGTCATCGTTTCTGTGATTGGATATGGGGTGTTTATGACAGCATTACTTCATCCTGATACTGCTATTGATGGCCACGTTCTATTGTTCGTTCTACTCCGGCCATATCTTTTGCTTTTTGGTGAATCTGGTCTTGAACATTTTGAATGTAAGTCTACTTGTTCAAAACTTGATTTTTTCTTTATTTTAAATTCTTGATTTCATTTTGAAGTCTATATTGTGAAAGGCAAAATCACATTTTTCCCACCTAGGGTCTGATGAAAATTCAGATAATTGAGCTATGATGATCTTCCATCCTGTCCATTGGTGGATTCAAATGAGTAAGGATGACGGTGGCTAAAAGCACAACAACCCGAAAAGGTTTTAAGGCAATGATGCCATTCGTTAAATTTTCATGTAACGTACAATGCATCAGACAGGTTGTAAAGATTTGTGGCATTATAGTTGGTGCTTTGTTTTAAATTTGATCAATGTAAGTCACCGAAAAGCTCATAGTTTTTGCCTAAACATCTTATTGAAAATCCGCGTAAATAATATAAATGTTCTTTGCAAGAATTTTGCCTCTAACTCAGAGTATAAAATTGACGTGCTCTGGAATATTATTATGTTTGTTCTTGTGCAGTAATTGTAATTTTAGCAAACCATTTTCGTTGATGAAAACAGTTTTTGCTGTGGATTCTCGCCATTTGATGTTAACTTGCGTTAAATCTTTGAACCACTTAGCTGCGAGACATTGTTATATTGTCATTATCATATAAGAAATTTTTTTTTCGATGCGTTTTTGAGTCTTGTTGCGTGAATTGCAGTATGAAGTGTAATTTCTTCCTTATCACCACAAACATACAAAATTTCTTTCATTTCTTAGTCCAAAACACCACCACGGTATTTGGCACAAAGACAGTTAATAGATTCTCAGAAGTTTTGGTGATACTTGGAATGGCTGCCTTCCTCTTGTTTGCAAACACATTGCTTATAAATTTGATGATTGCTGATTTCAGGTAAGTCACTTTTTATCTCTTACAAAATCTAGAATTTTTTATATCTTACATCTATTGAATTTTTATGTGTATTAGACACTGCTTTGCACGTTTGATCCATAAATTTATTGTTCGTGGTTCTATTGATGCTATTCTTGATTCCATCTTTTATGCTACCCCTATTCTGATTTTTTTGTTGTTATTTGCCCTGCGTTTGGCATTCAGCAGTATGATCTTCTCACTGGAGTTTCGGAATTGCTGCGACCTTCTCTCGAAATTGACACACCTTCAAACAATGCTTTGGTCCGATATTTGTTTTTTATGGTAATAATGATCTTTGTAATGACCAAACTAAAAATATGATCAACAAAACTCTAAATTTCATCTAAAACAGGTCGGTTTAGATGTCATCATACAGCCACCATATACGTTTTTTTCCTTGTAAAATTTTTATTTGATATATGATAAGAAAACAGATTATATTACACAATTGCTGCACCAGTCTCTTCTCCATGGAAAAGTATGAGTTCTTGAAAAATTCCAAATTCTTTTTCACCTTCAAAAAACTTAATTCATTTCGAATTGCAGCAATATTCACCAGAAAGTTTTGGATCAGTCTGAAGAAGTGTGGAAGTATGAGAAGTTCGTTTTGCTGCAAGAGTTCAAAAAGAAACCGATCCTTCCGATTCCGTTCTCCATATTTGAAAATTGCTATTACCTTTTCCTGCTTGCCTTTAAGAAACAAACAAGTAAGCAAAATATGTTTCTAATTAAACGTTTGTCTTAAAGTTAGAGAGTGTTTCTACTTACTTTGCATATGGCACAATATTCATAAAGTCCACCTACATGAGCTCTTGTGAATACTAGAGAAAAGGGTAATTCTTTGAAGCCTTCATGTTTTTTTCATGTCTACAAACAAATAGATGAATTTATTAAGCTTTTATGCTGAATGGAAACTTTTGCCTATTGTAAATGCACTATACTTAAATGACATATAATTAAATTTAACTTTTAGATGGCACAGGTCTTCAAGATGATCATCAAGCTGAAGAAGACAGGAGGGAAATCGCTGATTTTGAAAGATTTTGTTTCAAGATGCTTTTTCCAAAGGCCCCCGAAGAACTTTGAGACAAGCAGGAACTGTACAGCAAATAAAGGGGAAGAATTCCGTGCACGACATATCTAGTTCTCGGAGACAAAAAGTTCTATTAAGTCTTTACAAGTTGTAGGTATCTTTTATGCTGATTTTATGTTAATATAACTCAATACTATGCATAACTTTTTTAATGGTTTTAACTAATAGTTAGCTTTAATCACTTGATTACACCTTTCATCTTTTCTGTACATGATTTAACCCTTCAAGTCTGAGGCGTTTTATTAGTGGACCAAGTTAATTTTCCTTACTCAAAAAACTATGAAATGCAGTTATAAAACAGATGTGAAAATCTCCCTCGGATTTGTTAGCCATATCCCTCACAAAATCTGTTGTCGAGGCTGCACTTTGCTCATAGGAGCGTGATTGGTCGTTAGTGCATCGGCTCAAAACGTTCGCTTATCAAAACTTCGTAAACAGATGAATTTTAGAAACTAAAATACAAGCCAAGTTCATTTTTGGGCAGGGAATGGACAAGGAAAGCTTTCTTTTCTCACGAATAAGCCGATGCACCAAACCCAAATTAAATAAAAAAGAAGGAAAGGATTGGGCCCGATACACTCTCTGAAACTGCAAATTGATCCGAAAACCAAAGAGAAGCGAACAAATCTGAAATGAGAATGACATATTGTCGTCATAAGCTTAAGCCGAAAAAAACTGAATACATATTGATCAAAAATAGTTAATGGATGGGAGGGAAATGGGGAAAATGAACGCAAAAACGTGAATCATTTAAACTAGTAAGTGATGCCGCACCCATGTTTGGGAACATAGGAATTCAGTCACTTTCAATTTGGAATAAAAATGTCATATTTTTTAATTTCTGTTTTAAGCTATGGATGTTGTCGCGCAGTTTTTAAACCATGTGGAGTACACCATTTTGATACCCAGGAAGCTATTCATACCAAAATCTAACTGTATTAATGGTGTATAGTTGGTATTTATAAGTGCACAAGCTAGCTTTAGATTTTTTTAAATAGTTCAGAAACTTTTAATAATCTATCGCACTTTATACAGTTCAATTTGCTGATTTTTTCATTAATTTGTAATATTTATCACGCTTTTTAGTGATAATGGTTGATAACATTTATATTTTTATAATCTTCTATTTTCCAGATATACAAAACGTTTACCGTTCTCATTTTTGCCTTTTTCACACTATCATCATCATCATCATCATCATAATCATCATATCATCATCATCATCATCATCATCATCATCACTATCATCATCATCATCATCATCATCATCATCATCATCATCATCATCATCATCATCATCATCATCATCATCATCATCATCATCATCATCATCATCATCATCATCATCATCATTATCAATATAGTCACCATAAGCTTGATATCATCATTATGCCATAATCATGCACCGTTTTCTCCTGCCCTCGGCCCCGTCACATTATGTGCCTAAAGTTGCCTGACTGTTTGGTCTCATTAACCTCAATTTCAGGCTGCGTCTAAATGGTATTGTTTTGTAGACCGCATACTCTTGCAGATTCCAAGTTGGGTTGCAAACATCTGATCGCATCTCAGTTGATTGACAGGTGCCGTATTAGCAGGTGTCAAACACTTTGGCCAATGGTCTTCTCATATTGACGGTCTTTGTTCACTGGGCATATGCACCTGCAGTTTTCTTGTTAAATGAACATGTACTCAGATTTTATCAATAAAAGATCAAACTGTTTGGTAAAGAAAGAAAAAACCTTCTTTGAATGAAAATTATTTCTAAGTTTATTTGATCATAATTTGTCAACTGATCACAGGCTGCTTTCCATATCCTCATGATGGGACGACGTACCTTAGCAATCATCATTTTTTTCGCTCTAACAACATGCTTTGATCCGATTCATGCTCGCCATATTCAATTTTTTCTTAATGGATGGGAATGCTTCTTTCAAGATGCAGCCATAGGCCAAATGGCTTCAGTGGAATTTGCTCCAATAACCGGATCCAAACCTCATGTCGACGTAACGTTAGAAGATCCAACTGGACGAGTTATTTACCGGGTTTATCAGAAAGATTACGAGTATTTCAAGTTCCCTATCAATGTAACAGGCACATACAAAATATGTTTTAGCAATGTTTATGATTTCTCCATGTACAATAATCTTGTGTATTTGGACTTTGTTGTCGGTGATGAAAACGCTTTTAAAACTGCAGATGGGAAAACAGCAACAGGACCCATGACACAGTTAGAGACTTCTGTAGTTAACATTCACGATTCGATGCGAATTGTTGAGTTATACCAAAATCATCACAGAATACGCGAAGCCAACGGAAGATTGGTGGCGCAAGGTTTACAAGATAAAGTTATGTGGTGGAGCATTGGACAAACCATGATTATCTTATTTATTGGCGTTTGCCAAGTGTTTGTTTTAAGAGGATTTTTTGCTGTCAAAAAAGAGCAAATCTAATCTTGAAGGTCATAGTTTGACTTGATTCGGCCTGTTATGATCAATTCATCGCGTGATATGTTCTGTACTCTAAGACTCTACCTGGCTAACTTTGATGTAAATTTGGCAAAATGTTAAAGAATATTTGAAATCTGAACCTTTCTTCACTGAAAATGTATCATTGATAAATGTTTTTATTGAGAAATACAACGACAATGCTGAATGATATGTAACTTGGCTTTCTCTTTCAAATTTCTTGAACTTTTCTATGATTTGAATATACCATTTCACCATCGCTGATTGCTTAAACTAAAAGGAAAAAGGACACCCAGCCCCATTAAAGGAGAATTGGTTTTATGATCGTGTAAGGCATCAAAATAAAGGTACCCACAGCGTGTGGCATGGCCAGGGTCAATTCTTTGAAGACCAAAAGCCAATGAAGCTAGAGATGTTAAGAGGTTCTATGGACCACTCGGGGGGGGTTGCCTTCAAAATCTATACCCATAGTTCCATAAACGTAGGAAGCATTATAAAAGAGGGGGGGGCGCACAAGTTTTGAGGGACACCCTCGCAAATTTTCTGAAAAGTGTCAGAGAGTGTTTCGGAGAGCCTCGGGTGGCGGTTTATGTAACTGCTTTTGCTCATTTCATGTAGCAACTGAGTATTTGAAGGTACATTTTAGCTACAAGATTGGCAAAAAAGGGCAACACTGTAAGCTTCAAAGGGGCACTCTACCCGAAGTTTTCAAAAGTGGAGGGGGCACATGCCCCCTGTGCCCCCCGGTTCCTACTTCCAGGGATGCCGGAAACATTGAAGGGCGCAGGGGGCAGATATTCTTTGAAGGGTACTTGACCGCAAAATGCATCCTGTAAAATTGTAGAAAATCGAAGAAAACGTGTGTCTTAGAAATGTAAAGGTAGAAATGCTTTCAATACCCACACAGACATGAGTTGGCAGTCAACTAATCTGAGATTTATTAATGCTGCAATTTTTTAATGAAAAAAAATTCTCTTTGTCCATTCAAATGCCCATAAAATTGAACTATTAATAGGATTGAGCAGGGCACTTCTTGCCCCCTATGCCCCCTCTTGGAAAAAGGGCAAGGGGAGCAGCTGCCCCCCTTCTTTCGGCATCGCTGCCTGCGTCTCTGCATAGTTCCGTGTGCCTTCTCACTTTGAGTGTTTTATGTAATTAGTGGTCCATGTGCGCCAGAAATGATCCGAGCACAATTTTGTATTGGCCTCGTTTGCACTCTTCTCGCTCCATTCAAGTAAATGGCCTGAGCCAAGCCAAAAGCATTGAGACCGTGAATGAATCTCTAGCTACGTTAGAATTAAGCACTTCCTTTGAATGTGAAAAACATAGTCGACAATAAAGAAAGAAAAATGGATGCAGAAGAACCTGAGAAGAAAAAGAGGGTGCCAAAAGTAGCTAAGGTTATCAATTAACTCTACACCAGTTTTGCTGCTTTTTTATCACTAACCTGCTAGTTTTTATCACTAAGTATGCTTTTTTGCGTTAGGCTTACTTAGCTACTATATTTATCACCAAGCTTAGGCTAATTGCAATTAGTTTTAGGAATCAAATTTCAATCATCCTACTATTTACACTCTTTCTTGATACGATATTTAGAAGAAAATGAAACTGTTATCAGCATTGCAATCTTTGTATTGTGCCTAGATACAACTTTGAACAAGGCTCCTCCAGGTTGTATTGAACAAGCAAAGACTTGCAATCCAACACAACTTTGAAATTGATCAATAACATTCATAACATTGTTCACGATTTTCAGGTGAAAAACAAAGCTGCAGCCCCTGTCCAAATCACAGCAGAACAATTACTCAGAGAAGCAAAAGAAAGGCAGCTTGAATTTGTTCCTCCAGTAAGTATATTTTGATTCTAGGCAAGTTTACTAAACTTAAATTTTTTACAGTGAACGACATGAAAATATTCAGGTTTTGGAGAAAAATTGTTTGCGTAAGTTGTGACAGAAACTTGACTAGAGCATAGGTACCCAAAATCTTGCAAGTTTCCTTTTGGCAAAATCATGAAACCAGTTTCATAGAAAACCCCCAACCAGTAGCATCATTTCATGCTCTACATTGGGATTCTGATGAAACTTTGCCTAACCAAAAATACATTATCTTATGAAATGAAAATATTTCTTTGGAAAAGTTGTTTTTTAAATTGAAGAGTGACGTAAATTTTTTAATCATATTTCTTATTTAGTTATTGTGCATATAATTTTTATCTATGTCACTTTCATGTTGATTTTAGCCACCAAAGCAAAAAATCACTGACCCAGAAGAACTTCAAGCTTACAGACTTAAAAAGAGAAAAGTAAATATTAATTAAATCATTTTAAAATTTGTTTGAATTGTCAATTTTGAACATTATTGAATTGGCGTGGGGCAAAGTCATTATCTGACTTGTGCTTTTTCATTGTGCTCTGCTTTTGGTAGACGCAAGGAATTTGCAACCTGCATAAAGATATGTGTTTTTAGCTTTTTATTGAGTTACAAGCTAGCATTTTATAATGTAGTGAATGGATCTCAATAACTCCTACTTTTTAATGTAATTTGAAGATTTGTAACTAAAATTGATTACCATTACCTTACTTGTAAAATCTCTGCATAATTTTGCTTTTTTGATGATTGTTGACTGTGACATGTGTGTTAAGAACAATAACAATAATGAATTAAAGGACCTCAAACTCATTCAAGTATTTGTAAAATTGTGCTTTAACTTTTTACTAAATTTTTTGCAAAGGCATTTGAAGATAGTATCAGAAAGAACAGAAATGTTGTATCAAATTGGATCAAATATGCTCAGTGGGAAGAAAGCCAAAAAGAAATACAAAGGTACTAGACTACAAAATTATTTTACTGCTAAATTTTGATGATTGAATTGGGAATGGAAAATATGTTCATGATGGCAAATGTTTGAAAAACATCCTGACAAATCATGCTTCTTATTTTGATAACAGAATTTTTATTCTTAAATATAGATCCTGTATAAAAATTTGTTATATTATTATCATTATTATTATTTGAACCTAATTTAAATGATTCTGGGCAAACTGACGATAACATCAATTGGGACAAATTACCAAACATCAAACCTGGGATAAAATTGCCTTAAAGTGATGAAAAGTGGAAATTAGCTAATAATTATTTTACTGCTTCAATGCCCATCTTTGGAATAGACAAAACTGACATTGATTTAGCTTTATTGACAATGAACACAATTTTATAGGACTATTTTTTACAAATTATGGAACAATGGATAATTCTACATCTCAATTTAATGAAAAATACAAAGAAATGTCTAAAAATGCACTTAAGTCAAGCCTAAAGCAACTAAAGAAATCGAACGCCTGCATCAATGAAATTCAATTCATTGCTAAACATCTTACATCAA
Organism: Catostylus mosaicus; assembly: GCA_964019065.1. Lineage (NCBI taxonomy): Eukaryota > Metazoa > Cnidaria > Scyphozoa > Rhizostomeae > Catostylidae > Catostylus > Catostylus mosaicus. The sequence continues at coordinate 209,409 of OZ025188.1, read as the reverse complement.
AACTGCCATACAGAGATACCCTGACTGCTTCACCAATCGACCTGGACAACCAAATAAAAATGAATTTCTGGGGGTACATCAAAGCAAATTTCAAGCAAATTACCTCGCCTTCGCCATCTTTCGATTCTTCTACTTGCACGCAGTTTTTCCATAAATTTTTTGGCTCTATCAATCCGTCAAAATCCTTTAAAATCCCTGACTGGATTCCTTCCTTATCTCAGCCTTCCATTCCTTACGACTTATCGCCCCCTTTCTTATCACTAAAGTAATTCGCAGAATGAAAGCTTCTGGTTCTCCTTGTCCTATTAATAAAATTTCTATTATTCCATTTAAATGCTGTCCATATCTTCGATCTTACATCACCGAATTATTCCGATCATCTGGCAGTCAAGGGAAATACCAAATGAATAGAAAAAGGCCTGCACTGTCCTTATTCACAAAAAAGGCGAGGCATCCGATCCTTCAAATTTCAGGCCAATTACCCTTGAAAGTGTGCCTCTCAAACTATTCACATCATGTTTACGTGATTCAATGTACACTTTCCTCCAAGCCGATTGGTTTTTCAAACACCGAATTCAAAAAGGTTTTCTTCCCAAATTATCTGGAACCTTCGAACACACAGCTCAGATGGCTAATGTTATAAATAATGCTAGAAGTAAACAAAGGTCTCTTGTTGTCACCCTTCTCGATTTAAAGAATGCTTTTGGCGATACTCATGGCTCTACTCAGATTTTCACACTTCTATCATCACTGACTCTTTTCAAACACCTTTCATCACAGTTGGCGATGACGTCCTCCAGGGGGACTGCCGCAGCCCTCTAACATTCAACCTTTGTTTCAACACCTTTATTCAATATATTTCAAATTAAAAATTTAGACAGTTTGGTTTCACTATCAGTTCGCTCTCTCCTGTCCACTGGTTTCAATTTGCCGATGATGCTGCTGTTATGACAGGTCTTGAGAATGAGAATCAAATTTTGCTCAACCACTTTACTCGCTGGTGCGCATGGGCAAATATGATAATCAAATGTTCTACTTTTGGAATAAAAAAATCATCTACTTCATCTACTCAGTATCCCCCTAAACAAATAGTTAATCAACAACTTGTTCCTTCATTGAAACTGGCAAGTCTTTCAAATATCTTGGTAGATACTTCAACTATGCCATGGATAACCAAAACCATATGTCTGAAGTTCTCGATCTTTTTAACGACTTGATGCAAAAAGTTGACAGTCTTTCCTGTCATCCAAAAAATAAGCTTCTTATATATCAAAGATTCGTCCTCTCTTAGCTCTCATGGCATCATACTATTGCTGATCTTAGCAAAACATGGGTTGCTCAATATCTTGTTAATGTTGTTTCAAAATATGTGAGACACTGGCTTACAGTGTGAGACACTACCAATAAGTGCTACTTTGAGCACTCTCATGCTTCAAAAATCAAGGTATGGAATAAGCCTGGTCCTTCTTTCCACCAAATTTATTCAATGCCAAACTGTGATAAGAGATGCTCTAAAATCTTCCCCAAATCTCGATATAAATTCTTTATGGGCTGAAACTAACAATGGCACTAACACTCAGCATGACCAATGTAGAAATACTAAGCAAGTTCTTACTGCAATCAGAAACAGCCAAGAAAATCGTATTAATCACAAATTAACATCACAAGGCTTTATTGTCTCTGCTATACTCCAGTCTCAGATCTGAAAACATCTAGCTTATGGTCAATTGTACAACAGAACATGCCTAAAAACATCTTTTATTTCACAATCAAGTACCTCAACAACTCTTTACCAATGCAAAAACTGATTTGATCTGCCCAGATTTGATTGACTTTTAATTAAATAAACTATTTATTTAAACCGACAAGCAAGTTATACGCTAACTTCTATTGGGGAGGTGTATGATTTTACCATTAAATTTATAAGAAACAGCATGAAAGTTTGTAATAAATTGTCCATGTCCGTGTCCATGTCAGTCAGATCTGTGGATCTTATTTGGCAATTTATTTATTTTGATACTTTTGAGCTTGACTCCTCATTTGTATGGAATTGCAGAGCAAGGTCAGTTTATGAAAGAGCTTTGGATGTTGATCACAGATGTATTCCAATGTGGCTAAAATATGCAGAAATGGAAATGAAGTAAGAGTTACCAACATTGCTATGTCATCATTCTATCATATTTTCATTGTGAAATGCTCCAAATTTCCATAACTTTTATAGTGGTTTATATTTATGTATCGTTAGCTGAATAGTAATAACACTGTTCTGTATTTACAATTTTCTTTTTAACAGACATCGTCAAGTCAACCATGCTAGAAATATTTGGGATCGTGCTGTAACAGTTTTACCAAGAGCAAGTCAGTTTTGGTCAGTCAAATTTTTCTGTATCATTGCTAATTTTTTTTCAATTACACTTTGCAATACATGATCCTTTCTAGCATTAAATTTAGAACAAAACAAGGAAAGATGTTTTTGCCTTTTTCAGGTACAAGTATACTTACATGGAAGAAATGTTAGGCAACATCCCAGGTGCACGTCAGGTTTTTGAACGTTGGATGGAATGGGAGCCTGAAGAACAAGCATGGTTTTCCTTTATTAAAATGGAACTAAGGTACAAAGAGGCTGATAGAGCTAGGGCAATTTATGAAAGATTTGTCATGGTTCATCCAGATATTAAAAATTGGATCAAGTTTGCAAAATTTGAGGAATCACAGGGAAAAGTTGGTATGTTTTTACATTCTATGTCATGAATTATATTGGATCAGTTTTCTACCTGAAAGTATATGATTATAGGATAACAATTGATATTTATGGTAAGCTGCATCATTTTAAAATATTCAGAAGGGTTTGGCAATAACATATAAGCAAAATAAAAGCATATAGCCTACTTTAGATTTGTTTTATTTTAGGTGAATATGTATTTATTCTTTTTGTTCAAATTTTCAGTCTGTTGTCTTAAATTGGATAATCATTTGATTCTGTTTATCAAAAAAATTTTAGCAAATGCAAGAATTGTATATGAAAGAGCAATAGAATTTTTTGGTGATGATAATATGGATGAAAAATTATACATAGCCTTTGCTAAATTTGAAGAAAATCAAAGAGAGGTTTGCTCTATACCTTTTAGTATGATTTTTCTACAAATTTCTTATTTACAAGTCATTCTATAGATTTGGTATATTTGCAATTATTCTCAACATTTTAGTACTGTATGTCAATAAATTCAAGAGATTTCAATGTTATGGTTAAAATTGATTTGCTAAATATTTGTAGCTATTTGAGGGAAATTCTTTTTCCAATGTTTGCAATTTTTCATCCTACTTTTTTGCTATTCAGTTTGAAAGAGTGAGAGTTGTTTATAAGTATGCCTTAGAACACATCCCAAAGCAACATGCTGAGGTAAGACAAAACCAGATTTTTGTTTTATGATGACTACTTCATGTTTGTTCAGTGGATGTTTTATGGTTGTTCCAAGCAAAGGGGACATTCACAACACCAAATCTTTGTTGAAAGTAAAGACTTCTATTTCGAAGTGCACTCTTTGTGAAGAATTTAGAGATGAGAATGGCAATCAGCAATCACAGAATTAGGACAGCAATAAACAACATCCTTTTATATCATTGATTGTTAGACAAATATCATTAATTGGCATAAACTTACAGATTTAGGCAAACAGACTAGTTCATAAAAAGTGTTTCAACTCAGACTTGATGCCTTGAAGTTGCTGTTTATTAATATTTTGATATCAACATGGGTTTTTGTCAAAATGATATTATTTTGTCATCGCCCTAATTCTTTGGTTGTTAATCAGACTGTGATACCCTTAAGAATGGTCATTTATAATCAATTTTGCTTCCAACTTGTTGTTGTTTGTAATTCAAGAAAAACCCTGTTACCCACCTGGACATGTACAAAGCAAACACAAGCTTAGCCTTCACTTTGTTTTTCTACCATTTTTCTTGTTTAGGATCTCTTTAAAAAGTATACAATGTTTGAGAAACGTTTTGGTGATAGAAGTGGGATTGAAGATGTTATTGTTAGCAAAAGAAAATTCCAATATGAAGAGGTAACAACAGTTAAAGATTCTAAAACATATTGAGCTTCAGTATATGAATTTTTGTTCCAAATCTATGTTAAGTTTTTTGGACCTTTTGTGTTGTTTCTACGAATTATTTATTTTATCTAATATAATTTGATTTAAGGAAGTGAAAGTAAATCCTAGCAATTATGATGCCTGGTTTGACTATCTACGACTCATAGAGAGTGAGACAAATGATCTTGACATTGTAAGAGATGTTTATGAAAGAGCGATTGCCAACATCCCTCCAATTGAGGTGAGCCCTTCCATCTTATTCTTATTTCATTTCACTAGTGTTTGAGTGAGTGTTTATTATCCAATTGAAATTTGGACACTAATGTGCACTGAATGATATCTATTTCATGATGAGAACGACGACAATAAAGGATAACATGATTTAATTTATGGTTCTTTATTGATGTCGAAACGTTTTGGTTATGATTGATAGATTTGTCAAATTGAAAATGTAACACTGGACTGGATCAGTCCAACTCTATTAGATGTGTCAAGAAAGAACCATGAATTAAATCATGTTATCCTTTTTGGTCGATATTCTCATCAAGAAATTCATCACGAAGCTGCGATTTTTAAATCAAACTTCAATGATATCTATTTGTTGTCATTTTATGCTAATATTTGAGTCCACTGCCTACTCTCTTTTATGGGATTGCACTCTTATTGTAAGCCTAGCCTGATATCAGCATCATTTGACTTTTTGTTAAATTCCTTATAGATTGGTTGCATGTTCTTTTGATTTTTAGAATAAGAAACATTGGCGTCGATACATATACCTATGGATTAATTATGCATTGTTTGAAGAATTAGTAGCAAAGGTAATTTTTATAATCCTCGTCTTGTTGTATCTGTTATGATGGTAAAGGTGTAATGTGGTTGTGATTAAGTTTCTATATTTCATAACGCTTTTTTCTCCAAATGAAGTTCCACGGCTCGGTGAATTATTCCCGTGCGTTCTGATTCTGACCATGTGGTGTCATTTGCCTTTGCTATCATCTGATCTTCCATCGTGCTGAGGTGCATGGTAAATCGACGATCGCCAAGAAGCGTCAACAAACTGAATGCTCTTTCAACTAATGAATTTGATCCAGCAATACATGTCCCTTTGATGTAGGCTTCTATACTATTAGGCAGCCTTTGCACTCCCTCTACAAAGTGGATTTGCGAGAATCACTGCTTTTGTTTTGTTAATTGAATAAAGCTTGCACCAAACGAATACTACCATTTTCTTGCCATCAATATCCTCGACTTTAGACCCAAAGATGGCCTTGTTCTTGTATTTTTCGAACGTTTTCAACTCCACCATTGATCGTTTTTTCTTTAACTAACTTGCCATGTTTTAAGATAGGTAGTTACAAAATCGAGTTCCTTCAGTTCAACTTCGAAATTCAGTTTGACTGCTATTACAAGTGATTAACAACTTATGATTTCCCTTGTTGACAGAAGATCAAAAGGGTGAAAAAATATCAGGAAGTGTTTAATTGGCAAAGGTTTTAAGAAAATTCGCTAGGCAAATAATGAAAGGAAACCCAGGCGGGCGGTATCGTTAGCAAATGATCTATAGGCTGGGCGATACATCGCCCGCCTCGAACGATTAAGGCGGGCGTGGAGGCGCACGCGGGCGATCGCCTGCCTCAAACGGTCAGGCCTGAGCTTTTATGTATTCACCATTACAGTAGGAACAAGCCTTTCAAAAAACTTTCATACTTTCAAAAAGTAACAAAAAATTGTTCTTTTTGTGCATGTTGCCTGAAGTTGAATGTGACGCAGTTAAACAATATCTATCTTGCTTGCACTGCCTTTTCTATGTTTAGGATGGGGATAAAACAAGAGAGGTTTACAAGGCCTGTTTAGATTTAATTCCACACAAGAAGGTAAGCAACCACATGTTATAATTTTTCTGAATTTTTGTAATGCAGAAGACCCCGAATTATAGATTAGTATCTATTGAAATGCAGCATTTATGCATTCATTTCATTTTATAACATTTTGCTGATGTAAGTATTGCTTTGATATTCCCTAGCTTATGCTGTTTGCCACCATTGTGCTTTGAATGACTTGTTATGCTATGACATCACTAGAATTATACAGAAATGTCTCAAACCACCGAATTTTGTTAAATGTTATATTTATTTATTTTTGATACAGTTCACATTTGCAAAAGTTTGGTTGCTCTATGCTCAATTTGAAATTCGCCAAAAGAATCTGAAAGGAGCCCGTCAAGCAATGGTAATTCTTAGACTTTATTTTTGTTTTTAAAATATCTGACATACCTCAAAATCCTGTTCTGTAAATAAGTTCAAAGTTACGATTTGAAATTTTAAATATTAATAGATATATTTTTGGTAATAGGGAACAGCCCTTGGCAAGTGTCCGAAAAATAAACTTTTCCGTGAGTACATTGCATTGGAACAGCAGGTAAATCAAAGATTAATTTGATTGTTTTATAACTTTGTTTTGTTGTGTTCAATTTTGTTTGTTGTCTAATTCTATGCTGTTGATATTAAAACTGGATTGGGTTTTTTATTTTGTAAGCAGCATACTTTTTTCAATTTTAGCTGCATGAATATGACAGATGCAGGAAGCTATATGAAAAATATTTAGAATTTGATCCTTCAAATTGTTCAACCTGGATAAAGGTAACTCACTATTTCAAATCAGTGATTTGTTGGTAGATGAAATTTTTTGCATGTAAAATTGTTGTCTGTTGATGCAGAACTGCTCACTTATTTTATTACAATGAATATGAATATAGCTGAGAAGCAGATAAAGTAAAAGAAAAAAATAAAGATATTAATGGAAAGGTTTCAACAAAAATGTAATCACTGTAGCTGCTTTTGTAACTGATAATTGTCACAAAAAGAATAAGTGTTTAACATCAGTACATTTAAAAGCAGAATAAATTCTAACAGTTATAAAGTTTTTTGCAAGTTCATGTTAGATATGCAGCTGGTCTGTGTTTAAGGCTTGATCTTCCAATTCATAAATAGTTGATTGATAAGAAGGCAACTCAATTCAATGCAACATAGGTTTCTGCAATACAATCAATGCTGCAATTTCTTTTACCATCTATGCTTAAATTTGTACGAACGTCAACTTGTTTTCTTATAGTATTGTGAAATGGAAATACAACTTGGTGAAGTTGAACGAAGCAGAGCGATTTTCGAGTTAGCTGTCAACCAGCCTATTTTAGATATGCCAGAGGTATCGAAGAAATCTTTTGAAATTATTTTTTCGTTTTTTTGATTCTACCTTTTTTACTTTACACGTGTTGAATTGAAAACTCTGAGTAGAATCTTCGATTCGATTGTTGATTTGATTGTGATTTGTGTAAGTGCCGCTGATTTGCTTTAATTGCCTAAGTTCCTTTTTTGACTATTTGTATTCCCTTTTATTTAGACTTTTATTCAAAAGACAGGAATAATGAAATCAATTCTGCTCTAAAACATTCAATATTTTTATTTTTTAAGGTTCTCTGGAAAGCATACATAGATTTTGAAATATCTGTGGAGGAGGTTGATCGTACTAGACAACTTTATGAGAGACTTTTAGAAAGAACTCAACACGTTAAGGTAAGACACACCTCAGCAAAATAAATGACTGAATATTACCTATGATTCTCACAATGTGGTGATATTAAACGGCTAGAAACTTGTCAAATGTCAAGTAATAAACGAGAAATTCAGTAAAAGAAAATAAGAACAGTTGTGTAAAAATAGAGATATATTAGATAATGCTGGGAATAAATCTCCTTGTATTGAGAATGATAGAACATTGACCGAAGAAGTCATTTAACCTTATTGCATGTGTAATTTTTTGATATCCTGTGCCTCAAAATACCACCATTTTTTGCTCCTATTTCTTAACAATTGTGACATCAAAATACAACTTGGTAATCGTGATCAACTGCTGTTATTTATTGAAGTAATTTCTTTATAGAGCCTTTGAATTAATGATTTCCTTGCACATTGTATTGGTTTTCTACTTTCAAGGTTTGGATAAGTTACGCTCAGTTTGAAGCAAATAATAATGAACAAGGAAATGTTGCCATCGCCAGGTAAATTAACCTTTTCTCAATGTACAATATTTAAGTTCACTTATCTTACGTACGTATGATCACATACTGATGTTGATAGTAACAATGATTGCTTCCTGTTTCAGATGCATTGAAATTTTTTCAAAAAGCTTTTTTCATAAGTTTCTGTACTAAATTTCATGTTAATTAAATATTGCTTAAGTTATTATACCTTTTTTTCGCTAAGTTTGACCCAAGCGGCTGTAAAAATTCAAATAAAATATTAAAAGGTGCATGCTTTTTTAACTTCGCCAGGAATGTCTATGAAAGAGGAGATCGTTCCTTGCAAAATCCTGATTCTAAGGAAGAAAGATTGCTTTTGCTTGAATCTTGGAGAGAATTCGAGGTAGATGTGTACTGTTTTAGTGCAAACATATTTGACGGGAATTGATGAAGATGTTTTCAAGAATAATGAAAGCATAGAAAATTACATCAGATCTGTAATAGTTGCTCATATTTTGTAGGAAACATTATACCTTGTGATTTAAAAGATTTTTGGTTTAACCTTTTCATTTTATTTTTATTTATCTATCTTTAATCTATATTTTGATAATGCACTAACAAAACCTTCCGCGATATTTCTACCTTTTTTGATTTACTTGTTTTTACCATCATTTATTCGTTTTTTTTTTGTATTTATCGTATTCTATTTTTATTTATTTAATCGTATTTTCATCAATTTTCTATATATTGGATCTGTGTGCTCCAACTTTTTATGAAATAAAAGACAAATTTAAATGAACTACTAAAATTAGCCAAGCTTTTAAATGCTTTCGCAAATATTTGTTTGCCATGAAAGTTATTTATTTTTAGTTTTCATTCATTATTCACTTATGTATCAAATAATACAGGCCACATATGGAGATGAACATTCACAGTCTACCGTCGAGAAGAAAATGCCAAAAAGGGTTAAAAAACGAAGGAAAGTGCAAACTGATGATGGCGTATGTTTCTTAATTATTCATTTTCTTTTTTTATTTCAAGCTTTGAACATTAGTTTCTGCTTGTCATCTGTGGTCTTGAAAGAAGTGATTTTGTGATTTGTAGGACATCGAAAAACCCTTCATAATTGCATTTAGAACACACACTCCCCTTTCCACCCAAAGCCATTGTTATCCTAGGCCAGGTTACCGGAAATGCTTTTACGTAATTGAGCCGGCATATTGCGGCGAATCAAAATATAACGGAAAAGGAACGTCCACCAATCAATCTTATAAGTATAATGCAAGTATAACGTGTCAAAAGCAACATTGTAAGTTTTTTTGTCATTTTACCCGTGTTTGGTGGAGAATTATCTTGTTGATTTATGCATGGTCTCTCTTTGTTAACATAAATCACTGCAATGCTGTCCGCAAGGTTTTTTCACATCCTTTTAGCTATTCATCAGGACATCCTTTTAGCTATTCAAGTTGCCATTGCGACAGCCAATGTCATCCGGCCCAGTCCACCCCTAGATCATAAAGGGAAGGGTATTTTTAAAAAATGGCTGAAAAAGATCAGGATTTCGGTCCTTCTCTATAATCTCATGCCAAATTTGAGTTTCTTGAGATCATGAAATTGCTTCAGCCGATTTTCCTGCCGATTCCAAGAAAAGGTAATTCAATTTCACACATATATTGAGCACGAACTTCATAAGTCACTTTTTCCATCGTTTACTTCTCAAATATTTCTAGAAAATTAAAACTTAGATTTTGCCATCATTGTTTGTTGAAACAGCACAGGTTTTTGATTTTTCTACCAATTAAATAAATTTCTTTTCTTTGTTCCTCATTATTATGTTGTTAAGCTTTATGTTATAAGCACTGTGATTTTATCCCCAGGATCTATTTTAAATGTATATTTCAATATTTTTTTAAGTTTTTTTAATTTTAATTCAATTTTTTTTTCTTTAGTCTGATGCTGGTTGGGAGGAATATTACGACTACATATTTCCAGACGATGAAGCTAATCAGCCGAATTTCAAATTGTTGCAAATTGCACGCATGTGGAAAGAAGCAAAGGATGTTGATAGTGATGATGAGGATGATGATGAGGATGATGGTGATAGTGATGGTGATGGTGATGGTGATGATGTAAATGATTCAGATGTGGATGGTAGAGGAGAAGATGTTGTAGAAAGAAGAAAGGAAGAAAATCCAGATGAAGATACAGATTTAAGCAGTGAAAGCTCGGATGAAGACTAGCATATTTTAAGAAAATGTTAGATTCGTAGGACAAACCACTAATAGTACAATGGTCATAGGTTATAGGTTATTTGTAATTGAAAGCCGTGTAACTGTCTCTCAGCTTTGTCAATTTACTTTTGTACTGTACCTTTCCTGATTCTCAAAAATCCTCGTCATTACCATTTTGATCATTTGCATTCGTCCTTTTATAAACTCTGGGCAACTTTGTTTATTTTTACCCCTTAATCAGTAATTTTTGAATAGATAGTTTGGTTTATCTGATACTTATTTTCATTTAGCAATTAGGTTTTTATTAATGCTTTATATTTTTTAGATATTTTTGTTACTAGTCTATAAATGATCAGTGTAAAAAGTGTTGTGTCCTTCAATTTTGGATTTGCATAGAACGATCCCATCAAAGAAGTCCTCGTGTGTTTACATGCTTTTCTCTGCAGACGAGATTTCAGGAAGGCTGCTGATACTTCCATAGATTTAATCTAATAAAAATTCTTGTAAATAAAATCGCTTGTATATAAAATAATTTTGGATATAAAAGGCAACGATCTGTTACAAAACAAGGTATTCTCTCGATTTTACACAATATGAAATAGGAAAATCTACATAATAAGGGGAAAGTGAGACGTGTTAAATCGTTCTAGGTAGAACTACAATTAATTTCATAGTTTGATGTCTTGAAAGTTTTGCAAATAATTTATCTTTCGGTTTCATCTTGGTCAAAAGTCACACCCAACTGTTGACGAATCTCATCCATCCAATCAGCAAGTGACAATGATACATGATGTGGCAAGATGTTGCTTTCCAACCACCCAGACATCAGACAGTTGCGAACATGTTGTGCCTCAAAGCTGCAATTATCAAGTTGAATTACTCACGAAACTTGGGTAAAGTTGAAATAAAAAATTTAATCACGATAAAGATAATTATTTAAGATTGATGTAGAGTTGTAGAGATTTATCAATGCTTGTGTAGAGGTGTATGTGTAAAGCACTTGACACCAACAAGCCTTAGAGACAGTTAAAATAGACGTCTGCGTGCAACAGTTTTTGTTATGGCAACTTGCCTATTAAGAGGAAGCTGGTATTGAATCTGATTGGTTATTTTTGTAGTCGCCTTGAAGATAATCACATGGTTTTTGACAACTTAAGAACACAGCCAATCAAAAAGCGATTGGTATCATCTCTTTGGCAATTGACTAATAGAATTCATCATAAATTATTAAGCAAGTTGCCAGAGCAAGAAATCTTAGATTTAGCCACAGACAGTGATTGCATACTTTGACCACCTTTAAGACAGGTCAAGTAGTAATTACTTATAGTGCAAAGCTGTTTCCATGTCACAGAAACTAAAATGCTAATCAGTAGGGTTTGGTGGATTTTGTAGAATAATTGATTAGGCGAAATAAGCAAGCACAAAGATACTAGATTGAGTGCTTGCCTACTTCATGGCCTACATCTTATATGAAAAAAAGAATACGAATGACTTAATCAGGTTCCTTTAAACCCCTCCCCATTTTTCATTAGTTCTCTCTTAATTTTAGTTCACTTTTTGATCGTCCCTCCGGTTTGTAATTGTTGTGGCTAAAGAATAGGTGGGGATTCAGTGAGAAATTTTTAATTGCATAAATCTAGAAATAGAAGTAGGGCCACATTTTCAAAACAGCAAGTCATATAGCAATTTATGTAGCTATTAAGTATAGTGGTTGTTGTTTTGTGCAAACCATACAAACCTGAATCCAGTTGAGTTCGTGAATCTCGTTTTCATGTCACCCTTTGGCATTTGAAACGATAATTCTGCATTTGGTGTCGTAACTGTAGTTGGGCACCAAAATGGCGCATTCAAACTTATTTTACCTTTCTCTCCGATTATCTCTGCAATCTCCAAGTCATTTATGTCTGTAAAAAAATGGCCAATTGGCCGATTGTTATTATAAAATTTTGAAGCGGGATATAAACATGACTGACAGAAAGACATTGCGGGGCAAGTGGGGAGCAAACAATTATCCTGGGGCAATCAAAATAAACAATCAATCGTTTGCAGACTTATTAAGATGGTTTCAACTAATATTAGTGACGTTCTGGTTTATTCAAGTTCCCAAGTTTCAAACGGTCTATTGACCTAAACAAGACATGACATAAAAGGCAATAGGCCCCCGCGATCTCCTTGCAACCACTGTAGCCCATGATAGATGTCCCCTTATTGTCCCTGGAATACCGCGAGTATTTTGATTGGTGTTCCATGCCATACCCTGTTACATCGAAAATAAATCATACAAAATAACAATGAAATGAAATTAATTGAAAAATCATTACTGGGTGTGTGGTTCGCTTACCACATGAAATGAAGGAGGTAAGTATTTCTCCATTTTCAAATAAAAGTGTTATCGAATGGCTTTTATCAACTCCTGTCTTGAAATTAATCCCAGATGCTGTTATTTTAATTGGTTCTTGCCCTTTGAAAATCATGTATGCGAATGCAAGAGGGTATTCCCCAAGGCTTGTCAGCATCCCACCTGCCGTTTCACGTGAATAAAACTTCTCCCGTTGCTGGTAGCATGTTCTTGAATGCATAAAGTTCATAAATTTTGGTTTGCCTATCGTTCCCATTTTTATCTGCATCGCTACTTCATTCCATGACGGTACAAAGAAACTCCAAAGGCCCTAAAGAGCAAACTACATAGTCAGTTTTTCTACTAAGATATTCACAAGAACTGTTTTAAATTCAAGTGATAATTTTCTTTTGAACTAGATGGAGTTAACCAACGAGTTGATAAAATTATTACAACTGAATTGGGCGAACCTTAAACAACAATCAACAAAAACACCCTTAATGACATAGCAAGTCCTTGTTCTTCATTTAGTTTTTTAAAGGGGTGTTATGTCGACAAGATATTTTCTCTGAACAAGACAACCACAAACCTATAGCATTTAATAGCAGCTGCCACATTATTGTATTCTTCATGGTATGTTGTGTTTTAAGGTCAACTGCACATGTTAGCTCTGATAATACTTATCAAAAAAAGAGTTTTAATTGGTTGGCAGGAAAAGATTCTTGTGCTAAAATACAAGTCTGCACATGCGCACGGCATTGTTCGTAACCGGGGGTTGCTATCCATTCTCAAGCTCCCAAGAGACGTCCCTGTATATCATTGGAGAGAATCAAGTGGCATGGCAGGAACTTTGGGAGATATGATGGTTAACATAAAACCGTCTTGTTGTGTGTACATTCTGAAAGTGTGGAAGGATAAAAGCAAAGTAAGAACTGATACAAACCTCCATAATGAACAATTGCTTCTGTTTTGCAAACCTCACAATTTCTTCCACTTCTGCTTTATTCACTCCCATTGGTTTTTCACAGAGGACATGCTTATTATGGTTTAAGGCCTGTAGTACAATAGGTTTATGTGTACTGTTTACAGTCGCAACATAAACGATATTAACATCTGCATCTTCCAGCAACTCATTGTATGAACCATAGCATTGCTCTATTTTGTGCACTGATGCAAATTCTTTTGTTCTCTTGAATGACCGTGAACCAATGGCAACAACCTTATGCTCCGTTGATGGGAGCGTTCTCAAAGCAACGCAAAAATCATGTGCCACATTTCCAGCACCAATTATTCCCCAATTGAGCTGCATTTTATTAATATCGTCTCTCTGTATGCGAAGCTGACGATTACTCAGAGTGTCTTCAAAATTCAGATCTGTAAAATAAAACGACTTCCCAACACCTTTACCTTTACCTTGATGCTGGTGTTTTTTCACGCGACCAGCGTCTAGTACAGCAGCGTGTTAATGTTTATTGGCCTTCATCGAACAATTCCATAACCAGCCATCAAACGAAGCAGCTGTAAGAAATGCTGTACACTTCTAAACACTTGCCTATTACTATGAATGGAGTCGATTCCTGCTATTTTTAAGCGTTTTCGAGTATCGTATTTTAGAGTACGCAAAAGCGACGCAAAAACTTTCTGGTATTATCAGCTTTCCATGGAATAATTTCAAGTCATAATTTTGAAATTTAATCTTAATTTCAGTTGATAATTAAATGAGCCACATTTGGAGTTAATTTCTAGCTTAAACATAAAGCTCTTTTGATGCGTGAGAGGCTGACGTGAGGGAGAGGTCTCTATACCATCAATGGTAATTGTGAATGGGACATCAAGGTATGAAGGCATATGCAGTCTGTATTTTCGAAACCGAATTACGCGCCGGTTGAAGTTTTGATGCATACATCGTGCAGTACTTTCGGCAAAAGTAAGAACTACTCGCACTTATAAAATAGTGCAAAAACGTCGATACCTTTCAGAAAGTGGCATAATAACAGTGAAATTAACTCCCGTTAACTTTTATTTATCATCATTAAATCCTATCGAACGAAATTCCCAATATATTTGCAGTTACCCTCTCTGGAACCCATAGCCACGGAAAACGGGCGTGACTTTTGTATATGCCTCAGCAAGTCAACAGGCTACCAAAATTTTGAATTTTTTAGGACTTCCCTGGTTTAAATTATCCAACAAAGCTTTTATGAAGGAATCCCAGCAACTTCTTTGCTAAACATCCCCTCAACGCACAGCCAAGAGCAATGCTAGTCATGATCTCTTATTTCCTTCCAACTAAACCATTCACAAATGCGGTTTTTGTGTAAAAAATAGGTCCAGGAATCCCTCTCAATCTTACAGGCTTAACAAATTATGAAAATAAGCTGAAATTTCAAAAGCCGCTCCTAAACTTTAACTTAATTTTTCAACTGAAAGTTTACTTTTACATGAATAATTTATTTGCATCGCATTCGCTGCAGCAACCTAACAATCACAAACGCGATAAATTGTGTTTACACGCTTTCATGGATGCATTAACAGTAAGCCATCTCTTGTCCTATCTGTGATTACATGTTATATAATTCTTAATGAAATTAAAAAGAATGTCTTCTTCGGTTTCTAACTTTGATCATCCTACATTTCTGAGTAGCTAGTATATTCTAATTTGAGAAAGCAGCATAGGCAGAGAGAGCTATTACAATTGACATCGGGTAAATTGCTCCAATTGCTCAGAAAATAGAGCCCCGAGTGTTTCCATGTTGCTCAGAAAATTAAGCCAATTGGTAACTAAAGAAGTGTGTTTGTGTTGTTAGTGAAATATGCAATTAACCAAAGTCATTGAACTGGCGTACATACTTGCAGCGGCAAAATACAGGGTTAGTTTTGGAAGGGTTTGGTTAATTTTCCCCTTTTCTCTCTTTCCAGTTCCTGCCTTGTAGAATGTTGGAAGCATTTACAACTTGGGAGGGGGGCACGACGTTCACTTTCCATCGTCACCATTACTGATACCAGATTGCTGATAGAAGGTACGCTGCAACGTGTATTAAAATTTTGGGGCTTAGCAGTAGTTGAAGAAGGCTGTTGAGGGGCCAGCACAGAGCTCCGGGATTTTTGGACGGATCCACTGCCTCCCAGTTACTTTGTCTCTGCTGCCTTTCCTGCAGCAGACGTTGAAACTGTGATGCAGGCTAGTTTATGGCCTGCTTTTAGAAGATGACATGTTTAAAGCTATTGAGTTAGTTTCACTTCCAGTTTTTATTGATATATCAATTAATCCCAAATACAGTTCTACGTAAATACATTACAGCAAATTACACAAGAATACATTTGAAATACGAAACAATTCATACAAGGAAAAAATAGACAAAGAAGAAAAATTTTATAAGATTGTATTTAAGATTAATTGACCAAGAAGAAACTTTCAAGATAGACAAAGCAATCAAGAGTGAAAGAGTCCCCTAATTAAAAGCAAAGATAACTAACAAGCATGTTATTCAAAGCAACA
This sequence comes from Catostylus mosaicus, assembly GCA_964019065.1. Taxonomy (NCBI): domain Eukaryota; kingdom Metazoa; phylum Cnidaria; class Scyphozoa; order Rhizostomeae; family Catostylidae; genus Catostylus; species Catostylus mosaicus. The sequence continues at coordinate 193,229 of OZ025188.1, read as the reverse complement.
ACCATCCAGATCAGGCACCGCGGAGCAGAGGGTCGGGGGGGGTGCTAAAGTAGGAAAAACATTTTTAAAAAATGTAAAATGTCTCCATCTTTGATCAATGGTACCAATGCATGTGTCGCAAAAGACAACAGTCACACCAATTTTGCAAAAATCGTTAAATTAGAACAGCCAAAAACTGAAAGCAAGCTTCCTATCTTTCAAATTGATAATTATTTCCTCAACATTTCTTCAAACATTTCACTTGGTCTGCTTTGTACTTGGGGAAACTTGTACTGGGAATATTTAATTGCTAATCTAGGATGAATATTTTATATCAATATAAGTCTATGAACATGGTTTTCAAACCAGACCGAAAAGCTGAAACAGAGCTAGAAACAAAAATAAGCAGTGGGAGGGTGTTCCAAAGCTTAAATTTAGACAGACAAATTATTGCATTTCACGAGTTCATTGCAATACAGAAAGAAAATTGTAGGATCCTAAGCCACTTTTAGACCTCAGACCATGCAAAATCTCAGAAGCTTCCGGGGGCTTTGCCCCCTGAACTACAACCTGGCTCTTACGGTGCCCCCCAGACCCCCTGTTCCTCAAGCTATGGTCTTTCCTTAATCTCTTCACCACAATATTAACGAATATCTGAATTTGGAAACCTCCTTCTAGATTTCTAGATCCGCCACTTAAATTAATTATGAAAGAAAAGTAGTTACAAGAAAGCTACAAACTGAGGAAAGGAAACTGATTTCTGACGCTTGGAATTTCTGACAGGATCATGATGGAGGTTTGGACCCTTCTTGACACCCCAGCCTTCGTAATTTTTGCCACTTTGGATACTTGATGTAAAAGCAAGGAAATGAAAATAAGCCTAATTCTCCCATTTTGTTGCTGTCGATTTCAAGCGATTTCCAAGGAGCTCGTTTTCGTCAAAAGGGGCCCTTTCGAAAGAATTTTCAATCCGCCGCTGCACTTTTATATCGTAATATGTCCTTAGCTTTACTGCTCCTGCTTCATGTACTTCAAAATACATTTATGGCGCCTCTGTTCTCATAGCCTGCCTTCTGAAAATATTGCAATTTGCCGATCCACCACTTTGCAAGACCCTTGTTTCATTATGCAAGGTACTTTTTACCCATAAACATCTAAATTCGCAATTGAAAAAATTTTAAAATCACTTTGTTTTTTCTTGTCTCTTTTTTAATTTCTCCTCCGAGGCTGAGCATGTTCTAAACTTTTTCTTATATTTTTGGGAAATCGAGCCTCAGTGTTCTTATAAAGCGTGTTGTTATAAAAAAGAACGGTAGTGTGTAATTTCTCGGATATTACAGCTTGAGAAAGATGACACAGATGACAATCAGATACGCATGATCGCACATTGCCATTCTGTTGACAATATTCTCGTATGGAATTTTGTAGATGGAGTGTGGAGTAGAGGATGGTCGCAATTTCAAAAAAATTATGGTATAGATAGTTTAATTGCAGATGATAATGATGAACAGTTCAGTTCAAAGAAAATCTGACATTACAACACAAGATTGTTGTACATGGAAGGACGAACTTGCTATTTTACGATCAGATGTTGCTGCCTGCTTGGAAACAAAATCTGTCTTTTTAAAATGGGAGGAAGTAAGTATGATCCTCTTTTCGTTTCGTTTATCGTCTTTTTACGAAATCTTGAAGGAAAGTTCATTTTGTTAAACCTGCTGCTATAAGTGGTGTGATCATTTGAACAATATATCGGCCTAATTAAAAGGTCACGAGTGCTTTTTGCTACGACCTAGGAATGTGTTTCCTTCATAATGCTTCTCACACTTTTGTATTGTCGTTCAGCCAATTCTTCCGTTCTTCTTGTCATTTATACAATACAAATATTTGTAAACAACGTCTGTAACTGGCAGCAAAAAGGATTACATGAAAGTGCGTTGATTAATGCAAAGTAGTGTATGTTTATAATGTTTATAAATATGTGTCAAGGGCAATTAATATTAATTATGAAATCGGCAAATCTACATCCAGAAAAAAACTCAATCAAACAATAATACTTTAAGTGATTTTGGCATTGGCAGGGATTCAATTTCTAAAAAGATGAATACCATACGCCTAGGAGCTCAGATGACTCTTGCAGTTTAGATTTACAACGCAGATTTTAAGAAATCAAATGTCAGTAATGGAACACTATTTGTTCGTCAAACTTTCGTCAACCTTCAATTGCTGCTATTGTACCAGATTTGCATCTTTTAGATGTACTGTTGTAGTTTATAGACTGATTTTACGGTAAATTTTGCCATGAAGTTAGTCCAGAAATAGGCAATAAACATCAAAAAAATTCTTTGAGGCATGTTTTGAGGCATAACTTACGCCCTTTTGCTACAGGGTATTTTCATATTTACATGTGTTTTTATTGTAATTTTTCAGTTTATAAGCCAATGATCATAAATTTTATCAGAAATAGGATTGGCCAAACAAAGCAGAGTCATCCCATTTTAATTTTTTTTGTCATTCATTAGCACAAGAAGCATCTGTGGCATGTACTTAAGCCATATTTCCAAAGGAAAAATCATCAAGCAATATATTTTACCCAACCTAACATTGTAGATTTGTATTTCTAATAGCCTAATTATGGCACCAATAATTTATTTAATCATCTTTTTAATTAAAAGACCTGCCATACTTTTTGGAATCAAATATTTCTGCACAACTTTCAGGAGCCTCCATCAGTCAGTGAAGTTATCATCCAGGTCGACGAAAATGGATTCTTTTTATCATATACATCAGATTTAGAGAAGGTTTGCAGTTTGCCTTGTTTAGATGATTTTAAGCATTTTGAATGCCACAAGTATAAGAGTTTTAAATGTTCCCATTTTGGTTTCTATTTTTGAACTTTTCAAGCACCCTAGTTACCATCAAAGCAAATGTCCCAAATAGAGAATTTGTAAGCCCCCTTTGTAACAAGGGGCTTACAAATTCCCAGATGACTGTGGAATATGGCTGTGCTTCTAGGGATGGGGTAGCCTTTCTTTTCTCGTGGTTACCATTCTGTCTGCATATGATGGTCCCTACTCCTCTGGGGGACGCATCAGTTAGCAGTGCTGTTACTATTATTTAGTGTGAATGCACTACCTCAATAAGAGGTATGGCAGTATTGCAATAACAGTTTAGGGGCAAAAAAGGGTTTTGGAGCTGTTTTCAATGAAAACATCAAGTACTCATTAAATTAATCACAGAGTTTTCAAGATTTGTCATATTTTTGCTGCTTTTGAATTTTAATTCTAAAATGATCTAATTTCAAACCAAAAACCAAGACTTTAATCTGGAGTGATGCATTTACTGATAATATTTAATTTTGAATGCAGGAAATCACAAGTATTGACCTGTCTCAAATCAGTGATGTAAGATACTGTTTGCCTAAGGTAATATTTGATAATGTTATAAGCCAGAAGTATGTTCTTTTTGTCCAAAATTTGCCTTTTGAATAGTTCTTTGTAAAATGATTGCTAATATTGTAACTATGTTATTCTCTTATTGCATTGAAATACCCATATTATCAGGCCCCTGCACTTCTTCTTCAAATGAGTTTGATTCTCTAGTGCACTTTTAGTGCTGATGATTTTGTAAACTCAATTAGCAATTGTCAGGATCTGTATTTTATTGAACTGTTTTTAGGAAAAAGTACGTGAATCTTTAGAGATTTATAGCTCAGAGCCACTTCAAGAACGTTCATTTGCCATTGTTTATGGAAGCAGCCTTGTAGATGTAAATTATTTGCGACTGTCATCATGGTCTGTTGACATGGCAACAGTAGGTGTTGGTTTTTAATTATAGTGTTTAGGTTTCTATCCAAAGTATACTATTATTATTTGCAACATACATACTTTTTAAAACTTGAATTTTATTGTTTGTTGTAACCTATTATGGGCCTGAACATTGGAGAAGAGGAAGGAAATTTATTTTAAAATTTAAAAGAATAGCAGATATAAGTAAAATTAAAAATTCCCTTTTTTCCTTAAGTACCACATTATTTTTAATAAAACATGAAAAATTCTCTACCTAAAAAAAACTCAAATTTGGGTCTGTGTGTTATGTATGAAGGGGGTTATACTCAAACAAATTTGGCACTTCTAAGAATATGAAAAAATGATATTTATTTCAACATGAATCATATTTGAACTTTTTTGTTCAAGTTTGAAATTTTGCTGCACCACAATTAGATGATTTTCATAAATGATTTATACTTTGTGCTTGTTTATCATTAAATTGACCTTATTGGTATGGTATTATAATTGCTTTCATTTTATGGCAAAGAAAGGGTATAAAAATTATCATCATATAGGAAATCTATCAATTTACCTTTTATAACATAGCTATGAAAAAACCAAAATTGATCAGTGGTAGTAGTAAAATATTAAAACAGTTCCTAAAAAGTATCTCATCATTGATTGAAAAGAATGAAGCAATTAAATATTATTTTTATCCTTGGATTCAGTAAGTTCTTTTATTTTTGATTTGTAATCTGTTTTTTCAGGAATGGGTTAGGGCAATAAACACACTGGTAGTAAAACGGAAATTTCGGAATCCTAGTGTTGTTCTTTTACTTGCAAAGCAGTGAGTATTTAACGGAAGTCAAATTTAGGTTGCTTGTGATTACTTTTTTTATGTTATACATTTCAACTTTAATTTCAACAAGACAAAAGCTATTTATATTTCCCTGCTTTTCTGGTAATATTTCTGTTATTCCAATTTAGCTGTTAGAGTAGACTTATTGCAAAATTTTAAAATCGCTATGATAACATGAAAATATGCATTTAACAATTTAAGAGTACCATATTTTGTATCTAGAAGTGAAGGCTTGTGTTATCAATCTTTGGTTATCTTGGCTTTCTTTATAATAAGGATGCCTTTGAAATTATCTTTGTGTCATTTGCAATTCTTATATCTTATTTCGATACCAGGGACTGCAGAGCAATCTGAAAGTGGGAGGGGGGGGGGACTAAAATTGAGCAAAGGGAAAATTTTTGTTAAATCACACCCCTTTTAGAAGCAAGGAAATGGCTAATTCGGAAACCATATCCTATTGTTCATCCTGTAATAGTTATTTAAAAATCTCAGTGCAAGTTTAGACAAAGCAGATCCCATGAAATATCATGAAATATTTGAAAAAAAATTGAAGAAAAAATTTTTTTTTTTAAGACACTTAGCTTGCTTCTAATTTTTGGCTGTTCTGATTGAACAAATCTGCAGAAATTGAGGTGCCTGTTGTCTTTAGTGACCATTGATCAAAAACAAAGATTTTCATATCTTTTGGGAGGGCGCTATGGGGGCCCTTGTGCTGCAGTGCCTGGATACATGATGGAATATTTCTGTTTATATTTTGGTTGTGATTGATGGAACTTCATGAATTTTCACCATCTTTTATTCGTAATTTAATTGTCATTACAAGGTATACAAAAGCTTGTTGTATGCAAAATTCCAGTGGCAAGATACCCATTAAGAAGTGAGTTTTTCGATTATCGACTTGAGAATAAAAGTAAAAATGGTTTAATTTTTCAACTTTAACATTTAACATTTTTCAACATGTTATAATACAACCAGCCTGGACTAGTACGAACAGATTGTTGGCAGTCATGGTTTTGTTTATGCAGCGAATAATCAAGCTAAACCTTTGTACCTTACTATTCAATACTTTACAACGCTGATTGTTATTTGATTTTATGTCGTATATTGATTTTATGTCATTTATAGTTTATCAGTACAGTACATACTCGACTATTCGAACAGGTTGAACTAAAGTCTATACTGGGCTGTTCGGATGCGCCAAAAATTCGGATAATCGAGGACCAAAATTTACCTACTGATCTTGCTATGAAGTTTATTGTTATCACCCAGAATAATAACGGAGTGCTCAAACAGAATACAAATTGAAAAGCTTTGGCAGACAGAATTACCGACGTTAAAATTTCAACTGCCGGTTTTGTTCGGAAAAGGCAACGGAAAATTGAGAAAAATGACGTGTTCATTCGATGTTTCCGTTGGATTTGACTTGATACAGGGCAAAAATTTAAACAGACAACGTATATTTTGTAAATCGAAAATTGCCTTGCAAAAAAACTAATTTAGAAAAGCTTTTTGCGTTCGGATAATCGAGGTTCGGATAATCGAGGATGTACTGTGTACTGTATTTCCTTTTTTTTAAATGCATCGTGAAAATTGAAAAATTTTTAATTTGCAGCATTTGTAAATGCCTAAATGCAGCGAGATTTGAACAACGCTTTTCGGATGGAATGCAAACGTTGCAACTTCCACATTTAAAGAACGATGAAATAGAGCCGGAAAATTTCACGTTGGATCACTTCTACAAACTTTACACATTTCTCTGTCCAAGACAAGATTTAGATCAAATTTTTACAAAAATGTAAGTATTTGCTCATCCTCTGTGTTACTAAAATGGTTAAGTGTTACTAAAAGTTACCTATCTATTTCTAAACAAAACGGGTTTTTTTTATACCAATTCAATATTTTTGATTTGTTTTTTTCGTGTCAATAATATGTGTTTTTTTGCTCTAAACAGCTTATTACTAATATCTTTCGGCAAGTTTGGTTGATAACGGTCCATTAACTTCGTTCTTGTCAATCATTCGTTTTAACTAAAATTTTGTATTGAACTATTTTAATGTTATTAAACTCGAACTGTTTAGAGTAGCTTTATCTTTTTGTTGAAGTAACATTCCACGCTTTTGTATAGCAAAACGAAATCATGAATTTTGGTTAATGGTGTCATATTCTTTTTGTTTAAATCTCATGAATTGCTACTTATACATTACTTTTTACTTCTTAACGCAGGTGCGGTGGGAGGGCGCCATTTTTGAAGATAAACCAACTAGTAAATTTTCTCAATGGCGAACAACGGGACCCTCGGTTGAATGAGATATTATTTCCTTATTACTGTGCAGAAAAGGCCTCAAAAATCATTGGTAAATATGAGCCATCACCAGAGTTATCACAGACAAGTAAGTTCCACATTTTATGTTTTTGGGTAAAGAAGAAGTCTTGTAAAACTGCTTTCTTATTTTATTATGAAATGCTGGTCTGAGCTTCAGAAGCATCAGCTTGCACCCTCCCTACTTACTTTCAAATAAGCATGAAAATTAAATTTAAGTTGATTTCTTTTCTTATTCTTATTTAGTTTTATATTCACTATGATATACTGTGGACATTTTGTCTTGTATTGTGTAGCTAGCCTTTGAAACAAAAGTGAAATGACTTTAATGTGATGTTTGCATAGAACACGGAATATTTGAAAGGCAATCTCTCTCCCTTTTCGATGGTTTTGCTAATTTGTGAATGGAGTATGTTACTAATTATTTTATGTTTTGAAAATGTTGCTTTTTTCTAGATCGAATGGGCTTCGATGGCCTAGCAAGGTTTCTAATGAGTGACGACAATCTTATTTTGAAGAGAGGATACTTAGACGAAGAGCATGATCTTAGTTTTCCTTTATCTCATTATTACGTGCATTCATCTCATAACACTTATCTAGTTGGTAATAATTCATACTCTATTCATACTCTATATACTATGTTCTATATTTGTACAATCAACGATTCATATTCTAGGTACATTCTATATTCTTAGTTTGTAATTAAATTTTAATGATTAGGCTTTTTTCAATTTTATAAAGTCAAGTCCCAGTTTTGAGTCGTTTTCATATCGCGTAATGTGAGACTGGAACAGAGCTGGTTAGCGAGAATCGAGACCATTATATGAATAAATAATAATGCACCGTCAGAATGTTGATGTTTGCCTTAGCGTTTTCAAACTTTTCAAGATATATCTAAAAATTGATAATACTTTGCGCAATTGTCTTTTTGTCCCATAAGCAAGTTGAAATTCATCTTTTCATGAGAATGTATTATCTCTTTGTAGGACGCCAGTTTGGTGGAAAGTCATCTGTTGAAATGTACAGACAATGTTTACTTGCTGGTTGCAGGTTTGTTATTCCATTTTATTCAATTTGATTTCGATCAACAGTATGCTTCTTTGCTTCTCGTTCTTAATAATTAATATCCCATGTGAAACGCCATCAAAGTCTTCTTTTTTGTAGATTATTTTTAATAATTAAAACGGCGGCACTTAAATGCCTTTGAAAATATGCCGAATACTGTGGATCTCTTTCCTCTTTTCCAAACAAGTGCCAATTCAAGCCTGATAATACTTGAATGACCTAACTGTAATTTCAACTGTATATTTGAAGGAAATGCAGTCTTTAAGCGCTTGCCATCCACATTGAGAGAGTTCTAAGCCCGTCCTTTTGTTTTTAAAGGTAACCCATAGATGGAGAACATTTTTGGGTCTTTGGCGCCCTCCTAAACCTTAATTTCTCATAGATTTATCTAATAAGATAATAGATTTAATAATAAATGTTTATATTTAAATAGGCTTATCTGGAAGTTAATGTGGATTAAATGGATCATTTTCCTGTTTGGAACAAATGTCCTTTTAATCTGCAGTTTCTGGTTTTTATACGTCAAAATTATTTCACCATTTTTCAATTTAAGGATTTGCAACAAATGCATCATATTCAATAAGAATGAATAAAAACCCCAATTTGAGTAATTAATTCCGTCGATAAATAACAGCCTGATTAATTAATTGACATAAAGTAAATATAATACTGACACTGAAAATTAACATGGGAATTTAATTCACTCACTTATAATTGTGAAATTCCCTCTCTTTCATCTTCATAATTTAAACTCTATTATTCAAACAATTTTCAATACTTAGCTATTTAAGCTATCTTTGACAATTACAGATGCATTGAACTGGATTGTTGGGACGGACTAAATGATGAGCCTATTATCACCCATGGAAGGGCTCTTTGCTCAAACATTCTCTTCAAGGTACCTCTTTGAATTAGTCTTTTGTTGAGAAAATTACGTAATACTAAGTTAATCAAGTTTTAATTTAACCTTAGGAGGCTAGAAACAAAAAAGATATTGTAATGCAAGAAATGGAGTACAAAAATATCGATATAAATTCCATAATTTATTATGAAAAGTCATACTTTCCATTGTATTTTAGCGTTTATAGAACTGTTGAGTAGGTTATCGCTTTTAGCTTGTCTTATTCAGTTTGTTATTTGCGTTTGAAACACAAGACTTGCGGGCTTGAGGGAGAGGTTGAAAGCAGTAGAAAAAGCAGTCAGAAAATAGGAAAAAAGGTGAAGTTGAAATCATAACTTCAATGCACACCTACTATGTGTTGTGCAAAGTCTAGTTTTTACTTTTTACATAACAATCGTACGAATTTATTTGTAGGATGTTATCTTAGCAATTAAAGAAACTGCATTCGCTACGTCACCACTTCCTGTCATTTTATCCTTTGAGAATCATTGCAGGTAAGTAAAATTTTAAAACTGAAACTTATGTCCTTTTTGAGAGGGAATTTCGGGGTGTGTTTGAAGGTTACTAATACCTATAAGCATTACAATTAACCAAAGTTTCAGTATGTTTTTGTTCTTGCTTGAAATTAATATTTAAATTATGATTTAAAAATAAATATACATGGGGCAAACATTTATATGCTTAAACTTTGAAAAAGCAAAATTATGTTTTAGCTTGCTTCAGCAAAGAAAACTGGCCGAGTATTGCACAGAAATATTTGGAGATATGCTATTGCATCAGCCCCTTGAATCATGGCCGGTGAGAATATTAGATTTTTTTGTAAAGGAAAAGGTAGCAATCCTTATCACATTGCTCTACAGCTAATCAGCTTATATTTGATTATTATAATTCGTTCACAGTTTGACTAAAGGTGTTTTCCATTTAGCTTGAAGAAAACGTTCCACTTCCTCCCCCGAATCGCTTGCTTGGCAAAATCATTATCAAAAACAAAAAGCTTCCATCGGATGTAGAAAAGGATTTATTAATATCAGGTAACCAACAATTTCTTTCTTGGCATTTGGAAATCCAATGCACCTTTATTTTTATTGATTTTCTTTTTTTTGGAAAAATCAGTGCACTCAAAGATACGTGCTATTATTTAAAATGAAACACCTTTTGGATTAGGCCATAGTTAAAAGTATTAAGATAATCAAAAGGGCCAACCAATGTGGTTGAAGATACCCCATGCAAGTATGCTCTTCTTTTAGCGAAAGTTGACTTTTTCAGGGCACATTTGACATCTCCCCTAACGAGTGCAATTGTTTCTAGGTAAGGAAATGATTTTTGACAGGCAGAAATGGATTCGTAAGACAGTTGAACTACTAACCTTCCTGCCAAATGTTAATTAGCCCTCATGAATCATAAATAATTTTACAGAAAAAGATGATAATTTAGTTCGATCTATATATAACTTCTTTGCGGCTCTGCTTTTCAAATTGTTTTAATTATAAACGATCAACGGTTTCTACTTTTATCTTTCATTATATTTGTTCTTCAAGCAATTCATTTCATTTGTTTTTACCTCTTTCGGAAAAGCAAATGATTACCAGAAAATTCAAAGAATTTGGTACAAATGTCTTGCGCTTTGCCCATACCTGGAAATTTATGTAGATGATTTTTTCCCCAAAAATCCTGACACTTTTTCTGTCTTTCGGTTTTCTCTTATTTTTAGTCAATGTTCACTCCTAGGCTTTTTGTTATTTGCAGTAGCTACTGATAATGTTATTAGCTTATTGAATGTAGCTCTATGTACTACCAATTTTTTTTCGCTTGCAGAGTTACTTGATAGCTTCCAAGAGAAGCGTGTGGTTTCCCAAGATGCTCTTGAAATATACGAGGAAGAGCAAAGTATCTCCAGTAAATTTTTAGCACCAAAAGGAGGCCTGCCAATAAAGAGACTATCTATCATTACTGAAAGTACAATAATATCAGAGAACAGTATTGAAAGCGATGTGGAGAAAGATGAATTAACAGTGAAATCAAGTTTCTTGTTTTGTGCATCACGGGATGAATCCGTCACTAATGAAAAGGAAGAGGATGAAAACAATTGTGAACGAAAGCTGATTTCGAGCCCAGAAATGAAATTCGTATCATGTGAAGATGTTCGTTCATCAATTGTTACCTCGGATTCTAGTCTTGATAATGAAAGTAATAATCAAGAAATATTTTTGGATCAAAGTTTGAGATTTACTAGACAAAATAATAATTTATCAAATGGAACATCAAAATCTTTAATTGATGCCTACAGTCACAAAAGTGACCCGCAGTTAAACATGATGGGTAGCTTGAACTCTCTTGGGGAGACTTCTGAAACCTTGCTAAGTTCTGACATGCGTCGTTTCTCAGAGCGGGCAAACAATAATGGAAGCTATGACGATTTACCTACATTAAACTCTGACTGTCGTGACGCTCCTCAAAGGAGGCCTCTTAATCCATCAAAGTCGCATGAAAATATCGGACCTAAGAAAATGTTGGATGGAGTACGTAGAATTAAGTCACCCATAGGAAAGCAGCTCAGTGCAAGGTCTTTAAGCGAGAGGTCTTTGAAAGCTAGCAATTTTAGCAGAAAGGGTGATTCAATTGAAAATAGACACCATTGCGTTGGTAACACTAATTCTCTTGATGATTATAATGATAGTGATGATGAAATAAGACGAAGCGATGCTTCAAGATCGTCTAGCACAACTTCATTCAGTACAATTGGTTCAGGATACACAAGGACCTACAAAAAGGTAAAGGCTTTTACATAATAGGCATTTTACACATTAGGATTAATCCCTACTACGCATGTTCCATATCAGGCTCCTCCGATATTGGGCGTTTTTCTTATTTGGCTATTAATTTCCCAGAAATCTTTTATCAATTTCTGTTAGTTTTATATTTGGTTGTCAATATTTGAGCTTAGTTCTTTCACATGCCGTTACCGCGTCAAACTGAATGACATTGCTTTACAGTTTTTAATTCAATAGCACGTTTCATTGTACAAGTTTTATTTTGATGATAAAACAGGTTTTATTTAGCTACTAGCGAAATCTTATTAAGTATTCCTCTTTGAGCAAAACATTTAACTTTCTACATTTGACATTTTGGTATGGGAATTATACTGTTATATGTTTTGCATTAAATCTTTATCAATCTTTATGTAGACAGCAAGAGGCACAAGCCTGAATAGTGAAGATGATGACACTCTGAGTCAATCATCAATTTCTCAGAAGAATGTTATCGATCCGCTCTTGTCATCATTGGTCAATTACATACAACCGACTGTATTCCAAACTTTTGAGTCTTCAGAAGGTAAATAAATTCCTTTTTTCATGCTCACTTGTGGTAAACAGTCCGAAATTCTCTCATCCTGAATGGCGAGTATTATAATGACGATTACAGGAAAGACAATGTTGTCATGTTAACAGATGTTGAGTGATTTGCTAGTGGCTCTCCGCTAGTTGCAGAGATGCAGAACGTGACTTTGTCATCTGTATGAGGCACATCATTTCAGTGTATTATCTTTTTAACTTGAGAATAATATCATGATTTTTACACAGAAAAGAATTTATCGTTCAAAATATCATCTTTCAATGAATGTGCTGCCATCCAACTTGTCAAGAGTGGTCCAGTGGAATTCACAAAGTATCCTTTAAGCGCATCATTGCATTGTTGTTTTTTCTTTAATCATTTAACTATCACCGCTTTTAGTTGTTTTGGTAATTGATTTCATTACAATACCTTTGTATATTTTGTCTATGAAAGTAGCGGGACGAAAGGTATGTAAGTTTAATGTATTTTATGTAGTCAGTTATCATTTTTATGGGGTAGTTTAATTGCATTCTTTCCATATAAAATGCAAAAGATCAGGTTTTGTTTTTGATAATTACTTTGCAATTTATACTGTCCTCTTGATATCTAAGGGCATGTATAAGTAACTGTTTAATTGTCATAGTATCTTGCCTTGCCATGTTTAAAGATGAATCTCCTGAACTACCTCAGATACAATAATCGCCAATTCAGCAGAATATACCCAAAGGGCACACGTGTCGATTCTACAAACTATAACCCTCAGGTACTAAGTCACATTTGATAATCATTTTTCGATCCATTTTTCATTGCATAGGCTTTGATGTGCGCGTTCATCAACGTAACAAGATTGATAACAAGGCTGCTTATAACAAGATTGTCGCATGTCAGAAACGCTTGCATTATTGGCATTTCATATTTTTGATTGACAACTTCAATCAGATTTTTTATCTTCAGTTTGTTTGATGGAAAAACAGCCTTATGAATTTGGTTTCCAAGGCATTATTTGACCAACATTCCATCCAGACCTTATTCATAATCACCAAGCATGCAAGGCGTAACTATCTAAAAGCTCATGAAATCATCTTTTTTTTCAGGCCTTTTGGAACGTTGGATGTCAATTGGTTTCCTTAAATCTTCAGACAAGCGGTATATTTTAATTAACTTTTATCAAAATTTGCGTATCTTTTTTGTGAAGGAAAATCACAATTTTAGAGTACCTATTTTAAATTTATCTTTTGTATAATCTTTAATGAATTTATTTATCTGTAATTCAAACAAAGTTGGATGGCTACAATTGATGAATTTACAACTTAATTCATCTGGTAGGCCGTAAACTTATTCTTTCTATTCGCTCGATTTTCTAATTAATGAAAATGATAGAAACCGATTCTCTTATATAATTAATTGCATTCCATCAGATTTCAATTTTATGTATGAACCAAAGCATTTAATTAAGAAATATTCACCTTTTTACAAATACTTATTTTGTTATTTAAGTTTATACTTTTTTAGATGTTGCTTATCAATTAAATCATGGTAAATTTGAAGCCAACAAGCAACTTGGGTATGATTTTTACTCTATGTTCAACGTTTTTTGTACAGCAATTTTTCGTAAAGTTTATTTAAGCCTTAAGCTAAGTTATCTCCTAAAAGTTATCATACATTATCTTTTGCAATTTGTAATTCATTCAGTTATAATTGCACTTAAACGCTGGTCATTTTTCTAAATCGTTTATTCATCTTCTCTAAATCTTTCGATAATCTTTTGGTTATCATTTTCTTACTGATTAGGTATCTTTGCTTCACATTGTCCACAAAAATTTATCATTGGCCTAAACTTTCTTCACTCTACCTTTTTTTGAAATAATTATTTTGAAAAATATTTTACAATAATCGTTCCGTTTGTAGAGCATGATGATTAAGTAGCACATGCTTTGGTATTTTGGCAAATGTTATAATCAATACACATAATTATTTTGCAGATATCTTTTAAAGCCTGAAATCATGCGAAGATCTGAAAAGGTTTTCGATTCATTTACGGAATCCCCTATTGATGGTATTATTCCTGCAACAATCATTGTCAAGGTTTCTATTTCGTTACATTGTTTCATTTGTAAATAACTTACAACTTGGTACAGTGGCTGTATAATTTGGTACAATGTTCGATTGCCCACCTCTTCTAAGGTCCAGAATGTGCAATTGATACAGTGAGAACTAATGTTGGAAAATTGACTAAGCAGAATGGCCTATCCTGCGTGCGGTTTGGAGAATTTCTTAGCACAAAATTGCAGATTCGCTAAGACGAAACGAGTTCATATCTCTTCTGAAGATTATCAACCCGATTAGAGATAATTTGCTATTAGTTTGCTAAAATAAACAACCAATCAAACATGCAATTCATATTCTAAAATCATATTTTATCTGGATATAGACATCTCTTCACCATTTTATCATCTTACGACTCGTTGTATTCTCAAGAGTGTCGGGCAAGAAGTTCTTGTAATTATTTTGTCCCAAATTTCGATCATCTATTAAGGTTGATTTGTATTTTAACTCGTTCCTAAGATGACCTTTTAGCAATGCTCCTGTCATTTCCACGCTTACTTCTCTTTTAGGTGATTTCTGGACAGTTTCTAACGGACAAAAAATGTCAAACATACGTGATGGTTGAGCTGTTTGGTTTACCAGCAGATACAAAAAGAAAAAATAAAACTAAATTAGCGACGAGTAACTTTATGAATACTATCTTTGGTGATGAATTGTTTACTTTTAACAAGGTAACAAGTTTACTAATAAATATGTATGTATAAAATAATAAATAAATACTAATAACTTTTAACAAGGTAACAAGTATACTAATAAATATGAGACCCTGTATTCTCATTTGACAAGCGTTTGACTTATTATGAGGGTTATGATTCCCAGAATATGATATGATGGTGTATATTATATTATATGTATCCATGTTTATTTCTATTATAGAATGTCAGTAAGCGTATAATAACAGCGTATTATGATTTATCTATATAAATATATAGTTATTAAATAATAAAATATTGTATGATTATCAGAATCCTTTCCAAAATGCAAAAAATGCTACATATGACAAAGAACAGAAATTATCAAGTATATTTGGGAGAGCTTTTTCAAGTTTTACAAAGGCTAAAACCTTTCTTTTTATTCACTGTCATGTAATATGTCTAATTAACAAAGTTTCTGTTTCGTACAACAGGCAATTCTTCCGGAACTAGCGCTCCTTCGGTTAGCTGTTTATGACGAAAATGATAAAATCTTGGGACAGCGTGTTTTGCCACTGGAAGGAGTTCAACCAGGTATTTTTATTTGATTTCTATGGAATTAATTATTCGATAGCCAAGTTTTTACTATTCATGTAAATGTGGACATTATTTTGAAGAACCTCCTCATTAGTAATGATTCTCTTGAATTCAAAATTGTTTAAAAATTGATTTTTCGTTTTATCATTTGCTAGGTTATCGTCACATTCCCTTGAGGACAGAATCTGGTCAGCAGTGCCCACTGTCAACTCTTTTTGTACATATTACCTTAAAGACCTACGTTCCAGAAAAATTTGCAGGTAAATATTTTAAATCATTTCTGCTAGATACATCTTAAATTATTTAATGCAAGGAGCTGCATTAGTATAATGATGAATATTTGCATTATATGATATGATAATACTTTAATTTATTAAAAAGGTTATCTTTCCATTTGTGTTTTATCATGTTTGTCTATAGATTATGTATTGTACTTATATTTACATGATTATCTCAGCAGTGGAGAATTCCAGACAATTGTGGAGATATTTTAAAAGATATATTTAACTCTGGATGTATGAATATTTGATTTCAGATTTTGCCGACAGATTATTTGACCCGATGAAATACGAGACACAAGCAGATAAAAGAAATGAACAGATGCAAGTTTTTGATATTGCAGATATGGAAGAGGTATTTTCTATTTTTGTTTGGTGATAAACTTTCATTTGATTGCTTGAACTCACAATTGTAACTAATCTTAATATAAATCCACTTTAAACGCTTTTTAGGACGCCGAAA
Source organism: Catostylus mosaicus (assembly GCA_964019065.1). Classification (NCBI taxonomy): domain Eukaryota; kingdom Metazoa; phylum Cnidaria; class Scyphozoa; order Rhizostomeae; family Catostylidae; genus Catostylus; species Catostylus mosaicus. The sequence continues at coordinate 176,929 of OZ025188.1, read as the reverse complement.
CATCGCGCGAAGTTGGTTCAAGACATTCTGTGACGTCATTGTTCTCAATGGCGATGGGAAGTCCATTGTTGCAATCGGAAGAGAACCGGAAGGTTATGACAAAGAACGAAAGTGGGCAAAACCTTCTTCTTCTTGCAGAAAGTAATTCATTTCCTTGAACTTGTTTCTTTATAAACTAGCTAAGTGCATACTGCAGAGTCGTATAAAACGAAATTAAATATTTTTATCATCGAGTGCCTTCTAATTAATGTAATTTGACATGAAATTTCATTTATATTGACATGTTCTTTGAAATATTTCTTTTTACGCATAATGCTAGTTTTTTTTATTTATGCAGGCTTATATAGTTTGTGCATATTATTTTAGTCAAATTGTGATTTTGGAAGTTTTTTAAATTTGCTATTTAGTAAAATTATAAATTCTGATCCAAATCATTTGTTCTATTATAATTCAAATTATATCAACCATAATTTCAACCATGTCAATTTTTCAACCATAAAGCAAAGTATTTTGTCTGTACAATATAAATTTCCTTGATTTAAATTTCCTTAATTCCCTTTATTTGAGGTGAGGAAAAGGTTGAAGAGCCAGTTTCATTTGAAGATTTGAAACGCGATAAGGTGAATAACACGTACATTTGTTGAATATCTGTAAGGCCATTTGTTAATCGAATGAAAAAAAGTTTAAGTTTTATATAAAATTGTTTCATTTTCATAAACTTTTTCCCAATTTGACGTTTTAAACATTATATTATGATATCTATAATTAGAGGAAGTCATCTTAATCACCACAAATTATTCAACAAGAGACCTGCAAAAATCATTTCATTTCAAGTAAAATTCTCTGAAGATTTTTTATTCATTACTAATATTTTTTGAAGATTATCACTTAAAGTTGTTATGACTTACGGTTTAAAAATTTCCTTTTTGTGTTATTTTTAAAACGGATCATTTGGTGCATCAGGTCTAGCCTCGTGTTGCTTCATAATTTTAAGGGAAGCGAAATAAAAAATTATTGAAAGAAAATAATCTTTTTTATGTATTTTTTGAGTAGTTTTATCCCTTTATGTATTTAGATAGGTAACCCACTTATGATGTGCAAGTTTAATCTGGCGCATTGTCTTCAGTAGATGTAGGAAATGGCTTGAAATAAAAGTTTAGAAACTGAGTTGAAAGTAAGGTTTTCTGTTAAGTTATCAATCAAATCTAATCTTTGACGTTTTTCATTCACAGCAATATGTAAAACTTGTCAAAAAGCACCAAAAGGATGTTGATATGTTAGAGAAGAAACATGAAAAGGTGATTATACTTAATAGCTCTTAAGTATAATAGTTTTTATCAATAAATTATTTATAAATTCATACTCTTTGAATAATTAATCATCTTTCTTATCAACACGTTCTGCTTTCTTTTTCAGCTTCTAAACATTTCTCTTTGATATTTTGATTGATATTATAAGGTAACTTTATTTTTTGTTTATTTCTATTGGCAGGCTTAATGATTTTTTGCTTTTCAATTTTTTGAAGGAACGAGCGCAGTTGCAAAAGTTGAATCAGTCAAGAATAGAGAAAATAAGATCTACTTACGAAAAAAACAAACTTTCAGAAGAACGTCTCTTTGAGAAGATTTTGAAAAGGCTAGCGGTGACAAGGTATTTTAGGAAGATTTAGGAAGTCTTGCAATTAATGACATCAGTAAATAACGTTCGCTGGTAGTGTTTGAAATGTTTCTATAATATTATTTAAGATCTATTCTACAGCATGTATGCCTATAAATGACCATGGGAGGATTGACATGACCAATAACCGTTGATTTTATCATTAGCACATTTTACTGCAATAGATCATCCTAATTAATCTAATGGTTGCGATGAACTTTCTACATCATACGAGTTGAAGCAATGTTGTATTTAGTGAAAGAAGGTTTAAGCGAATAAAACAATCTGTGCATTTTTTGATTTAAGACAAGAAGATTCTGATGATCTTGTTGCTAAACACAATCAAAGAAAACAATATTTAGAGCAGCATATGATGGAAAAGGTAAGTTGACTTTGAAAAGTTTGCTTATAGTTTCTTTACCCTCTGCATGATTGAACCATCAAAGTCAGACAGAATCGTTACATGATATGGTGTCAAACTGAAAGCAATATAAGGGTGTTAGACTGAGATATTTATATAGTTATATAGTAATATTTGATATTGTTGACATAACTGCCGCTTACCAAATTAATGGTTTTTAGCTTGAAAACAATGGTGCTCAGATGAGCAAAGAAGAAACAGAAATGACAGCCAATCATATCCATGAGAGAGTAGGATTAAGGCTTTATCAAATCGCAGAACAATTAGAACATCTCAAGGTCCTACTTAGTAATAGTCAACAAAACGAGGAAAAGTTGCTTAAAGAAAAACGTGACAGGTCAGTGATGTCAATTATTTACTTGATTTAATCAATATGTTTGTTACAAATTGGTTAATATTGTTTTATTGGCATGAGATGAAAAGAATTCATTTATAGATGAACTTATTAGCATGAAAATGCACTTCTTTTTGACTGACGGTGTTTTGAATCATTGCAAAGAAGGAGGAGACACATTTTTCCCATGCTTCCTTGCTCGGATAGTAAATTGTAAAGTTATTCCCATAATCCTTTGCAACCCATTGACATGCTATTGTAATTGAAGAATGGTACAGTCAACAAAAGCAGACAAAAGTATAATGTACCGTGCCAATGGGTGTTGCGAGAATTTGTAATGCAACCAAATACATGTGAAGGTTTGTTTTGAGAGGAAGATGGGGAAGGAAAGCAGAGAGGGGGATCCACATGTTCAATTGGGAGGATTGCTTAAAATCTCAATTGGTCGCCACTGCTACATGCTACATTCTAAGAATATTCTTAAAACTAATATTACTATCTGAATATTGCAAACTGCAGGTAGAATGTCTCTGGTTTAATATTTTGTGAGTCAATTTTAAGGTTCTTTTGATTTAAGTGTAACATTGCCTTCATATCAAAAAAAAGTCCTCAATTTTTTTGTAACATTTTGCATATTTTGTTCAATGAAACTATTAAGACCAATAATATTTGTAGTTACAGGGACAAACTGTTATGGATAAGAGTGCAACATCGGGCTCATAGGGTCTTGTTGATAGAAATTCGCGTGTGCAAGTGTAAACGAGATCTTTCAATTTTAAAGTTATTTTCAATGAAATGACTAAATCTAGTTCTTTTTGAAGGGAGATGACAGATTTGAAAAAGAAACAAGCAAAGCAATCAATTGACGAAGCAAAAAATTTAAATGCAGACCGCAGTATCAAAAACAAAGAAGAAAAAGAACGGTAGGCAATTGCATTGTCATCTTGCATAAGTGCACGACTAATATAAGTCCTGTATTTCACATGTACCTATTTGTTGTGTATTATATTCATATATATTGACAAGAAAGGGATATTTGAACAAAGCACACAATTACCTCCCTACGAATGTAAATTTTGGTCATGTTTTATAGTGAATCATTGCGCAAAGACCACTTGTAGGTTTGGTTTTTAAATTAACTTTAGATCCAAAGGTCATTGTTTGATTTGCTTTGGTTAGACTGAGGATTTTCGAGATTTTAAGCTTAGGAATATTCGTGTTCTTGCTGTGTAAATATCGCATTTTTACTAATCCAGTTGTTGGTTGATGGAGTGGTGTTCATTTTACTTATTTTCATTTCTTTAGACTACAGCGAGAAAGAGATCGACAAAATATGAGCCTATTCATAATCGAAAGGCAAGAAGTAAGTCAAGCAGGAAGAAATATAATTTGATTTTACATCAATGCTGTCTTTGATTAAGAACGTCAAAAAACGTAAAAGAACTTTTCGATAAATTTGCATTCAACGTAACAATGATGAACGCCTTTCAGGCACTATAAAGGTACACCTGCAGAGCTGTTTCTAAGGCGTGAGTATAATGTCGAATCAAGTTGATATAATTTGAAACAAGATGAAAAAATATGATAAGTAAATGATATAATATGAGGCGAGTTGCCAAACCGCGTCACTATGTTTTATTTTTCTACTTTAAAGCTGAAGCGGTTTGTGATTGTCCTTATGTAAACACGGTTTCACATGAAGCAAAGCAAAAAATTTGCAGGGAGTGGCATTTACATTTTACATTATATTTAAAGTGAACTACATAGACTATTTTGAAAAATACAAAATAACAGTGACTTCAATATTTTTTAGTTAATGCGATGTCATGAGAAAGAGCAAGAGGCTTTAAGTTCTAAACATAAGGAAGAAATAGAAAGAATGGAAAAGGAACATAACCAGGTATAGCCAATGTTAAAAGTAAAAGGTTGTTTTAAAATAAGGGGATTATTAGGGATGGACTCAATAGTTGGCGTGTCTGCATGAGCTGCAAACCATAAGGTGTCACTCATTCTCATCGGGGGGTCAGTGGTACTAAATACTACTAAATACATGGTAAGCGGTTTTCCGCTATCCGTCTTTGACAATCCATCTCCAGTTCTCTCTGCTTGCTGTTATCTCTTCCAGGATGTTTTAATGGGTCAGAATTATTCCAGGATGTTTGAATGTTGATAACCTGAGTGACAGTCATCTTAATGCGATGGGACATTTTCAATCATTTTAATTTTGATGCATATGAGATGGTCTTCATCAGCATACATTTCAACATTGCAACCGTCAACTGTCCCGTATTTATGCGATTAATGATCTGAACCTGCACTGACGCATTGTTTTTTTTACAGATAATGGAAATTGAAAAGAGCATTTTTCGCAAAGTGACCATGGCCAAGCAGACTGACTCAGTTAAATTCAGTAAGGTATCTCAGCGCCTGTGAAACGGTGATATTGATAAATTAATCGTTTTATAGGTTATTAGAAAAAGTTTATTCTGACATGAAGTGTATGTAAATATTTAGCTCAAATGAATTAGGTATTATATATCCAATTGGATTACAGATAACTATTCAAACTGGTTGTATTAGTTTTTCATTTCGTTTTAACCGTTCAATCTAACAAAGTTCCCACAATAGAGTTTATTTAGAAACATCTCTTATAACCACTGTCAATTCAATTTGCCTCTCCATACATTCCCCTGCCTCAATTACAATTTTTTTTAATTATCATAAACTTCAATGCGACCACTAAGAACGTCCTTGGAATGATAAATCTCAATTTTCTCATGTAGTGACATATAAGATAATTGGAATTAGTTCATTTCATTTTCAAGCCAGGATAATTCATCACCTTTTGCATTTTCATGCAAGTCATACAAGTCGATTTCATGCAAAAGGCGATCCCTCGACCATGTGAAAAATACAAAATGGCATCAACTAGCCCTTTCCTAAGCGCACACTATGAAGTGAAAATAAGAACAGCAACTACTTTACAGCCGCCGAACCAACCGCCAATCTAGCATCAAATCATTGCATTCAATTAGAGAATACAATTGTATTTCCCGTGGATTATGAAATGAACGTTGGCCGTCATGCATCTTTTTAAAAAGACTGGCCCTTTCTCCATTTGGTTTGGCTCTACCTGACGATAATTGTGTTTAATTACTATTGACCATTGCAGACATTTATTGCTCCAATTTCATTTGTAGCATGCAAGTCGCGTATTCAAATTCTATGAGCCATTTTAATGCAACATAACCCTCCAACCCCTTCGATGTTGATAGTTTTTTTGTAGATTATAAATAGTTAGGAAGCAGGATAAATGCTACCGTAATGATCACATCGAGTTTTTTACGAGCTGTTAAGAATGTTTTCGTTATTCGATTGAATTTTGAATCGACAGCATTTATGTTCTTAATGCCATTTGTTTTACTGTTACCATACCGCACATACAGGTGTACCTTGCATATCAATCCCTCATTAGATTACTTCACTATAACAAATTTTTTTCCAGAAATTTTATAATTGCAATTAATAATTCAATTTATTGAATCACCATATACTTTTAAAATATTGTAATCATCCAAACATGCAAATACTTTTTATTATACTGAACAGTTGGAATTTTATTTTAGACTTTTTATTATTTAGAATAAGCTCTTCGATGTATTACCATTTCTGTTTTTTTTATTGTTTTATTCTATTTGGACAACAACATTTTGAATGAGCATAAAGGATTCAATTTGAGGTTTGATCAAAGTTGGAAAAAAAGAAAGCCTATAGCCTTACATTTTGGGCACAAATGGCAAATATCTGTTCAAAATTTTTGGGCATAAAAACCACATTTCAGGTTTGATCGGATTGGGGCAAAAATGTAAGCCTATAGGCCTTGGTAAAGTTTTGTTCAAATGTTCTTCGGCATGGAACATGATTAACAATATGTAGTTCTGGCTGTAACATGCAAGATCCCACATCAATAACCCAGACAGTTTTTGTTGCAAAATATTTTGGAGAGTAATTTATTGGGTGCCGTTCAAGATTGAATTCAAGAATAAGTAAAAACAATTTCATGTAAACATTAAGATTTTAAAATGATAAAACTAAAATCGTTGGTTTAAAAAAAATTCATTTAATCCTCAGAAATAATTAATAAAAAACAATTACGTACACCTTAGTCTTTTTATATTCTTACATCATTATTACGATTGGTGTGAATAGGATTATTCATAGTGGCATCGGTAATTTTCAATACATTTCACTGCATTTACACAGTGCAGAAAAGTCATTTTACTATTGAAATCAAGAGACTGTTGCAAAATAAAATTGCTTCGGGCTGCGTTGAAAAAATTGCATGAAAAAGCGAGCATATTTGAACAAGAAATATAACGACTTGGATAAAAATAACCCAAAAATCACAAAAAAGCCAAGTAGGCCAGTAGTACTTGTATAGCCCTAAGCACCGAAATACAAATCCCCTCCATTCACCGATACCTTGTTAAGTGGCACATTGTTTCGTCGCGATGACGTCAGTGGCAACATAGGTTTACACAAAATCGCCAGAAGGAGACCCCTGCTACGTAGATTATAATCAATGCACCAAAACTTAAAGTTTTTAAGCACCATAAATCTTCGAATTTGTCCTAAGAGGCTAATTAATTCTGGAATTTTAGATGAGCAATAAAACAGATTGTTTTCAAAGCTTATTTACTCTCCAACAGGCCACTTCATTTCGTCATTTCTTCAGATTACTTAATAACCTTATATAAGGGGCAAACGGTCGTCCATTGAGCACTGTTTGTTCTAGTTTGTTTTAGTTCGTATATTTGTGGTTCACTATGGAATGTACCACGCACTAAGATCGCAGATATTCTATATTGCACGGTAACTTGATAACATCCCTGGTGAAGGTATTAAAATAAATTTCTTTGCATGCTGAAGCGGGATCATATTTGAGGGTGGGGATTCCATGGTTGGGAAAAGGTCCATGGTATGTGGAAATTTAAAGATTGGGATTATACAAGGACCCATTCGAGAAGATATGGTATATAATAAACTTATCATAATTTAAGAGACGGTCAACAATTTTTAAAATAAAAGCTCTCAGTCTACGAATTTCTTTTTAATTGTTTAGTTGCAAAGTCCGCTTGTTACCAAAGTCATTAAGGCAAATTTGAAATAAAGCATTACCATGAAAACTTGCAGATTGGAAGGTTAACAAATCCAAAAACATTGAATTCAATCAAGCATGAAAATGATATGAAGATCAAATAAACCAACATAAATGTGTACCCAGTTCTTTTGTCTAATTTCCATTTGTTCAGAAGAATTGTTAATACCTTAAAACAAAAAAATTGTTGCAATGCTTCCATTTTCTCAGATTCTGACAGTTTTACAGGTAATAAAATGCATTACTTATCAAAATATACGGTTAGTACTTTGTTTGGTTAAAGTAGGAGGATTTCATGAGGTTTGTTAACTTTTCATTGCTATGACGATTCTCTTATCCTGACAGAAGCTTGTCTACTCAACGGTGAAATACCAAAACATTTTAAAAGGACGATTTTAAGAATCTCATTATGTACCTAAGATCTACATGATGCTATGAGCAACGAGTTTCCTACCATTGTTGACATCGTATGGCGGTTGACAAAATATAGCTACGCCGAAAGCTCCAAATGTGGTCATCAGTTCCATGACATTCTTAACTTAGGAAGAAATTATTTAGGATAAGATCTAGTTTATGCAGAGCTTACCGTAATAAGAACAGATCCAAGCAAAAGCACAACTGAATATTTCAGGCCTCGGCTGTTAACTTTCACCTGTTGAAAGATAAGCAAAGTTAAATGGAATATTGAAAAAGAAAGAAGGGAATTACAATTTTCAAAAAGAGAAGGCAGAAACTACTAGCGGGGCCTATTCCTTCTAAACAATTCTATCAGAATATTTGTGAAACTAACCAAGTATTGAATCTGGAACTTAACAACAGGGTGCCCATCTTAAGGGCCCACCCAGGTACTCAAAGGGCTTGCTAATAATTCTTAGGACCAACATTGGAGAAAGATTTGAATATTGAAATGGAAGAATTGTTGCTAACGTGGAAACAACATAATGGTGTCTTGTTTTGGAGCAAGAATTTTTGGTTGTAAATAGAATTGCAGGAAATGGTAGGTGAATTCAGAAGCGAGGGAGGAAAGCAGAAATTGCAGAAATTGAAAACAGCGCAAATCAGGTAAAAGGGGAAGAAGCATTCAACTCAAAGCTGACAAAGTCTACATTGGTGTTGTTTAATTTTCTTCACTGATTCAAATTATAAAAAAATGACATGTCATGAAACGATATGATGATAAAAATGCATAAGAAATATAATGGCTACCTTGGAACCCGGATGAAGTAACGATGTTTTGATGAACCAAGGTAAGGCTAACCCGATGAGAATGTCAAAGACGTTGCTTCCAATGGAATTGCTGACTGCCATATCACCTTGACCTGATGAAATCAAATAAACATACCTTCCAATTACTATAAAACATTCACCGTCGCCAAAACTTGACTTTAAATTTGGATAAAATTATGAAGTTTTCCAATTTACCATCATTAAAGTCCTAAAGATAACAATGTTAGGATTATTGGCCACGATTTGGCAGCTGAAACGGTAGTTCTTGATTTTACAGAAAGTTTTTTAGTTTTGTATGAAAGAAATGGTTAAAATCTACACCACCTATTTAAAAAATAAATATAATTCAATTATCACGAAAAGGCACATCAAACAGAGAAGGCAAAATCTCTTGAGTAAAAATTACGAGTAATAAACAGTTGCATTCAATTTTCAAACAATATTTTGTCAAGAGTTGCAATAATCTAAACCTCTGCAACATCCTGGCAACATAACATGAAACCTCGCCAAGTGAAAAGCGGCCTTGAGAAGGACAAGAACACAAAAAAAATGAGAGAATAAAATGGGAAAGAGAAAAATACAATTTAAGAAGAGATAAAAAGAGAAAGAGAAGAAAGAATGTTGAATGGCATTATATGGTTCAATAACAAGAATTTTTGTTTCTCATGATGGGTAAATAAACAGAATAAGAAATCATTTAAGAATAATTAGAAAAGGTGTTTGAATAGCAAACTTTACAGAACTTCAGCTAACTAAAGATGTCATGCCCAATCTATCACCAAAGACTTGCCAGCCCCCCCCCCCTTGTCATACACCGTTACCAATAATACCGTGGACTTGATACCACCTAGATATCTCTCAGGATAAGAAAGGTTAACACTTATTCAAAAACTACAACAGATATGGTTAGCTAGCAAATACTTGAAAAGAAAAAATATGCACAATATATACCTTGTCTAGAAACAATAAGACTCGCAATCGCATCGGGAATGCTGGTTCCGGCTGCTAAAAATGTTATTCCCATTATGACATCGGGTATTTCTAAAGTGAAACCAATCACTGTGACCTGTTCAAGAATTTGAAACAAACTTTAGTCGTAAGATACACATGAACAAATTTAGAATCACTTGTTAAGCTATTCACTATATATACGACTTCACAGGCTCTCGATATTTGAAATTTCTATGTTTGAAAATAAAGATGCACCCAATGCAGATGTGTCATCACCAGCTGTCTATATTTGAATAACAAAAAATATAAAAATTAATCATCAAAAATTACAAGCAGAATTGATCAGCAATTGATGTTTCCTTATCAAATTGGAAAATCGTAAAGATATAGGTCAAAAGGTCACTTTTAGTTTATCTGAATTGATACAACGTTGAAAAAATACGTTAAGATTTGAATAAGAAACTCCTGTATTTACAAACGAATTTCAATCTCTTACCATCCAGACCATAACGTACGAAAACATCCCAATCCAAAATATTGACATGAAAAATGTTGCCATATACCATTTGTGCCATCTAAAAAAGGGAAGTGATGAGGGTATTGGGAGTAAATAGCTTAACAAGTGCAATACACATTGCAAAAGATTTTAAAAATGCGAAATATTTTCAAAAGCCTAATGGCAATATCTTGAATCTCACAGAAAATCCTGGTCATCAAATATTTGATAATTTAAAAAATACCTTTCTTTTTTGCAATCAGGAATGGTAAAGTGGAGCAGAATGACAATTGGCTTCGAAACAATTCGAAAAAAAAGCGCCATAGTAGAATCACCTAAATAAAAAACACAAACAATTAATTCATTGAGTTTAAAATAAAAATTGGGTTCATTGTTATTTAAATACAAAAATCGTACTACACAAATATAAATCTATTTTATATTACCTTTGACCTTAAATTTTTTTATTTATATGTTATATACAGTTAAAATTAATTTTAAGTATAAGCAAATAACCATTTGATTAACAAGCAATTATAGATGGACTCCATCATGCAGCTTGCAATCGGCTGGAGTGCTTGCAATAAACTAAATGGTATTTGCAAACAATTATCAAAGCTACGTTAGTTACAAGTAAACAACAAATTTAAGTTACCAATAGCTCCTATTATCCGTTTATTGGAAGAAACATTTCTCTAAGAACTCTACTTTATATCACGCCCCTTAATGGAGCTTCCAAATTCCAATTATTCCAAATGTCTTTGATAAATCTAGGTTTGGGCTTTATAAGGAGCATCTACATCAAATAAACATTTATCACTCTTTTTAAGATCACAAAATATCAATTCGTACTTTCGTTAGTGAAGGGGCCAACTTCGATTTCAATGTCAGCTACAGAAACATTTTCCCTTTAAAGAGAATTACATTTATAGAAATGAAAAAGTTGTCATATTTATAATGAAAAAAGCAATTCTGTATCAAAAGGACTAAATTCGTTGAGTGTTTTTTGCTCATTCACGACGTTCCATCATTGAATCCTGATGTGACGTCAAGCAAATGCTTGATTAAAACAAGGATTTCTTGATGGTTTTCAATTGAAACAATTTCAATTGTACCCGCTTACCTTCTTTTTTCATTTTCAGCTTCATCTTCGGTGTCAAGGGATTTATCTTGTATCAAATGTGACGTTTCATCTTCCTGTGAAAAAAGTGCAATTCTACGGATAATGACAATCGGGATCGTTATCATTAATACAACCAAGGTACAAATATGATTGATAAGGAGTAAAAAGGAGTAACTTCAGACCAATGATTTAAGAAATGAACTTAAAAGTCTGCGCATCTAATTATGATCTACAGAATTACATCAATTTGGGAATGCAGCATTTCTTTTTGGTCCAAAGTATCATACGTTCTCAGCAAAAGTAAATGATTAAATAGGATGAAATCAAAACCGTGCGATAAAAATGGTGGTTAACTTGTTGCTATTCAATGGCTCTTAAGACCACACTAGCAAAAATGAAATGAAGAGAGCTAAACAAAAAATCTGATGAGATGATAATTGACATGAAACCATGCAAGTAATATAACAGACCTGCCGGAGAGTAACCATGTAACAGGCGGCTCGAAAACGAGTAGCTGGTGGGAATTGGCTACTCAACATGATCATCATCCCAACATCCTTCCACGTCAACCTTCGCAATCTGAAAAGGGCAATATACGCTTAATATCAAATATCAAGTCTACAAATACTAAAAGTTGAAATGCACATTGAAAATGGAAGGATGAGAGCAGTTACCAAATTGATAAATGAAGATAAACCACCAGTTGATTTGAGCAGATTACAATAAATTCGAATCATAAAATTGTGTCTGTTTGACTGCTTTCATTTTGCGGTGTGCCCGCTTACTAAAGGCGATAGGTTCTGAGCAAAATGGAACGTAATATTGGCAGTAATTATTGGCAGCAGTATGAATGAACTGCAAAGCAGCAAGAACAGATTTATGTTTCATGTTCATTATAAAATTATTATGTAAAATCTGATGTTTTAAGGTGTGAAAATCGAACTTGCTTAACAGCATTCTGATTTTCAAATCGAAAATTAGCAATGGACAAAGCGCATGCTACAAACGGATTTATAAGGATGAATAATTACAAAAATAAGATGATGAGGCAGGAGATAATACGAAAAAATGCTAAAACAATAAAAAACAGATGCAAACATACGTCTTTGGCTCAAGTTGATAACTACCAGGACCGCCATAATTGTCTAAAAAGAAATTAATTTTGATACTTAGGTTTGATCACAAATCATGAGGATTTAATCACGAGGCAGTGAAGGGCAGTTATCGACATCAATTTTACTTTTACGTTCTTTTTTAACTCCCTGTAATGTGGTTGTATAGATAACTGTTTTGAATACTGCACAGTTGACAAATGTTTAAGAGGAGAGAAATCTTTACTGAGATTTTACTGTACAGCTGTTCAAATTATGCAAACTAAACTCAATAATTATCGCCAAGTTATCAAACAAAACTGTCAAAATAACCAAATGCACCATTCATCCTACTCAGGAATGATCATTATGGCATAAAAAGGAATCTTAAAATGATGATCTGGAACATTAGAAACTTACAGGGTGCATTGCGGATAACTTCTGGATAATCCTGTTCCACGTCAGATGACTGCATATTCATACTATTTTCAATTTCCCTTTGATTCGTTGCAGTGTTTGGATCAAGCCGCCTGATTTTGCTATTAAATCTAGATTGTAAAAATTGGTGCTAGTAAATATTAGCAGAGTCAGAATGACATACCTAGATGTAAATTGCACGGAGAGATCTCTCAGAGAACAGTATTATAAATATCCTTATTTTATTGCTTAATACAATTTAATACTGCGCAATTAAACAAATCGAACCCTCGATGAAGTTATCATTATAAATCTCATACTATACGTTACAATTTGTAGACTTCAAAATGATGTTTAGTTTCTTCAATTATAAATTACGCTTTAAAGGGCACTTAAATCGCAAAGTTTTACAATTTAATTTACCAAACTGGAGGAGAACAATAAACTTCATGCTTTTCGTTATACTTCGCGAATTTCCAATTGTTTCGTTCAACACTACATTTCTTCCCATCACAAGAGGTATTTCATCTAGTTATTAATCTAGTATTCATATGCAGGCCAAAAGAAAATTTATACAATATTCTACTTTTGAGTAACGCACTTTATGTGTTGATGCAAAGCTTACATATACAACCATAAACTTAAATGCTAATAAATGAAACCTTTTCGAGCTTAAATTTTCATCTCGTAAAAAATGAACAGAGTCTCACTACAGTAAGGAGAAGATTAATAGACTACAGTAAGGAGAAGATTCAATTGACTGTAGATGAAAAATAATGCCTCTAAGATGAGTGCATCTCATTCAAGCAGAAATGACTTTGAAAATATTTTTTTTTGAAATCAATATTGTGAAATAATCAAGATACCAAATGCTCAACAACGGATCTGGATTTGACTTACTTCATCAAAATTAAGTATCCAACATATAACAGCAGTAAAATTATGCTTTCATACCTTAAAAAAAGTAAGCAAAATCTTACGATGAGAAAGCAAATTTATCTGTGTAGAAGACATGAAAAATGAAACGGAAATATGATATATTTTGCCAGATTGGTAAAACTCCTCATTTACTTTTTTAGCTTGGGAATGAAAAGGATCATGTTTAGTTAACTGCATTAACTTTTGACTGCATAAAACGTAAAAACCAATTCTTTTCCTTTTTAACTTAGCGGTATATTTCAACCTATAAATCTATGATAGGAAACACAATATGTTTCAGCTTTTTCATGCACTTTCATGCAGAACAAAACAGTTGTTCAAAAACATCTACTTGATCACAAAAACACTTAATGTTGTAGTTGAAGTAATAAAAATTTGTTAAACTCTATAGAATTATCCATCCTACATATCCGTAACCCACTGTTCTAAGGGCAAACATTTGCCCAAATATAGAAAGAATATGCCACAATTTGTTATCTAGTAACATATTAAAGTATGAAGGTTTTGAAAGATGTACCATTCTATATATCCATTGCTCATTACCTGAAATAGTTTAAAGAAAAACAAAATTTATTTCTACTTCCTGGAGAAACCAATCAAAACACAACTGTTATGAAGAGCTGCTAATTCTTTAAAAAATTGGAAAAATAGTAGCAAATAATAGAATTAAACAATTGGCACTGTAACTTGGAAAATGTAAAAATGCAGCACTCCCAGCTTAGGGCTTCATTTGGCAATGAAAGGCCATTGATGGAATAACTTATAAAGACAGAGTTTAAACAAAGAATATGTGAGCAATTAGACTAAACCAGCAAACAAAATTGGATTCAAAAGAAAATACAAATCTACAAATCTAGTTTTTCTCGATAGTTTTTTAAATAATTTTTAGCTACTTAAGTTTTAGATACTTTAATCTTTTAAGTTATATATGAACATTGTCTATTAAAAGTTATTAAGGAAGCAGGACCCTGTTGATAACAGTATGTAATTACTGATAGGTTATCCTGTTAAAATATTCGTATATTATTATTATTTAAATCATGAAGTTTCCTAAATTTACAATGAGTTAAGGCAAAGATTTATTATATATCAAATGCAGACTTCATTACTTTAGATAAAAGCTTATTATCATCAAGATTAAAAAAACTGTAGAAAGGAAATATGCAGGCATTGACTCACTCCAATCAGTGCAATAATACTAATGCAATATGCAAAACTGTCACGGCATAATGGCCACCGAGTTAGCTTGGTTTCCTGTGAATAGATAACTGCAAACCTTCTAAATCATAAAAGTATGAGGGGGAAGCTAAATATTATTCACTGATGAGTTTTTTAAGAGAAAGCTGCCTTATAATGATTTAAGAGTAAGGGCAGTGATTTAAATCATCAACTTGAACAAAATGAACAGGAAGCAAATGTATCCAGGACCATAAACCACCCTGAAATTGGTGTTGTTTTTTTGAGAATATCAATGGACTTGCTCCCTTGGTGGAGATAAAAACAAAGGTAGCAAGATAGATGGAAAAACAGTGACATAATAATATTAGCTCTTTTGAAATATATCATATAGAAGTTGTATCAGCAGGAGGAAATGAGGCTGATGATTCTATGAACAGCACTTGGCAACTTGAAGATTCAAGCAACTTAGAAGGGGAGTAGAACTTCCTCTCAAAAGCTTTGAAGTGATAGAATATATAACATGATACAAGTTTTACCTGGCCAGCCCAAATGCTAACAAGAGCCAATATAATAAGGATATTAAACACTGCTGATCCAACAATGGTCCCAGTGCCAACATCGCCATGAGTAATGAGCAAGCCTAATTTATAAAAACAATAGGCTTTATTGTGTGTTAATCATATGTCTAATCAATCACTTGCCATGTGGACAGCATTTCCCCCAAAAAACAACAGATTCCATTAAAAACAATATGACAATATTAATGTGTCATATAATAATAATACTAAGGTTTGATGGGAATTATCGAGCACCTCAATCAAAGTTATCAACTTCCAACATGCACCCTATGATAAGGGAATGGTACCTCAAGACCTGCTTTATTGAGGTTTTCAACTAAGCATCTCGTCTTAGTAAGAAATCAATGGACCAAAATAGCAAGAGCACTACATAAATCACTACCAAAAGACAAATGGAACAGTAAAATCTTTAGTAACATTATCTTGAGAAAAAAAAGCTTGAAAAAGAAAGAATTTTGTACCAATTAATGATGTAAATAACTCTGGTGCAGAGCTACCAGCTGCCATAAATGTTGCTCCAGCAATGTCATCATTTAGATGCAAATTCTGAATATAAAAATTAATCAAATTTTAAACAAATTTAAACATTAAAGTTAACATTGAAAAATATATTAATAGCATGCATTCTGAATAAGCAAATTTTTGAAAAAGCATGCAAGACAATTATCATTGTATTCTCAGACAGATTTTGGAAAAAAATTAACGGGAAACCATAAGAGTTAAGTCTTGTTTAGAATAAAAATTATTACACTTCTATTGGAAATTTTTACTATGAACCCTTTAACTATTTTGGTTAATTAAATTTCCACAGGATACATGGTTATTGCTGATGAACTGCCATGATTTTCTGAAGTGTTTTACATCCAGTATAAATATGAGAATCAAATATCATTTTTACTACATTTTAACCAACCTTTGAAAACATAAGTTAGTGAATAAAAGAAATTGTAGAAATACCTCACAAATGCAATCTAAAGATGCAACAAAATAGTCATCACAAACAAACGCCAGTGCTAGAAACATGTAGATTGACTAAAAACAAACACCCTACTGTTAACAACAGTCACCAAATATGTTCTGCAAAATGCAAATTGCAAAACAACCAATCTTGCAATACAACAAAATCTAGTCTTGTCAGCAAATATTAATCATATTTAGAACATTTGACATTGAAAAAAGGCATTCAGTAACATGTTAAGTTCAAAACTGTTACTTTTATGGTCTCTAGCCTACAAACTTGATGTTCTTTTACTATTTCTCTTTTATCAAGTAATCAAAAGGATTTTTTGTTCAATTTCAAATAGGTAATGATAAGTTTTTCATGTGAAAATTATATTTTATTTTTTCAAATAATGGTTGTTTTTTTCTTAAAAAAAATTAAGTGTGAGTCTGAATTTGAAATGCTTTCCTTACCACCATGATGTGAATGACAACAGCCCCATGCCTCAACTGCTTGAGGGAAAAGGGATCTTGAGGAAATTCCTTAATACCTGTGAAATAAATACAATTATATATATAAAAAGAGAGATTTGGATAAAAAGATAGCTTTAAATGTCAAGGCTTAATCAACGAGGGTAAAATTGTTAGGAACAATTTGATGTAAAAGGCAAAAGTGAAAAAGGGTTTGCAGTTTTGTTTGCAGAAAAGTAAATTAGTAGCACACATTCAGTGGCAGAACTAGAAATTTAGAGGGGGGTCTCCAAATTTAGATATTACTTAATAGTGTGGTGAAGAGTTTGGCAAAAGACCGTAGCTTTTGGACCAGGGCTCTAGGGACACCCTAAGGCCTCCAGCAGGTCAAGGGCTGGGCCCTGGTGGGGATCCAGGGGGCAGAGCCCTTGGAAGCTACAGAGATTTCTCATTTTCTGAGGCCTGAAAATGGCAAAGGATCATAAAATTTTCTTTTTTTAATTGCAATAAAACACAAGAAATGCAATAATCTCCAAGTCTTAAATCACTATCCAAAATAACATGAAAAAGGCAAAGGGAGGGGGGTTTCTGGAAACCAGGAACCCCCCCCCCCCCTGAATCTGCCCCTAACATCATAAAAAATGGCAAATGCAGTAGCTTTTACTTACTTGGAGGAATACATGAAGGTCTGCTAGGAGATATTTTGCTGTCATTTTTAGTTGGGTTGGGTTGACTGGAGGTATTTTTAAAAGAATGCCACAAAAGGTGACGTGGTCCACGTGACATAGCAGTGCTATAGGCATCTAGAAAAAAAAAAGTAATAACAACACAATTGACCTAATGCTTGTTTGCTGGAAAAAGTAAATTTTTGGCCGTTTGATGGTGACTTCCTGCATGGCTACCCCTTTTTTAGAGCAACAGTTTTCTCAACTATTGTGCCTAAAATTTTTGGCAGAATTTATAAAGGTTTATATTGGAGAATCTATATTGGAGCGCTTTCAAGGTTTAACATTTGATTCTGTGATTTAACCCTAGAAACACTCAAGATTTAATTTTGTTTCAGGTTCTATGCTCAGGTATCCTTTCTAACACTGGTGCAATATTACCAAAATTATCCTCAAAAATTGCATCGCTAGGAAGTAAAATCCGTTCGTCTTCCCATTCTCAATGGGGACCCTTGAATGAGCACAGGCCACTTACATCTTCCGTTGCAAGATTTGCACAAAAAACTTGTTTAATATGACATTGATCACAAGCTAAATGCATTGTAATAATCGTCAAATACAAACTTTTTGAAATAAATATGTCTGAATAATAACATTAACCTGGATTGACATTGAGTTTATCTGTACATAAGCCTCGTATTTTTAAATTATAAGCGGAAAAGAAAACTATTATTGCCAGAAATCCAATTGTTGTAATTTGCAAACTTGCGGATTTACGATGTCTCACTAAATATGGTTTTCTTGTTTGCACCATACTTTTTCGAAGATCGATGTCAAATGCCGACATGTTGAATTGTGCACGTAAACAAACAGGCTTGGGCATGCAAATCCAATGGCTTCTATCAATTTTTCTTGCGTATCATTAAATCACAACTGTGAAATCCGGATAATTGCTTTACAGAATACTTTAAAATCGAAAGAAAACGATCAATGCTTTCTGACTTTGCCAGAATATAAACCCATCTTCGTGCATTCTAAAATGCAAAGAGCGATCCACAAAACTCGAATGAAAGTCACGTGCAATAGCATTCGCGAAGAATCCTGTTGCATCCCGTGATAAACGGTGACGTTGCGTTCATATGCAAATTGTGTTAGTTTTTTACTTTTCCTTGCTAACGCATCCGCCCTGAAATAATGAATCTTTTCCTAAGAAAGAACAACTGCATGCCCATATCACCAATGGCGGAAACTCAGGCTCTTGAATGGGGGGGGGGGGGGGGGGCTCTGTACAATATTTTTCCGACAAGATAAAAGAATTTTAATATTATTAACATATATGTCAAGACGCTAAGCAAACCAGGTGCAAATAAGAGCAAATAATAAGTTGAATAAAACAGCAATTTTCATTTTGTTTTTTACTGTACCTACAACATGATGAACTCGAAGAGCTCGCAAATTTTAAAAGAGGTCTTACTTGCCCTTGCCTTTCAAACGAAGTACATATGCATCACAACACAAAAGCGTTATGCACATTATACACATTATGCCCATCGCACAATGTCAAAATTAGAACATTAAAAAGATCAATAGTGTGTTCAAAATTGTCATAGAAGCAGGGATACGTTTTAGATACCTGGTTTATACTTTATATATTCAAAATCGTGTTAGAAGCAGCACGATTTAATTTTCCTCTTTTAATTTCTGCATCTGTTTTCTTGTAAAACTGGAAACGATGCTATTAGACATGCTAATAACTTCTGAAATATTGATAAATTAGTAACGAAACACTTGATGACCGATCTTTCAATCTCTATTTTAAATAGGCAACAATGTCAAGTTCAAGACCATGGTCCATCGGTCTTTGTCGCTCAATTGAGAAGATGGCCAAATCTGAAATCCGTTGCTGGATCATTGTTGCTCTTAGATAAGATCTTATTATCTTGAGCTTCGAGAATGCGCTTTCTGCTTCAGCACATGTGGCTGGAATGTTTAAAAGTACTTGCTACAGCTTTTTCAAGTTCGGAAAAACTTTACAGAGCTTAGATTTGCGCAGAAATATAAAAACATATTTTGCGTTTCTGCATTGGGATATCTTTTCTTTAATTTTGAAGACTCTCCTGTTTTTTTCTGCTCAGTGATGCACTCCTTTGTAGAAATGTCTATCACGTTTCTCTCTTTGTATCTGGTTTGAAACATAGAATACTCCCTGCGTACATCTTCATATATAACCAGATCCATTTTCACCAAAATCTTGAAGGAGATTTTAGGCAATGTAGATTCTCCTATGATTATCGTTTTAGTAAACATTTTGGTGTTGTACATTGATAGACCCCGTTGATTAATCTGTTTAAAACAGAGGTTTAGGGCTGTTTATCTCTTATTTTTATATATGGCTTCGGCGTCAGCACAAGTACTGAAAGCATTTAAAGAAAACGCGAAATTATTTCTCCTGATTGTAACAGATGTGCTGTTAAACTTTTCTTGCAATGATCTCAATACCTGCATTTCCAATTTTTCAAATATGCAAACAAAAAACTTTTAGCAAACTTTCACTGACACAAAAGTAAAATAAACAACTGCACAAAGTAAAGTGTGTTGCGAAACAGTCACTAAATGCTCTAAAATTAAGAAAATTTTGCCCCCATCCCAGAGGCGCCGGAAGCTTCATGAGGCGGCGGGGGCAGAAACAGCGCAAAGGGCACCTCAAGGTCAGCACAGCGGAGGTGATTGGGGGCGTGGCATCAGGGAAATTTTGCGTGACAACACCCTTTAAGATTTCGAAAAACGAAGGCAACCGCATTTTAGCGTAACTAAGAGTTGGTTTTACGTAGAAAACATTCATTAGATTTTTGAATTAATTACATCTCTGCAAAAATCTCTTGGAAAAGTTGGGGATCCGCACCCTACATTTCTCCTCGTGGCTCCACAACTGCTCAAGATGTCAAACTTTGCTAGCGAAACAAATCAGGAATTGTTGTTAAGCATTTTATTCGGAAAATTCCTCAGATCATAGTGTAAACTTCAAAGAATCGTTCTGAAGATTATTGTGGTTGCAGTAAAATAATGGTTCCAAAAACTTGATATAGTATAGACGATAATGTACGCACAAAATTTTTATTGAATATTCATTTGCCAATGATGTTATGTGCAGTGTAACACAGAAAAGAGTCGAAAGTAAAGCATGCAGCCAATTAAATAGAGAGAAGGAACAAGTTCAAGCAATTAAATTGTGTTATTGCTTGCAGAGATCTTTCAACTTCCCAGCAAATAATTTCTACTGGTTTCCACTATAATTTCAATTCTAGTGGCAATTTGATTAGCATTTAGTTAATGATAAGGCACTTTGCTGCCCCTGGCTGCCCCCGTACCACTAGGGCAACGGGGGCAGTTGCCCCTGCTGTCCCCGTGGCTCCGGCGCCCTTGCCCATCCCCCTATCAATATCGCCAGAACAATAATATTAATACCAAAATAGACGACACATCAGTAGTTTACTGATTGCTATTGAGAATTTAGTTTGCAATAGCAGAGCAGAAATCAAAGCTGTGCTGAAGAAGTAAATTATGATTAAAACCTCGAAAGGATCTGCAGGAGCTCAAGCAATCTTAAACTTGATACTCTTTCGCTGTTTCGTTTTGTTTTGTTCCAATGATGTCGCTTGTTGTGTCTTTTCCTGTGGTCACGATCGAATCGAAGATACAGCCACACTTAACGCATTCAATTTTTTTAAGTTTTGGAGGCATCCTCACAGGCGAGCAATTCTCTATCCACTCTATAACAACTCAAATAACACTATAACACTCACTTACGTTACTGCGCTGCATGTTTCTCCCTTAAAGTTAACAAAATTAATTTTAATTGTACACAGTTGTTATGGTTTCTCCGGTTCACAAATAATGATTGCCTCTGAAAAGCTATGCTCAAAAAGGAAATTGCCTTCAGAATTGGTATCCTAAAATTTCCGACAAATGCTTCATTTTTTTCCGACGGATTCATGAGTGAGGGGGCTTGCACCCCCCAGAATTTCCGCCTCTGCATATCACTAAGGGCATACCAGTTTATTGCAAATCTCTAATTTGCACGGGCGTACCTGACCTTTTTTGAGTGGGGGGGGGGGGGGGTGTAGGTGAGAATTTACCGACGAAAAATGCGTAACATTCTTTTTTTATATAACAATAGATTTTATGATAATAATGAGGCTCAAAATTGGTGAAGTTTAAGAATATTTTAAGAATAGTGTCAGGCTCAAGATCTTGTGAATTAAGAATATTGAGGCTTTAAATATTCTTATAAAAAAAGAGTGTATACATAGTAACTGATGTCTCGTTGAAAGGATCTCTAATATTCTCCAACCTAAAGCATTGTGCTTT
The DNA here is from genome assembly GCA_964019065.1 of Catostylus mosaicus. NCBI lineage: Eukaryota > Metazoa > Cnidaria > Scyphozoa > Rhizostomeae > Catostylidae > Catostylus > Catostylus mosaicus. The sequence continues at coordinate 154,916 of OZ025188.1, read as the reverse complement.
CCCTGCCACCTCTTAACTTTCTCCTTATAAAAGATTTCAATTTAAAATTAGATAAACAGCCTGGCACAATACATTTACATTCTCAACGTTCATCTACAACCTCAGTAAAAATGGCTTTTCTAGGTTCTTTAAAAATATCAGCACATTTTTCTCTTGGCTGAGAATCAGCATCCGTAATTTCTGTGCAACCAGCTGTTTTGGGAAAGAGAGAGGAAACACCAGATAAAAGAGGAAGCACAGGCTTTGGAGGGAGAGGTATGAGCACCTTGCTTTTCTAGAACAGCACCTTTTTTTTGGGGGGGGGGAGGGTAAAGAAGCATGACAGAAGTTCGAGGTTGGACTATCGGTCATTTCTATTTGTTTGACAGGGACATCACTGCGAGGACTCTGAGATTTGCATGCTGAATTAAGTGGAGAATCAAGGATTAATACCAGATTAGCATGCTTAGAACGAGGATGACGTAATATTCTATCAGGGATTAGGCCCCAACAAGAACAGAGCGATGATTTAACGTCCAAATGCAATGACAAGTCATGAAATTGATATTCTTGGCAAAGAAAAATCCATTTCTGAATAATTTTTGGCTTTCTCAATGAGAATGTAAATTTAATTAGAAGGGCACATCATGCCCCCGCTGCCCCACGTGTGAGGCCTTTCCTGCCTACCAAGAGCCTCAGTTCAATTGCAAACTCTGTTGTTCTGAGTTACATCGACTCTCTCCCCACTATTAAACAATATGAGCGCAAATAAATGTTCTACTAAAACTTTAGAAGCAGTGTGCACGTGCTATTTTTTCAACAGACTGACAATCCAGGGGGTAAACCATTGCTTATAACATTTAAACTGGCTACAAATACATCAAAGAATTGAGTTTGCATTTGCTGTATTAAAGTTTCAAATTGTGAATGAGTTGGCACCACCTTGCATGTCTTCCCTATTCACTCATTCAAAAAATGTGCATACCACAAGGTTTGCAATGTGCACACCAAAATGTGCATACCACAAGGCCACAACACAAGGTTTGCAGTTTGTAGGTAACTCACCACAAGGTAACTCTTTTTCTACCTGTACATGAATCACGAAATTTTTTTCATTTCTCAATTTTTGAATTTATATTTGTAAACCAGGCTGAAAAAGCTGTTAGTTTAGTCCTTTAAATTACATTAAGAAAGAATACATACATACAATTTCAAAGATGGACTATTTTTATGCCGATAAATTTCGATTTAAAAATTGTTTAAATGGCTGTGGGTATTGCTATATGAATTAAATACAACTCGTGACTACAAGAACGTAAACAAAAAACAACTAGATTGACAGTGATCGATATTTAAACTTCATAATCCATTAAACTATTGGAGAAGGGGTATTCTTTAAACGGAATCTGTCCATGTTCCCTTTAATGCGCAGATTACAGTAAAAACCTAGTGTTACAAAACTTCATATAGGTAAAATGTAATAAGTATTTCAAAAATATTTGACCTTATTAACATTTGATTTTTATGAGAATGAACAATGTCCAAAATGAACATGCCAATGAAAAAAAACAGTTACATTGATAGCATTCAATAGGAGATTATTTACAAGGGCATAAAACCGAATTTTTCTGACTACCTTGTATTCAAGGGCTTGACTTCTCAAACGACACGTTAACTGACTGCTTGCAATGCGATAAAGGTTAAGCCATGATAACTCATAATTAAAAAGTTCTTTATTTACATTGTGTGAAAATACCATATCGCCCAAAAACGTTCATTCTACATGACCAATAACTGTTAAAGAACGCTCAAAATACTTCACATGCAATTAAATTTTAAGTCCTCTTCGTTTTTCCAAGAGTTTTTCCTTTGCAGCATTGCGATTGTTTTTGAGGTTTGTTTTTCTTGCTTCCCTGCAAAATGACCAACAACCTTTCATCAAAGCAAATCAATTATTGATTAAGATTTTAGTATGATTATAGTTGTATAATGTCTCATAAAAGAATTCAAACCATTGGCATTAGATAAGGTATGCACAAAACAGCAGATGCACTTAGGATCGAATGGCGGTTTAAATCCTTAGTTATTTCTGAATTTTCAATTAAGCTGACATGTTTTAACAAACAAGCTAATTTGCTATAGAATGAAATATCAACTGATACAAACAGATAATACATTGAGTGTATGAATAAAACCATTGAAATACTAAAATATGCTTAATACTAGCTATAACAAAGTGCAAGTTGATTCAGTTGTAAAACTGATTGAAACGAAGCCGTTGATACTTACTTTCTGTCTCTTTCTGACCTGTTCATAATTTTTATGCTCGTTTGTCGTTGTTCCAATTTATTTTCCTTATTGACGTATGTTTGATCAAGACCACGTAGTTTACCACGATGAGGTTTGTATGTCAATGGCTTTTTAAGGCTTTCTTTCAGGTCAAATTTCTTTACATCGCTGTTCTTTTCCGACATATCAAACTTCGGAACTGGTGATCTGAAGATGCAATATGATAGCATTAAACCTTTTATACATATGTGATTCGCAGAGAATGCAAATGAGACAGCTCTTCTCAGGACGTTAAAAATGCCACCAAGAGCTTTTTAAACTTAAGGTAAAATTCATTTTGTGTTCCAAATCAGGGACAGTCGTCGATAAGTAAAGGCTGGTATCAGCTGCAAGGAGAGAGTTGGCACCTAAACTAAATGGGTAGATTTTTGTTTACCTCTCTGGAAATATAAAGTGAAATAAAAACGAAGCAAATAAAAGATGGAAGACGTCACTTTAATTGCTAAGTTAGCTGAATATCTTGTGAATTAAAAATGGAAGAGAAAAATTAAATGAATCATTTTTAAATGAAACTGGCTCAAAAATAAAGGACCGTGGGAAATGCAAACACCTGAAGTCAAACATTGTTTTACGAGATGATGTCCTTTCTGTCCGCCATGAATCAACTTTTGATTTCACATTTGATAAATCAAAAACATGTCTTGGTGTTCCAATTGATGTTTTGCCCTAAAATTGATTATAAAAAGGTATTTCATAATTATTTGATAGATTAAAAAGAGAACAATTAATTGCTTAAACAGACTCATGGTACATGACAACATAAATCTCCTGCATTAGACATTATCTTGAGTTCTGATGCAGATTTGCTTATTTAAACTAAGAATGCTTAATTCTAAAACATTTACTTTTCGCATCTAGTCATATGACTAAAGGTTTATCAGAGGTCAAAACAAAACTGAATCATACCTTTGGTATTACTTTTCGTGTGTGATTTCTTTGCTTGTTTGATGTGACAACTTCTGCTGCACTCTTTGCAACTGTCTGAAAAAGAGTGGAATGTTGCTAGATGAAAATCAAAACTTCCTGTTAATCAAAAATCTATTTTTGTATCAACATTTACTGCTTCACAAATAAAGCACCAATGAAATAAGCAAAATACACAAAATCTAATAAAGAATAAGGTCATTCTTACCTTAGTCAGCCTTTGCAAATTCATTAAATCAATAACAGGAAAATTAAATCTATAACTATCCACTTGTAAAGTTGTCTTATTTGCAAGAATCATGGTAAATCTCATTTTTGTGGTTGATCATAAGATAAGAAATAAGCAAAACCTTTGATGTTACTTTTGGAGTGTGATGGCTTTGTTTCATTGATGTAAGCACCTCTACTGCACCCTTTGCAACTGCCTGAGAAAGTAAAACAGCTTCAAAAATTACAGGTGTATTGAGATTAAATATCTCATAATAAATTGATAGGAATTGCTCACACTTAAATGTAATTTATTTTGATACAAAGATATTGATTCAATATAAAATACTACCTTCAATGAAAATTTCAACTGATTTGCCCTTTGCCTTTTTTTATCAATATAATCATCAATACTCTCCATTCTATGATAAGAAAAATCAAATCTTTAACAAATAAAGCATTTCTACAGTTTTATAACAGAACTTCTATTTCTGGTAACTGGACTTGAAGGTAGGTCTTTCAAGGGAGTATTCAGTCATAGCATAGTTTTATAAAAGACTAGCAAAATAACTACTAAGCAAAATAAAGAAGCAAGTGAATGGCTAACATTTCAAACTTCTTCAATGTGCCAATTTTTTTAAAATGTTAATCCTCCGATTTATAAATTGATCATTATAAAAATAAAGTGGAATAACAGACTTACTTATTGAAGCTCTTCTCATGAATTTGTTTGAAGTTAATTGGCCTCTTATCTGAAATTCACAATACAAATTGAAGATATAAATCTAACAGTAGTTTTTCAAATTATTAAGGGTATTCTGTATTTAAATTTCAATAGATTGTCAACATCACAAACACCAAGAAAAAACTAAAATCACAAAATATATGTGACAGAAACCTATCTGATGTATATATATAAAAGCAATTTTAACATGGAAAGTTGTGATCTTGTCAAAGTTAATATTTAATTAAATTCAAAATTTAAAATAATGCATATTATAAAATTTGAAATGTATTCACTGGAATAAAAAGGAGACAAACCTTTTAAGATACCACCAGCAAGCTTTGGAATTCTTGAATTGTTTGCTACAGAGTATAAAGCATACCAGGTTAAACACAAATTCAGACAATTAGCTGTCATTCTGTGGTAAATTAATAAGTTAACAATTTTATAATCAATTCCAGTCAAAAGTTTCACGGGACTGATATTTTAAGTGACGGATAATTCACTAAATAAGGTCTTAAAAAGGTGCCCAAACTTTTGTAAGCCTAAGGGAATAAAACTGCATTTTTACTTTATTTGATCTTATTTTATTTCAAATGAATTTTTATGCAATACATTACCCTTTTTTATGCTTGGCACAATATTTTCGCTTTCATGGATGTTTTGGTTGCAACCATCTTCATTTTTTTCTTTCAAATCTTTATCATCTCTGACACAATTTTTTTCAGTTTGTGGTTCTCTCTAAAGTATAAGTTTGAATGATGAAAACTCAGTTATGTTCAAATAATGCATTGTAATAAGTAAGCTAACTCTTTAATGCTAGTAGATGACACTCAAAATGTTATTTGGCACAGAGCAATAAGTTCATATTATTTGAAAAATCCAAATAGGTATAAAAGCTTAGTTAAAACAAAAGATAGTGAAATGTTAAGTCAACTTACGTTATTTACAGACAGAACCTCTTCCTGTGGCTGATGTACAGTGAAACATTCAATGAGATCCTTTATTATATCAGCATTCTGAAACAATCAATGTCAATGTCATTGGATTAAAACCAACCATAACATAACAAGGTATCATGGTCTCATCAATAATCTAAGGTCAATTTACCCAAAGCAAATGTTGCAAATCCTCAATCAATGTCCTTAGAATCCTTGCACTAAGATTTGTAATGTTTTAGTTTGAATATTATTTCAAGTGAGAAGTTTCAAAAATTATATACTATATATTATTATCATTACTATCTTTTATCTATTTTTTACTATCTTTGAACATCCACAAAAAATATTTGCCTTACTCAAAATATGTTCTATCTAAACTATCTTGGCACTTGACAGTTGCTGATGTTTCAAATTTTGATAACACCACCTTGTTGCATGTACGCACATGGCTAGACCTTCTTTTCAGTGTTTCAATTATTCATCTCACTCTTTTTAATTTTCGATCCAAATTTCTTCAACAACTCCTGAATGCCTTTTGTTGAAACTTTGCAAAAGTCAGATTGCTCTTTCTTCTTTGCTATTCAGAATGACTGTTCTGCCATGTTGTTGGATGCCAGGTATATCTTAACAAGGTCAGTATACTTGGCTCTCCAACTCTTTTCTGAACATCCTGGCATCCACTTTACAGTGTATCAAAAGAGTTACTCTATTTATAGGTCTTCAATCATGTCTTGAAAACATTACCAGGTCATTAAGTTTATAAACCTTCCTCTCAGCTGTCTAGGTATACAAAATCAATCCCCACAAAAAATTCTCTGACATTTGCATTGATATGAACCACAACAGTCAGCATAAAATTGGCTTAAATTATATTAGAATATACTTGTCAATAACACTCGTTGAACCTATGCTAACATCATATTATAATTAACATTAAAGTTCTTATTCCTTAATTAAAAAGTCATTAAGGTATTTACATTGATTTTAAAACAACAGTCCAAAGAGCTAGACTTCAAAGTCTTAAATATTTCATTTCGCTTGTGGCAGTTCTGTCAGGGGTTATCATCCCCATTATTTCAGTTAGCTTTTGCTGACTTCCGCTTCAGCCTATTCCACTTTGCAGATGATGAAGATAAAGCAGGTGTTGACCGCACCATCCTATGGGGAACCACGAGGCTGGCTTGATCATGAGTTAAACAATGTTGTGCTTCAAAAACTTATATCTAGGCCTTGACTTGTATTTTAAAATACATACATACACACATCATTGTTTTCATAACGCAGGTTAGGAGATAAGGGCGGCCTCTAGATGGCCCATGTGGACCTGCAACTTAAAATTGAAAATATAAGGAAAACTTAATAGGCCTACTACTTAAAATTTACAATTTTAAATAATAAAATGTGTTAAAATAATACCGTATCTTTGCAACAAATACCATGTAATAAGTTCGTGATAATTACTTCACTATTCAAAAAAATCATGTGCATGACCTTGTCTCATTAATTCTTATCATCCATATGTTGTTCCTAGGAACTGTGGTACGACCTTCATTACCGTTCGGCTGATGCAAGTATCGATGAAGCTTCATACGCATACTTGAAATGTAAGAAAATACAAACTCACTTTTTTGTTGGCTTTAATGCCATGAAGCTTGGCCATTTTCTGTAAAGCCGGTCTTTTTAAAGCGAAAAGTTCTTCTTCTTTCGCCATTGCCATTTTCTCACAACGAACCTTTGTTTCAAACTCAACCGCCAAAACCATCCTCTTCAACAACATATATTTTGAATTGAGTACCAGTCCCTTTTGGTTCTGTCAATGCGACACGCGCGCAATCGTGAATTCCATTTCAAAGGATTGCATATGCTCCTCAGCAACATTTAAAGTGTTTTTGCAATATAAACAGAAGTAAGAAAATTATAGAGCATCAATTAGACTTGTTTTCCAGGTTCTAGTTTCAAAAGCACCCAATTTGTAATTCAGCCCCAGCAATGATTTGAACATCTTTTGACAGGCAGGTTTTTGGTGAAGGGTCGAGAATTTGATTTATAGCATTATTTTTAAATAAAGATTTTTTGTAACAAGACTAGCCTTGAATGCAACGTACAAAACAGAAATTGGTAAATGCAGTGCATGGGCACAAGGTATTCGTTTTCCATGCGCGTGCTAGTATGATATGTCAAGTTTGCATTTACATGTAAAAAGTAATGGCGACTCTTCAGTGCCGTTCCGTTGTGGATAAGGGTGATCTCCCGTTACAACATAACCTGAGCGTGCAAAAAGATACATGTGGCCTAGTACTTTTCCAAACTAAATCTTTGTCAACAATGTCCTAATTTTCAGAAATTTGAGAACAGTCAGATTGTCACCAGATGAACAACTTTGTCCAGATCTTCTCTGCTCGCAACTTAAGGTTATCCCGTTGTTGTATAGTGCTGAAACAGATTGATAAACAAATGAAAAAAACTTTTTGTGGTTGAAAAATCTTTGTTATTGTTGCAGTCATCTAAAGGATCGCAAAACTGCTCTATTTACATCAAACTAATACGTAGATTATTTACATTTATATACCAACAAATTAGATTCAAATTCAGCCATTCGCCAAGGGCTAAATGAGGGTTCATGTGAAAAGCCAAGAAGAACGAGGGAAGACAGATTGTAAATGTAGAGAACACACTTTATTAAATTTTGAGTGAGTCTTTCTAGCGTTCATTTGTTTTCAACATCCCTGCCTCAACTTAGTGTACACCAAATGGCGTTATCTAGGAATGGTGGGCCTAATTCAAGTCTTGTATTTAAAATGTGAGCAATTAATAAGGCGGTAAGTATTTACTAATTTGTTGAGCATTTGATACATGTAAGATACAATTCCAACTATTCATAATTACACATATTAATTAAGGTACACAAATTATTCAACAACAAGAATTGGGTCAGAGTCTGTAATACTTGTTACATCAACATTTTCATCATTTACTTTTGTGTCCATAGCTTCTTCAACATCATCAGAGCCTGAATTTACTTTCTTGTTGTTTGAATGTGTTTTCATATGTTTTGATAAATGATCACTTCTTGTAAACCGTTTGCCACACTCTGAGCATGAAAACCTTTTCTCACCAGTATGCGTCCTCAAATGTCTCTGAAGCTCATCGGATCTTGTGAAACTCTTGTTGCAAAATAACCAGTTGCACACAAATGGTCTCTCACCGCTGTGCCATCTTAAATGTGCCTTTAGATGTGAGGTTTTGCCATAAACCTTTCCGCAGCCAGGAATGTGACAGATGTGCTGTTTTGGTTTATTCGGAGAACTTCGACCCGATTGGCAATTAGGGCATTTGCATCGTCGGCATCTTCTTGTAACTCCAACTGCTGGAGAAGTGGAAGGGCGAATGCTGGTGGAGTGTGTTGCAACACCGGAAAAGCTTGATGCAAAAGATGGATGCCCAGTGGAGGAGGAACTAACGTTACTTGATAAATGAGGTAAGGGCACAAGCGAATTTGGGTTGACTAGTAAGTGTCCTGTCATGTTGGCCGGGTGGTTTAGCCATGACTGCAAAAGATGCTCATGTCCTACAGAAACGTGGCATGGTTGAGACGTTACACCTTTGGATGACATTGAAAAGGAACAATTATGTTTTGAAGAGCAGGATGGTACACGTGGCTTTGGGTCAAATGCAAATTGGTTATTTTTCTTCATGTCCGGAGAGATTGAAAGGACCGTAACTGGTGCAACAGGCACTTTTGAGTGCGAACTGGAACAAGGAAAGTCAGCTCTAAGATGTGATTCTTTGTGTGACACGTGGTCATGACAATGTGGCAACACTCTTGAATGCAAATCTGTCTGCCATGGCTGAAACAGTTTCTTTGCTTGTTCAACATCAAATACTGTTGCTTGCTGTCCGATTTTCTTGCAAGTTGCTGCTAACATGGCCAACGGCGAATGTGTCTTGTGATCCTGCAAATAAATCAATTCATTTCGGTTAAGAATCATAACTCAACGTTATTTTTCGGCTTTAAAACACGCATCAACAAAGTCAATGACATTGAACTGAAATTGGTTTGAAGCGAGTTAAATAAGTTAGCATGGTATAAATTCGCTTCAGTATGAATTGTCATAAAAACCTACAACAATTTTGACACTACTCAAAGAATTGCTTAAATAGTTTGATATTTAAAAAGGTAGTTTCATAAATCGATAATGCTGCCGTTAAAAGGAAAGCTTCTTTGTCAAATTTAAGGAGAAATCTTGAAATTGTGCTGCAAGATGTGTGACAATAGAACTTGAAACTTGCCGTGGACTAAGATGTCTTACAAAGAACGTGGGGGGAGGACGCTTAGCTTCAATACGCTAATTGGTTTTAAAAACAAAAATTTAGTCAGAGAAGGAGGGACATCACTTGATAAAAATAACAACATGGAACTATGTTTTCAATATAATGAAGCAGAGTTTACAGAATAACTAATAACAACTTCATAAATCATTTTATTGTATTTAATGCAAAATTATGCCATCCACAAACGTATTTCTGGGAGGCAAACAGAATGAATGAACACTATGTAAAAAAGGCAGCCCTTAAGAGATTATTCTTTTAAGTAAGTTGAAAATGAGCAGCAGAATTTAGCTCTATATCAAGGCACGGGTTAAAGTCAATCAGTAGAAAACATATTCAAAAAAGTATCAATGGTCATGGCTTGTTTGAACATTATTTCGGCGAAGTACACCATTTTCGACTTTTTGTGGATTATAACAAATTTCACAGGGCCTAGCTTAAACACAAAGCTAAACCTGATTGAGACTTAAATGATCGTTTCACAGGCAGCATTTTTTAAACTCTTTTCTTGCTTTGCCTCCATAGTTTTACTAATGAACAACAACAACAAAAACGTAGGTTGATACTTACGCATGCAATCATGAAACCTTTGCAGCCTGGCCCGGTAGGTGGAGACATAATTGGAGAAGTTTTGATCAAAAATCTTTTGATAAACTGACTAGAAATGCGATGTCAAATATCACGTACGCACTGGATAAGGCGAGAAAGACGAATGAATTCGGGTTTTCTCTCCTCCTACTTGTAAGATCCCTCAGCTGTTTCTAGCTCTTAAAACTACAAAGGATGCCGACTGAATAGAGCAGACATCAGAAGGGCCGCAAACCAATCATTCATAGAAGCGGCTTCTTTTATGTCATAGTGATGGACCGCCTCTCGCTGCGATTTGGCGCGCGTTAATAGGATTGCATTGTGTCAAAGATGAAATGGGTGGGATTTGGGCGGTCAACTAATGAATACATAGGAGGGAAAGAAATTAGTGCTGTTGATCAAAGGAAAATGCCGACAACCGTGAATTGTCATTGGTTGATTTAAAATAGAGAGATCGTGTGTTGACACATTCACGATATAATAACCAAACAATACGAGTTTCTATTGTTTATATCCGATCAATCAGCCCACCACACCATTTATGATTCAAAGATGGTCATCGAAAATTCTTTTGATGTATGCCGCCGTTATTATAATGTGAAAAGACTTGGGATTATCAATTCAGCTTGTTCACAAACAGGATTTATGCTGTGAGACTAAAAGAGACCGGCTTTGCTGCAAGTCTCCATGCTTTTGTGTGTTCGCAGAGCGTCAGTGAATTGAATTTGTAAGACGTTGGAAACCTTGGTTGGAAACCATATGAAATGCGACCTGATAACTGTGCAAATGTCTTATCCGCGGATGAATCAAAGACAGGCCTTCGCACGGCCTATTCAAACGAAAATCAGCTTGACGTTTCTTCGTGTAAATATAACTGCGAATTTCTAGCCTTGTAAACAGGCCTTGACTACCAATCAACTAATTGCTAAAACTAAGGAAGCGAGTATTACTAAAACGAATACCACTGACCACTGCTTAACAAACGTTAGACTGGAGACTGGGAAAGACTTGAACAAAACAATAAAAGCAAAGCCCAAATAAAACTCAACTTAACAAGGTTATTCCCGGATTTCAAAAAAATACTATCGCAAACATTTAATTACTGGGGAAAAAATAGCAAAATGTGGTTATCCGGATTGCTCAAGGGAACATTTACTTCGGGGTGGAGGCATCTTTAGGGGTAAATAGATAGGGACATGCCATTTTGTGAAAAAATTGGGGCCATAGTTCTATGTCACTGACCAGAAAGGTGCAGAGTCACAAAATAAATAGGAACATTTTGGTTTATAAGGGCACACTCAATAGGTACGTAACGCCAAAAATCGGCATTTTAACGCCCCATCCCTCTGTCATGCCACGTAACGTTTCATATCAACACCCCCATATCGTTACGTAACGTTTGAGAGCGACACCCCCTCCCCAGCACAAACTTGTAGATGTTTGCATATATCCTTGAAAAAAAGTTGTCCCGACCTCCTCATGAACGTCCGCCACATTCCGTAAGTCATCTTCATCTACCATCTTAAAAAACATCTTCGATGGCCCAGTGGGGGAAGGGGGATAAGATGATGAAAGCCACGCCATACAGAGTTTGGAGAACGCCCTTGTGACCACAGTGATTCTGTTTTAGAAAAGTTTGGAATAGTTAGATCTTTTCTGTGATCAATTTGTAAGACAGTATGCGTCTAAGAAACAAAACTTTATAATGGCCTACCCCTAATTTTTTGACGAGGCTAAATTACCATCACAAATTTATGGGGGTTTCTTGGTTTCCAGAACCCCCCTTGGCCATTTTGATATTATTTTGGATAGTCCTGGACCTGCTGGGGACCTTAGTGTCCCCCTAGACCCCCAGTCCACAAGCTACAGTCGTTTCCCCCAAACTCTTCACCAAATTATTAAAAAAATATCTAAATCTGGAAACCCCCCTCTAAACCTCTAGATCCGCCGCTGACAGTGGTGTTCCATGTCAAAACTGTTTTGTGTTACTGTGGAAATAAAACTGCAAATTAAAAAATTTCAAAACTTATTAAATTCAGCTAAGGTTGTTTCTTAACCTTTGAAAAATGAGAATCAATAATGAGAAAACCTTTTGCGTTGCATAGCGTGCTTTGTCTGATACCCTTAGCCCCAGATACTTTGCAACGCTCCGTCACGAAAATGGAGCATACCCACCCACCCCTGACCGTAACGAAATTATTGAATTTTCCCTAAAGATGCTAGTTGCATTAAATTGTTTCAGGTTCATAGATATGATGACTCCAAGTTTCTTCTTCTTGTAAAATGCCCCCCTCCCTCTGAGACATTTTCTTCCGCAAAAGCACACTTGATTGTATGTGTGTAAGATATCAGGTGCTTGCTATATTTAGCTAAACCCTTTGCAAACGTCCCAACCACCGCCTTAACAGACAATTCGTGACCAGAGCTATTTGGTTTCTATTCCATTTAGGTATGGAGTGTCTGGTAGGAGTGGCCAGGGATGCTTGCTGCACATCAGAGGACAGTGAAAAATAAGGTCAAAACAAGGGAGGAGAGGTAATTGTCCTCGCTGCTCCAATACATGTACGTGTCCCTGGGAATGACAGAGAAGCTGGTGTCTCACTCCAAGGGTTAGGTTACTCATAACTCAAAACAAAAAGGCTACCTAGAGAGCTGGAAGTGTCTCTATACATGGATTATTTCTTCGCAAGGCATTAGTTTTGAACTTTGCACAATGCACTTAGAGCAGACCAAATAAATGACAAGAACTGCAACCTCCCTTAATTTTTGATTGAAAAAATTTGTCATTGATTCGTAGTTTTCGTTGTTTGGAAGCTGGTGACGTTGCATTGATTAATCAGTTCATAATTGATTAATCAGTTGCATTTTTGATCGACTCTTTTCCTCTTTCCTCTCTGAGATCATTTAACCAAACCATTCTAACAATCTAAATTGTGCCTGCGGATTTTGCCAACAATCCAGCGTATTCAACGGATATGTTGCTATTATGCCCAAGTACTAGGCGACAGGAAGTTTTAGTGGTTTGCGTTTAACCTGAAAAATTACCACGTTATATATCATGGAATCATGAAGTTGGAAATAGCCCAGTTTTTGGAATTAAACAGATAAGAAATTTGTGCGTTTGTCTTAAATATACGATATTCAAGATATCCTTAAAATCGACTTAAAGCATAAAATGCGCTAAGTGTCTTTCGCATACTGCTCTAACTTAGAAGCAATTTTAGTCGCACCTAGGGTCGTCCCAAAAAACATGTTTTCAAAAAATTCAGTTCAAAGTTCTTCAGGGCATCTTTTAACATTTTAACTACTGGGCCGGCGGCCAAGTGGGCCATCTTCCTGGCCCAAATAAAAAGCACTTGTTAGGACCCTTTAAGTAAACAATTTACAATTTTTCCTCACTTGTAAATGGTAACAAGTCAGTCTGTAAGTCACTGTCGCTGGCAAGTGGGGGTAACGGCACACAGCAAGTAAGGATTACAGAAGATATCACAAGCAAATTCACAAGCTCAGTTAATTTCATCAGAGATTTCATCTAATGAGCCAGATGCTAGGAGCAGACAAGGTTGAACAGCTTGTTTGCATATCATTGGAAGACCTATGCCAAATTCATGTCCCAGATGAGATACAAGATACTGGCACATTTTATGCCCTAAAGTATCCTTTTTGACTTTGATACCACATAGTATGGCAAAAGAGAGAACTGTCTCTTGTTACAATAACATCATAACATCAGGTAGAGCCTCTTGAAAACCTGAATCAATAAACAATTACATTTTGACCCAAGATATGCAGTTTTTGAATTTTTGAAAAGAAAGCAGTGACGTCATAGAGAGCCAAATGCTCATATTAAGAAAGTCTTTTTAATTGAATCCAGCTGCCTTTGCCACGACATTTTAAGCATTTTATTTCAATATGATTACTGTATTCGATAAACTATCAAAGTTACTAGATCAGAGATACTGAGATTTAGATTAGCTAGAATTTATTGCATTTTTTGTTTACTTCATAATCAGTGGAGGCTTTTGGAATTTATTTGATCAAGAGGCATACAGATGAAACTTAGCCGCAAAGAGAATGGGGGACCTTGTCTGGGTTTAGGCCACTAGTCAAATTTCCTTAAAAGATGCCCAGTAGTTCTTCATATCTTTCATAATTAACAAAACTTCCCCTAAATGATGCCGCAGAAGGAATGGCACCTGAACTTAAAAAAAAATTTAAAAGCCGGGGGAGAGGCGTAACTATTCGTGGAAGCAAGTATAGGCGTGGAATCAAAATTGTAACGGTACTGTATTGTATTGCAGTTAAACAAATGTATTACTCATAACGCGGTTCGTAAAAGAGCAGCTTTTCTTATACATGTTACTTACATGGCAGTTAGACTACCAGAATTCTGTAGGGAAACTCATGGGTTCTAAATATAGAATAGATTAAAATAAATGAAGTGATAGTTTTTCTACTTTCATCTCATTTCAAGATGGTTATTGGATTAGTGGAAAATGCTGCTAATAAGCATTTCCGCTATTTAGGGAAATTATATTCTTGGATAGGACATCTTATTAGAAAATTAATGACAAGAAAATAGAAACAGTTTGGTATGTTTATTGCATGATAAGTTGACTGTTAAAAATGCGACGCGAAATACTATCGTATACTAGCGTATATGTACACATAAATGAATAAATAATTAAATAAATAAATACGTAAATAGATAAATAAATAAATAAATAAATAAATACACATACATAACAAATAAATGAATAAATAAATACATAAATAAAGGAATAAATAAATAAATAAATACATAAATACATATTCATAATAAATAGATAAATAAACAGATAAATGGATGAATAGATAAATAGATAAATAATAAATAAATGAACAAATAAATGTATTAAAAAGTAAATAAATAAATAGATAAATACATATACATAATAAATTAATAAATACATAAATAAATGAATAAATAAATAAATAAATAAATAAATAAATACATAAATACATATACATAATAAATAGATAAATAGACAGATAAATGGATGAATAGATAAATAAATAAATACATATACATAAGAAATAAATAAATTAATAAATACATAAATAAAGGAATAAATAAATAAATAAATACATACAAAAATATACATAATAAATAGATAAAGAAACAGATAAATGAATGAATAGATAAATAAATAAATAATAAACAAATAAACAAATAAATGAATTAATCCTTCTCTAAATCAAGAGATAAATTCACGAATACATACAAATAAGTAGAGCTATTGTTGTTAAGGGCATATTACATACACCTTTTTTTTTTATAAGAACACTTGGTTCCAGTTTCTGCCTGACGTTTCTTATTTTTCCGTATATTTTCAGCCTACGGTTTTTCTGATTATGTTTCTTTTTTTCGTTTCCGAATTTCCTGAGCATGGTAGTGTAAAAAAAACTGATATCGATGGTGTTGAACTAATTCTCTTACAATAAGTTTGCTTAATCGCTGTTTAGTACTTTATACTGTTCTGTTCTGTAGTAGATTGTTATTTTCGCTTGTTAATGATATTTTATTTCTTGAGTTTTTTGAATCTCAGCCTGCCCTGTTTCTTAAGTTGTTCTTATTTTTTGGCCAAATCTCAGCCTGGTGTTTCTTATAAAGGTTGTTCTTGTAAAAAAAACCGTGTGTCAATAATTGTCGTAAATTTCTCATTTTAGTTCCTTGAAAATATATCTAACAATCCTTTGATTCCCAAATCACTTCTAAGCTTTTTTGGGAGTAAGATACCCTAAACAAAATGCATAATAGCACAAAAACTACCGATCCCCCAACAAAGGTTCCGAACGGAAGTGTTTAAATTGAAGCTGACCCTTACATAGTTGTGCAGATTTGAGGCTACTTCCAATGAAAATTATTGCCGATATTTGCTTTGAGTCTCTGCAATATAGCCATGGGGCTCGTCTCGAAAGACCCCAAATGATTCCAGCAACCTCCTTTATTCTACTGCCTCGAATTCAAATAAAAACAATCATTTCAAGGAACTGAATCCCTTGAATTAAGAAAAATTCTTTCGCATTGTTTAATTCTGAACGAGCATTTGTAACCGTCCAGTTTTTCGAAGGTGAAGGCCTTGAAGCATTCCTCTCTAAAAAAGGAATTATTGCAGATCAGTAGAGTAACTACAAGAAGATCAGATAATTTTAAGCCCTTTCTGGATGTATTGGAAGGAATTAAATGGCAAAGATGATTGTCCGATTTTTAAATCAAGGTGTATTTAATGATGCGAATTACTAAACTATTTGATGCAATGGGTTTGCTTAGTGTTTTGTCGCGCAACTGCAACATCAAGACAATGGCTATTATAAATATGGTGATACACATAAATTCAAAATTATTGACTATTATTGTTGATTGATACTTTTGAGTCTTGAAATGATGTAAAAAGATATGTTTGGGTGTTTGGGTAAGAAGAAGAATATCCAAAACTAACCCTTCAAGTATGTCCGGCTCACAAGAATCCCGTTCGGGCATGAATCAATCATCATATAAAACTATTGGATTATGTTAACTGTTTAAAGTTTAATAGTTCATTCAGTTTATGAAATATCGGATTCTGTTCATAAACCGAATGAAAATGAAGTTTAATACCAAATAAATTACAAACCTGCCCCTCTTGAATTCCATAAGAAAATCCATTGATTTGTTTTAATTTATTTGAATTCTCAATTGAGGTTAGACTTCGTTCATTACTTTCTACTCGCTTTACTATATTATTAGGTTTCGGTAAAACTTCGGTCTTTTGACTTTTTCTTAATTTTCTTGCTGAAAGATGATTTTCTATTTGATTAGCAAGGCTGTTGCTACTGTCTATTTTAGTTGATTGATGTGATAACCCATCAGTTCTTCCATCTTTATGAATTTCAAGATCAGTTCTTGGTAGAACCCTATTTAAAGGCTCACGCAATCCTTTCTCTTTCCCGTACTGAGCCTTATGATAATTCTTGCTTTGATTTTTGATGCGTTGACTTTCGTGTTCTTTGAATAAAACTTCATTTTCTTCGGATTTTTCCCGTCTTCCCGAAGACGCATCGGTTTGTTGTGAAAGTACGTAAGTCTGTACATAGTCGTTATGTTTGTCTTTATCTTTTCTGTTATTGTGAACGTGAGAGCTCTGTAGGTAGCTATAGGGTTGCTTAAAAGAAGTCATGCCTGGACTGTGATCAAATTGTTTGGATGACTTTTTCCATGCATCTAATCGACGATGTACTTTCTCTTCAGTTGGAACTGATGTCTCCCTTGCAAGGTATGACAATTCGTTGGTTGTGGCCTCATTGTGAGGAGAGACCTGAAGAATTAAGTTTGTTCAGTTTCAAAAGAGTTATAATTATCATGTTTTGTTCCAAATTATTTAATGCTGTTTGGAGATACTTCTGAGACATTTAATAAAAAAGTGTGGGTCAAAAAGAGTAAGTTAATTTAGCACATTCGATATGCAACTGAAATGAAAGAATTTCTCACATATTTGCAGTAGTGTGGAATGCAGCTATAATAATAATAATAATAACAACATTCACATACCCATTTAAAACGTGAAATATCTGATGTTAACCCATCATGTTCATAATTGTTTTTTTCCATTAATGATCTTAACGGATATTCCTTTCTTCCACCGAATCTCCGAATATCATTGTTAACTTCAATTTGATCATCATCATCTTGTTCAACTTTCCTTCTCCATTGCTGATGCTCTTCAAATTTACTCAATAATTTGTCTGGTTTCCTTACATACTCTATATTCTCATTCGACTTCCAGCTGCTTGATCTGGATCTGATATCATTTTCATTTACATCTTTTGATATCGCACTCAACGATCTTTCTGTTTCTAATCCAATTTTCCATCTTTCATTTTCTCGCTCATGCGATGGCCTTGCACGAATAACTTTAGTTTCAAACTTTTCTCTAGAAAAAAAGGTTACGAAGTAAACAAAAATTTTAGAATCGCCTGATGTTAAATTTAGGTAGATTCAAGTTAAACTCCCAATTGGCCGTGTCATGTCTGGAATTGGTCAATAATGCTAAATGTAGATATTTTTATAGCAAATGTACCTGGCCCAGTGATATTTGCTTTGGAGCATGTCATCAGTTCCATCGAGAACAGCCAAAACCCGTTCACGAGAACCAACTACAAAAAAGTGACAAATTAAAAAGCCACTAATGTAAATGTATTTTTACCCCTCATAATATCAAAAATATCATTGAATTGTTACACCGATGTTCAACGAAAGTAGATTAAGGAATGCAAGGATATGGCCATGTTTATCCAGTCATTGCAACATTCATCTAATAATAAAAACTTTTTACAAAATGAAAAAAAACAAAAACCCCACTACAAAATCATTGCGTATAACTTATATTTGGCCCGAACAGATGGGGCTTCTTCAGAGTATACCAGAAGGTGATCTTGCTAAAGATATGTTATTAACATTCTATAAATTATTCTAAAAATTAATGTTTCAATTGAATTAACACGGTGAAAAATTTGAAACTTACTTTTTTGGTTAGAAGCCTCTTTTCTAAAAAGTCATAAGATTAAAATTAAAAAAGAATCAAATTGCAGAACTTCAAATGTGAGTGATTTAAAAAAAGATGGAAGGGCAAAAGGTGCGAGAAACGACAATTAATTAGTCATATAGTTATCGATGCATGTAACTTATTATATGCATTCAACTGTGGTCTAACAACATGGGTTTGTATCATCTATAAAGAGCTAACGCTTTACAATTAAAATCTAACTGAATAGTTGCACCATCAATAGCCAACAATGACACAAGGTCACCAGGTTATAGCTGTGAATAGTGTTTACAATAATCTACCTCTAATATTGATTTCTAACAAAAAGAAAGAACACAAAGCAATAACGCTATTGCAAACGCTACACCGAAAAATGCATAAAATATTATCATAACATTTAACAATATCTTTAGATACCTGGCTTTTTCTGTGGCTGCTTTTCTTAGAGAAAAAAGAACCTGAAAAAGAAGTATTTTGTTACGAACAATGTTTGCAAAGCAGGGAGTTATCTTTAAGAATTCTTGCCGAAAGCACTGAATGTTTGTTTAACTACGAAGACTGACAAAGAAGTTTGAAATTAAAAATATCTGTTAGGCGTTTATCAAAAATACGCAACGGAAAATGAACATCCCCCAACCCCATTACAAGTCTACTGGAACTTACTGGATAACATGTGCGATGAAGCAGAGGATTATAATCAGATGTTGACATTTGAATCTGTTAAAAATGAGAATCGAAATTAAGCTGCTGCAGATAGAAAATACCCTGTTATGAAGAATACAGGTGTTGACATTCAAGGTTTGCAAATATCAATGAAAAATTTTCGAAAACCGCAAACTAATAAAAAGTCTTTAAATTCTATTTCATCTCATTTTTAGTAAAAAGTAAATCTCAGCACTATGTAGCATTCATTTTAATATTTTTGTTTTATGATCTGAAGTTTTGATTCCATTTTGATAACTTGTATCAATAAAATCTGAATGAAATAAAATTTGAACCTGAGCTAAGAAGAAGAACAATTTTGTATCTTGCAAAGAAGTTTCTCCTTCACTGTCTTCAGAACTGGTATCGTCTTCATCTTTTTTACCAACTGAAAATTCAATTGCAAGTGTAGGTTATTCAATAATGCTACCCTGGCTAAAGAATTGTATAATCATTCATTTCAGTGGTAAAATACTTCCTCTACCAAGTACAGTGACATATATTGTAGAGTTGATTAATATCAAAACTAGTTTGTCTATAAAATTTTAAGAAATTAAAGCGGCTCTTGGGAAAATATCTAGGTAGCCTTCTTGAAAAATGACATCTCCAGAAGAAAAAAAACTAAGCGAGACGAGTCATATTGAGATAATACAATCGTATCAGATTGTTACAAAATAAGAAAGAGGGAAATTTGTAGCGACTAATGATAATCTTGCAAATAAAAGGCCGTTATGACAATCCGTTGTAAGCCGCATCGTGTTGAAAATAAAGAATTTCGTATCATATAGATCCATAAATGTAGTTCATTATTCATAGGATAAAATTAGTTAAATTGAAAGGATTTTCTACCCATCTGCAAATGCCTCTCTCGTGCCATTTCTTTTTCACGTTCTTCAGTCAATTTTTTGAAACGTTTTTTTGCCAAATAGCCATGAAAAGCTAAAAAGACAAAAACAATGTCTAGCTTCGTTTTTTTTCAAAATATGAAATGGAAGGTGAGAAAAAAGTCAATTGTACAAATGAAAAAACTTCAGGATTTTAGAACTGGAAGTCAAATTTGATAAGCAGAGTGACGCAGCACAGTAGCACAAAAGCAATTTAATCAATAACATGTATTGGATTAATTCTAATCAGAAAGTTTTAGCACTTTATCACTATATTTAATATCAGTTTAGCACATGAGTGCATCATTTTTATTTCTACGTTTGATTTGTAGCTTCAAAGTTCCACTGCAGTTTGATAATTCATAAATAGCATGCATTTTAAATAGTTTCATTAATATATTTCGTATATAGTATTTATGTGCTATTCTATTTATTATATAATTTTAATATCTTATCTTACATACCTTCATCATTACCACTCATTTCCTCAGTATGCCCTAGAACCATTTAAGCATTCAATTTGTAATATATTATAATTACAATTCATATTGGAAATTTTGTGACACACGAAAGACACCTATTAGAGGAACACTGTAATTTATATTCTTTGAATTTAGGTTTTCTTTCGTGTGGGGAATTTTTATGAAGAAAAATTAGTAATGAATCATCCTTGTCTATAATCTATTTTTTTTCAGTCGATCGAAACCCAATTTAAATTTATCGATTAATGATCTTAAAATTAATTTAAAATTGATTTAACTTTGATATAAAATTCGTATCTTCTTAAGAGGGCATTTATTTTGCTTCCACATGCTATGCGATAACTAATATGCTTTATTGAAGTTGTACTTCTTTATTGCTATGCTTATTTATTCGTTATTTCGTGGTTGTGTTTATTGTAAAACCAGTTATATGTAGTATCTGTATTATCTTGACAGTGTAGTAATTAGAGTATAGTAGCATGTGACATATATTGTAATAATTTATATTGAAATATTTAAAAAGAAACTGTTCCAATCAAGCCTCGCTCCCAAGAAATTTAATGTTTTAGATCAAATTATATTTCAATTTTATATCTTTCTGCTGTCAAAACAATTGCTGAAGAATTAAGATAAAAATAATTGAATAATTAAAACCTTTTTGAATCTTAACTGCACTTTTTTCAATCTTCGCCTGTCTTTTCTCTGCTATTTCTCCTCTCATGTAAGCACAACGTCTACGTGCTAACCAACGACGTATATCTGAATACAAAATGTCAATAAATATTACTCTCCAAATTCACATTAACCAAGCGATTGAAATAAGGGGGTAGAGAATCTAAGTTTGAATTTAGAAACATTTTCACAAAAGCTCAGTCTAAGTTTAAATGCTCTCTAAAAACTGAGAAAAATGACTTGCTTTTGTTGATAGATTAGACTCTACCTTGTTGATGGGTCTTCAATGAAATTGGTGCTGATTTGTTTAAAAGATAAAGACTTGAAGGCAACAAGAAAACAAAGACAATTCTTAGAGTTAAGGGGGGGGGCAGCAAAAACATTGCCTCTAAAGTAGTTACCGGCTAGGTTAAATCAATTTAGAAACTAGCACAGAAACAGATGATATTATGGCATGTCTAAAATATTGCCTTAGTATTAATGACATGATAAGATAATAATTATGACAAAGATTTAATAGACAACAGATAACAAAAATCAGGATGGAGTCGTTATTCAGGGCTTTTCATTTAAAGAGACAATTTACTTTTCTGCATGACAATCGCAGCTTCCACCATTAAAGCTCTTTCTTTTTTGAATTTTATCTTGTACAACCATGCTTTGGCAACTAAAAGGATAAATATGATAACAAAAGTATAAAAACATAGAGACGACAAAAATTGATCACAAAAATGCTAAAATAATACGCCAAGGGTTATGTTAAATTCTGGCGCATGAAAACAAAAGCGAAGCAAAGTTTAGTTTGCCTAATTTGCAATTTATATAAAACATCACTGATTGAAAAATGATCAAGTCAATAATACGATGTGGTGAATGCAACGTGGACATACATCTTTGCACTTTGATGGCATTTCTCCTGTATTCTTCTAATAGAAAAGCAAGTTTGTCAGCTTGAAAATATTTCAAAAAAACCTAAAAGAAAAGAATTTGTGCAATGAATCGAGAGCAAGGATACAGTCAGGCTTGTTATGGTAAAATTCAATAAAAGACAAGAACAAACAAAACAATTTAATTCTAAGTCTACTTCAAAATTATACTGTTAACGTTCTTTCATGAAAATTAACGGCTCATAAAAAGGACGCGCAAGAAATATTATATATAATTGATTTATCAATAAATATGCATGTGTATGTTATAATCTATTGATTCTCAAATTGTTTCAAACTGAAATTATAATTCAATCGAGCGATATATAAGTTTTAACTATACAAATAAGGCATTTTCAATACTAGCCGTACCTTTGTCTTGCCTATTCGCCATAGTGTTTCAATACCAATTGTCTTAAGAATATTACGACAAGTGTTGGCATCACGAGGTGGATCATCACTCAAATAGTATACTAAGCATTTATACCTAAAACAAGATGCTTAAAGAATTAACAAGAAAAGGAGATTCTGCTAGTTTTCATTAGAAACAACACGACATAATGATAAATACAATTAACTTAACAAAAGTTATCAGGGGACGGTTGCTGACTTGAAGGTAACCAAGTGAGGCTGAACACGGCTATATCATTATATCAACTAATCAAAAATGATGAACAAACATTAATATTGACATAAGCATTTACCGGTTTACAAATTCACCAAACTGTATTCTTTCAGAATAGCCCTGAAAACAAACAATTAAAAACTAATTTTAAAGCTTATTTTCAAATTTAAATCAACATTAAAATCAAATGGCAAAGATTTTTATCATTTTGAAAAACCGAAGAGTAGTCATTTTGTTACCTGTCGGCGAATTTTTGAAGTCTCTAAAACTCCAGTGTAACGAAGTTGGTCAAGAACTTTGCTCTCATCAAATACGTCAGGGACATTTTTGGAATTGGGGCGTATGCAACGAATAAAATGAGGATCAGCTTGTATCATTTTTGCCATCAAGGAACGTAATGAATTCTAAAATAAATGTAGCAGTATAAATATCACGTAATCTTTCATCAAGGCAGGTCTAAGCTTTATTTTTCATTGAGCTAATTCAAAGACGCAAAATGTGATTCTTAATCAATTAGTAACTGATATTTTCTTGCTTCTTATGGTAATCAATGATAACATATTACCCCGCAGGCAACAGAGCAGGATGCAACTAATTCAAGAACAGTTATAATCAAAACGTGTGGAGTCAACAAAATCTCCCTCTATCAAAAATAAACGCAAAGTCAATGCAAAAACTTGGAAAGAATATTAAATTAAATATTTACCCGAAAGTGAACCGACATCGTCAAATGTAATTTACTCGTGGACATGTGAACCGAAGGTGGCTTGTTTTCGAAGGTACCATCGGCCTTAAAGGTAATATTCAATAGTATCAATAACATTTTGCCAGATTTAGCATTGATCAATGAGAAAAAGGTCTTAATGACGTATCTATCAGGGCCTCGGATGAGACGAGAAAAAAGGGGGGCCAAACTTTGATAAAAAAATGGTCGGAAGCCTATTCCGGGAAGGAAATCTGAATCTTAATGAAGTGCATTCAATATTTAATAACAATGTAATCAAAAGGAGGATATATTTCAATGATGAAAAGTCAATTCAAAATTATTTCAATCAGATCTGTTGTATTCCTTGATATTTGGTTTTGGGCTGATCTCAAAATCTATTATAGAAATGTGAAAAGAACAAAATTTTGACAAAAACATTACAACCTCTTGCTCAATTAACGTTTCTCCATCAATATACATACAGCCTACTCAATATATTGCGGCAGAAACAAAGAAAGGTCTGATTCCGACGTCCTTTTATATCAATTTGCTTAGATATTATTTTAACAATAGAAGTTTAAAAAAATATCTCCATTAGTACACTGGAAAGCTTTTGCTGTCAATCTACAGACTTTTTCGAAATTCTCAGAGATCTTGGTTGGGTCAGATACTCATCACCAGAACGTAATAAACCGAAGGATGATTAAAATTGTAATTAGATAAATCTTTTACATCTTTTGCAGAAGGATTATGGACTGAAAATCTCCTGAGATATTAAACTGTTGATGTTTTTATCTAAACTTATATCATCGTTATATCATTTTATACTTAGATTAGAAGTAGCGGATGTAATTCACCTTTAATAGTGATAATAACAACTGTATGTAATAAATATTATCATATGAATGAAGTTTCAAAACATAAATCTTTCAAAGTTTTTTCTTCTCACAATTGCCTAGAAAATGGTATAAGTTCTTTCAGCATCAAATTTTACTTAGAACTTTCAACTCTTTTCTTTTACTTCAAGATGTGACCAAACATTAAATCATGTTGTTTTTATTGAATCTAGTTTCAAGGAGCATTTGAATCATACTCTAGAAATAAACCAAGTTTTTTTCCCATTAAGCATAAGAGACAATGATGGATGTCATTATGTAAAAACGATTTTGTATGAAATTAAAAGGGTTCCCATTATTAACAATTATTTACCTTGAATGTAAAAGAATCTGATGAAGAATTGCTATTCTTGCGTCTTAGATCGTCTGATTAAATGAAGAAAAAATTTGATGATATGAAGAAAAAAATGAAGAAAATGTCAGATCATGATTGAAGAAATGCGAACAATAAATTCTCTTCATCACTTATTATTGAAATGTAACTTCAAGACAAAATAGATTATAGGGAACATATCGAAAAGTCACATGAACGCAAATAAAATATTTGGACCCGAAAGCAAGAGAATTTCAATCAAACAATAACAAAGAATAAAATGGTACCAGAATGATCAGCGTTTCCTTGGAAAATTGTCCGGACCAAGCGATCCTCTGCAAAAATCATTAAGATTAAATTCTATAAAATTCTTAATAGTCTAAATATAAAATCAATTAGCTAACCTATTGGTTCTACGCTTGTGTATAAAATTTTTTCAACGGTGTATTCTTAACAAAATGCTTGATATCGCTTCATAAAATATTCATGATTATCTAAAAATAAATCATTAAGCAAAATTAAATGCACACGTATTCAAAAGTTAAAAATTATAATAAATTAAAAAAATCATAATAATATTCATTAAGGTAACATAATAATTTTAAACTGAGGATATGACATATATTACCACTGGTTCGCAATAAATGCATCACATCTGAAGAAATTGTGTCTCTATTTTTTTCAAGAAATCCATTAGCATCATATGTAACCTAGATTGATATGTAACATATGTAATGCTTTAAAAACATTTAACAGTGACAAAAGCTAATAACACGACATTGTTAACAATAATATGCATATTAATGTATGAATTAAAATTTTATGTAATATATAATATCAAATGAAATGAAGTTGCGATTAAAACATATTGGAGCTTATTTCCTTTCCAATCATTTTGAATTTTTTTAGAGGAATAAACCAAGTTAGTTTCAACATTTAACATTTAACAATGATACGAGTTAATAGCATGTCATCAAAAACAATCAAGAACTAACATTTCCAGCATAGTGTTGTATTACAAAGGATGATGTAGAATCCTTGGGCTTTTGAAAATAGTTCTTATTCATGTTGTCACAAAATTTTTCTGTAAGATGAAAAAAATCAAAATTTCAATAGGCCTCATGCTTATGATGAATAGCATTGTTGAGAAAATTACTTGCAAAAAGACAATAAGATAACTAAAATGTCAAATACAATCGCACGGAAGATATTTAGAAAATTAGCCACGATTTTAAGAGCATGGAACAGTGACGTATGTAAAGGTAAAAAACTCAGATAAGGTATGCCTGTAAACAGAGATAGCATACGTTGCAAAAGCAGTTAGTGTCAAATAGAACTATATATCAAATGCTAAAATAAGAAGTCGGCACAAAGAAACCCATAGAAGTAGTTCTATTCGAGTTGAATTTAAATCTTAACCCTTTCGTACCCGGATTTATTTTCAGTTAACTCTTAAAACCCATATAATTCTACGCTTTTTAGGGGGTAGCATAGTCAAATAACTTAGGTGAAAGCGCAAACTATTATAGAAAACTGCCATCAGAACATTTACAATATTTACAAAATTATCTTTTCCGGTGTTTGTCATTGGGTTATATGGCCCTTCCAGGGGTTAAAGGGTTAATAGTATGCAGTATGAATGTGGTAATGCAATGACCAACTTACCAACGAGAGAAAAGACAGTCGCACGAGGAAATCGACTTTCTTCATCCAATAATGCAAGCACTCCCATGGGCCTCTGTTTTGAAAGGCAAAAAGTTTAATTACTTTTCCTATTGTTTGACAAATCAGGAATTCAGGGAATGCGTATGCTAACAGTTATAAATGAACGAAATCGAAGGCAACTACATGCAATAAACATGATTGTGTAAAGAAAAGAGCTTTTACTAGGATAGCAGCATGGCTTATACCTGTAAGAACATTTCCAAAACTGGTCTGTTATTCTGAAAACTGATTGTATCCAGCGGAATTCCTTCACTGGCATATTCTTCAAACTCCCATTCAAACACATGTTGATTAAAATAGAACTGTAATTGTTCATTTGCAATATTAATGCAGAGCTGCTCGAATGAATTCGTCGAGAAGTTCTCAAATCCAAAAATATCCAATATTCCAATCCTTCTGTAATTATTTCTTGGGCTAAATTGGAATTGAATGAATATAGGAATTCAAAAGGTTTTTGAAATCATTTATCATCGCGTTTGTTCTAGTGCAGTCTTGAAAAACATAAGTTTATAGTAAAGATAGTGATAATTTATAAAATTTATTTCATTGTAACAATTCAAGTAACAAATACAAATCTCACTGAAAGTAGCTTGTGGAAGATTTAAAGTAACATGTATTGCCAAAAAGAAATATTATTTGCGATGTACTGATCATTTGTCACATCAGTCGGATTGGAAATCAATGGCAGTCCATTGTTTATTTATCACGCTAAAGATGTAATAGGCGGTGCATGTGAGAACCGTTGATAGTTCGAGTATCATGAAATTAAGGTGGAATCTGTGGTTGCTTAGGTCTCTGCAAATTTCAAGGAATGGCTATAAGGATTAAGAATCAAGGGAGAAAGGTAGTAAAGAAGACCAGCATAAAGTTGTGATGTGCTTACAGACCGTGATCTTTGGGCCAGGATATTTAGTGCTAATTTAATTAGTTTTAACCACAAAGTTTGCAGTCTTTCAGAGAGAGATCAGCACGAATGATTTTTTGAACATGTTTTCTATTTTTGTAAGTATCTAATCAAATAACAATTCCACAGTTGGTGATTCTCCAGAGATTTGTTATTGCTGTATCTTTGGAAGATTTGAGAGTAGAGCGTTAGACGGTTTTGGATTGTTGTGGGCAGTTGAAATGACAAACAGACCAACGTTTCAAGTGGATCTGTTACTGCAAGATGCCAAAATACAGTGGTAATGATTATAGTAATAGTAACTGTTATAGTTTTAGTAATCTAAGTAGTAATAATCATGGTAATAATAGTAATATACGGTGGTATGAATCATTTATATCACTTTGAGCCATTGGGAAAGTATTAATGAACAATTCCAGGGATGGAGACAAAAAAAAAAGAGAATTTTACCTAGTGATGCCATTTGACTTTAAAAGTATGTTAATTCTTTTAACAATCCAACTAAACAGTCGACTGTAGAGTGCCTGTCAAAAAATGAGTTTAAATTTTTAATGTGGATTCGGGATCCATTGAAAAACACGTATAAGTAGAAAAATGTCAATATATAGCAGGGATTTGGTTGTTAATGAATATAATTCAAATGTCACGTGATCATCAATCAACATTTTTTGAATTCAATTAATTGCTTCAATCAGAAATTTAAATAAAAACTTTTAATCTAGCATTTGTAAAATTATTGCAAAATCATCGATTATCAATAACATCACTTCAAATGTGTTACTTGTAAAATACTAAAATGTTAATCCGTCTTAGATGTGTAAAGATGTGCCTTAGTTTCTCTCACCTTAGCAGTAGCATCGCGGCAATCTTGACTTTGTTCAACTGTGTTATAACGAAGAATTGTTTCTCCTAAAAATTACAATTTACATGAAAACATTGGAATTGATCAAAAGTTTAATTAAATAATAAGTAATGAAGTATTACTATTATTAAGGTGTTCTAAATAAAGTTATTAAGGTATTTGCGATGATGACTAACCAAAGTATTTAAAATAGTAACAGGTAATATAAATGAGATACGTTTTAATAGATAATGTACCTCTGGTAACCGAACTTGCTGAAGTAATAGCATCTGCAAGGTCATCAGTTTGAACACACAATAATGATGCAACTGAAAAAAGATCAAATATTTGACTAGAATAGTATCTCATATACAACCGGGAAAAGGGAATTTTGCATTTGGACTATCAATATAGAAAATAATTACCAGTATTTAACGTATCAGAATTTTTAATACATCCTCTTTCTCCATGATGTGTCATCGAATCATCGTTTACGATTTCAATATCGCCAATGTGAATAACTGCTGCAAGAATGCAGTAAAGGCTCTGAACTTCCTGTAAAAATGATAAGCTTTATGACTGCAAAGTATGGAAAAAATCCATTTAGTTGAAATGGTTATAACCGATGCATGTTAAAAACAAAGTATTTATATCTAAGTAACCATAAAATTATTGTATTTAATGCCACTCTTTGGAATGGGTTCATCGTAACACTTCTGACAGTATCCAAAATAAAATTCGAAGAGAATGATAACTGAAAAAGAATTTAATGACCTTGATGACTGTAGGTTATTACTATTATTATTATAATAATTATAATTATTAATTATTGTTTTTTTATTCATATACAAAACCCCTTCCAGGGAGTCGTGTTTTAATTGAGTTTCAACTCATCAGGTATGTTTTTAGTTGTTGAATTGGTAAAAGGTAGGAAGCTCACTGATATTTATTTGGATTTCATTCCAGACCCTAAGAGTAGAATAGGAAAATAGTTTTTGCATACTCCATAATGTACCTCGGACTCTATGAGGGCACTTTAGATTATTCATAATTGTCATAGAACAATTTAGGATGCTTACATTGCTAAGATGCATTGAATCAAACTACTGTAAAATGTGTTTTGAACAAGTAGGGATAGATAATACACTATACATAAAACAAAAAACACAAAGTTGCACCTCTTGCGTGAAACCGATGATATCAAAACACTTTTGAATTGTGAGAAACTTCTCCTGCATTTGCGGTGTACAAGCAAATTGATCCAAAGTCTCGTTGTCAGTGTTCAAATATCTGTTAAAAATTAAGCATGCTTAATCAGCATATTCATTTATGTTTGTAAATTAAAACTAGGAAAATTTTGGTATCATGAACGTCGATGAAAGCAGCAAAATGAACAAAAATATATAACAGATGACAATATCAACGAAAACCAATATAAATGTGAGGCCTTGCTTTAAAAGGGAAAACAAGTCAAATTCAAGCGTTATTGATTTTGGATGTTTGAAGCAAAACTGGCCAAACCACTAAGGTTTCTGATTGTCATGTGATTATCACAAAATCATTTGATGTCGTATTTCTTTAACAACAGTACCATTTACACTAGATACAATGATCAACAACATATGACAGTTGCAGATCAATATCAAGTCTTTGATTTAAAAATATTGTAAAATACCTGTGTTTGTCACTTGAGCTTAAATCGAAGTTTCCAAGCTTCCGGTGATAGTCAAGCCCAGCAATCAAATAATATAATATATGATAATTGCGTTCACCTCTAAAAAGAAGGTAATTGCGTATCGAGAAAGCATACGATATATTGTGAACAAGACAAAAAAATAAATGGCTTGGTAGATGACTTCATATCCATGATTAGCCTTTAAAGCAGAATATTCTAGAAATTGACTTTCCATGAATAATAAACTGTCAATAAACTGGGAATTGATAAACAAACCTTGATTGATAAATAACCCTTGATTTTTCCAGGAGAAATTCACTGAGTTGAGCTAAAAGAGTATAAGGTAAAGAGTACAAGGTGATATCGTCAATTGTTTTCATTGAAATATATGCATAAAACATCACAAATATAATTCTTATTGGAAAAAGAACCTAGCGTAGACTATTGAATTAAACAAAAAATCTTTTGAAAAATTTGCATCGAGAAATTATCTTCCAGTTACTAAAACATTTGACTAAAATAAAACAAGATTACCTTCAATAAGGTCGCCAGTATCAGAAAAGCTCAACTCAAGGAACTTCCCAAATCTGCTTGAATTTTCATTGATATTTGTGGCTGCATTTCCAAATGCTTCCATAAGGGGATTAACCTTTTTATAAAAAAGTATTAGGGAAGGATGAAAAACAATTGATTCAAGTGAAAAATTAATTGTAAATATGTAATTAACAATGAATAAAATGTTTTATTCTGTGATCATTAAACCAATGCATTTAGATAAATGTTCTGGCTACTCTTTTTATGATGTGAAACATTAGTTGGTTTTAAATTGAAATGAAGACATACTTGCAAAAGTTTGTTTACAAGTGTTGGACTTCCTTGTTTACCAAGAGCAGCTAATTGTTCGACAAGGTAATTTGATGTCACTGTTTTCCCTGCACCACTTTCGCCGCTAATGACGCAACACTGTTGAATGATTAAATAAGTGACTAGATTAGACACGTGATTGGTCAATCGATTTGGTGCTTGACTGAGGAAAAAATTGGTGGCTAATTTACAGGTTTGTTTCAGTTATAAATTCAAGAATGGCTCAGTGATGGAACAATAAAGGGGCAGAGAGATCAGTCTTGCTCCTCGTTTCAGCAGATCCCCTCGTAAGCATTCTAATTGTATACTTGATTTTTTGGCATTGTAACTTACATAATTCTTAAAACCAGTCCTCACGAATACCAGCTGTAAAGATAGAATCCCATCACCCTCAATTATTAGTGTTCCTTTTTCTATTACAAAAGATGTGACCATATCTTTTGGAATGTCGGAGGAGGTGACCATATCCTTTGGGGGCAATAATGGAAGGATTGGCCAAAAATAGGCAACCTATGGTAATTATGATTATATGCTTTATTTAACTATTCTTCCATGGAATTATGTTAACTTGGAAAAAATTATGGAGGCTTTGTGTTTTGAAAATGCATCAAAGTGACTTCATGCAAGAAAAGAATAACAGAAATTACCTGGTTTTTTCTTTTGTGCAAGACAGCAAAATGAGCAGAACGAGCAACTTGATAAACATGAGGAGGCAGATTTTGCTGTTCAATGTTACGATACTTCTTAGCAACCTTAACGTAAAAAAAATGAATAGACATCTTGATAAACAACAAACAATAATAACAGAAAAAGTAGATATGACTAAAGGTACACAAATTGGAAATATATTAAATATATAAACAATCTGACAATCCATGACAACATTGCTCAAGGTTTCGTTAAAAACGAGATGAGAATATAGAAATAAAGGGCAACATCCCTTGGAATTAAAAAAAAGGAAAAATGCAACAAACATCGGAAACGTTTTATTGAAAAAGAATTAGAACGAAAAAAGCAAACCTCCTCTTTGTAGATACCAAGTGGCTTGAATGGATTTACTGCTATTAATATATCACCAATATTGGTATATATTTTATTTTTCAAATATCTTTCATAAAGATGCTGAAGTATTGTATCCTGAAATTTAATCAAACAATTTTCGGTTAAATGAACCCAAAAATAATTTGTTTCCAGATTCAGATGTTAATCGTTGCTGCTGCTTAAGACAGGGTCTTTAGGGGCAGGTATATAAGTAATGCGAAAAACGATAAGAAAAGAGTGAAACTTGGGTTTAAGAACGAGGGAATTCTCATCATGTAATGGTGGCAATGCATCATCTGTAATTGATCTCAAAAATCAATTCCCTTTGACAATTCGCTACATTTCATTAGTACACATATACAGCAAGCTCCATGAGTAGGAAAATGACTAAAGTAAGAAGCCAAATAAGTTTGCAAATGAAGAAAAAAATAAAGTTGAAGAATAAAGTTCTTGAATTTGACCTCCTGCAAGTTTTCTAAATGAACCAAATTTTGAATTTCAGCCATGTCCAACCTCTCACTAGGGCGTTCGGATATTTTAACTCTAAAAACAAATACGAAAAATTCTCAGTGTTTGCAAGTTGTGTTACTAAAAGTAGCTACATTTTCAATTCTTAGACAACTCACTACGAAGATCAACTTAACACCATTATTAATCTATTTAGATCTTTTGTTTTTTAAAGTAACATTGCAACTGCATCTTATAAGAAACCCAGATCATAATAACAAAGGTCAAAATTAAACTCACCTCGATCGGGTTTTTAGATTCTCATTGCTGTCATGCTTTTTATATTTGAGCTTTAAAAAGGTCAGGAATTCACTTCGCAGCTAAATGAAGTTGAAACACAATTCGATTCGTGAAAATAAATTATTATAAAAAAATCACTAGAATGATGTTTTGCTTTAGAAACAATTAAATGCACAAAAAAGGAAACAACTGTGGCTTTTTATTATGGAAATCTCTGTTTGTACCATTCAATGCTTTTCTTCATTTGTAAGATAAATAGACACACAGAATCATGGGAAAATATCTTGCCAAGGAAACTATCTATTCTTTCCGCATAATTCGTATCTAAATAAAAGTGCAGTCTTTCGATCAATTACAAAACAAAAATTAGATAGAAATACCAGGCAATCCTTGATGCGATGCAAAAAAACAGGGACTTTGAAATCAACAGTTAGTTTCAAAAAGCTAACCCTGTCTCAACGTACATCAACAGCAATTCAAAACAGTAACCATTTTGTATTGTGGTTAATATTTCGAGGGGGGGGGGGGGGGGGGGGAGGAAGGGCGCTCTCTGGTTCATTATTGTAATAAAATACTGTGTGTTTTGAACTTTTCAAATAATAAATGAATTGTTTCAGATTAATTTAAGGACCATTTCTATTTTCTCCATTCTGTTAAACTCTTTAGAAATTTCTCCCTTGGGGGTCATATTTAGTACTTAAATAAAATGCAAACACAAAGACTAATAAGGAAATTCTAATACTACATAGAAATAAACTAAATTGCACATAGAGACTCTCTCAATAGTTAGAAAACGAATCGAGGAAAGAGCACCTGATAAAATTTAAGCAGAAATACACAAGTTTTAGCTAAAAGTTTGTCTTAGGCATATTTTGAATCAAAAAGTGTTAGGATTGAAAAGGAAGCAATAATAATCTTTTTCAAAAAGAAATGATTTTCGATTTAGTTGAAAACTTTTTACAGATGGTGATCTTCTGATACAACCAGAATGTCATTCCAGAACTTTGCTCCATAATATTGCACTGATGTAATATCATATTAAAGGGTACTTTTCTGATTAAGAAAAATATCACCATTCGTAACTTGCCTAGTACCAATATTGTAAACATCACAAAAGATTTCCCAACTGGAACAATTATAATTACCAAATTAATGCAGAAAAAGCTTCAAGTAGATTTGGAAAAAACAAAAAAAGGTGCTTACGATATGCGTATTTCTTTTGATCTTGGTACAAAACTCGTGTTCTAATAATTGGTAGACGAATGGCCTTTCTTCAAAATCCTTAATCAAGCAGCTAGGATACAAGAGAGTTTTGAAACATTGGAAAACGAAAAAACAGACGCCAATAAAAAACAGAAGATATTTAAGAGCCTAAGAACCAAGAGTGATATTGATATTTCATTTCCACTAAACGAATCTATTGACACAGAGCAGGGACGCCTGCACGAGGAAAGGGGAAGGGGGCTAGCTTGTGAAAAGGGCACTAACTCTAAATCACTTTGCGATCAATGCATTGTCGGCGACACTTGTTCCTTTGTGTTCTGCAAATTATAAACGCTTTTTTAAAAACGTTGCTTAAATGAGCTTCCTGCTGCAGATGTTTTTTGTAACATCTAAGGTAATGGAATAATAAAGCCCTTAAATCTAGGATATTTCTCAAGAAAAGAGATATTTAAGAAGACCTGGTGGTGTTTCCAATGTGGAGAAAAAGCACTAGATTGCGTCAATAGATTATAGCGAGTTTTTTAAGCATCTCTTAAAGAGTTGTTTAACTTTTTTTGGAAAGAGTTACGTCCAATCCTAGACAACAGGTTCCTTTTTGCTTTTCCAATGTGGTGCTAGTCAACGGAATTGAAGTATTCTCAGCTCATACCATAAATGTTGCATTTGCTAGCACTTATTCCCGTACAAATTCCATTTTAAACGGCATCCATCCCTTTTGCTTTGCAAAATGGCAAAAAGGAATTCAATCTTCAATACCCTCTCAAAAATAGCTTCGAATGTCGAAACCCATTCTAACAAACGACCGTGCTATTCCATTTGACATTTTCTTAAGTTACGTTAGATAATTGGAGTATTCCAAAGACAAGCCTTGTCTGACTGAAACCTTGAGAAGAATTTTGATTTTCTTCAATACCAGATAGAAGTAAATGGTTCCCATGACTAAGGTTCACAGTATGCCCTTGAAATTTCCCTTGAAAGATTTTGCAGCAATATAGAACCGAGCTTTAATTCAATATTCAGGTGCAATGAGAAGTCGTTAAATTGATATTCTTGGCTAAGATAAATTCATTTCCGAATAGTTTTTGGCTTTCTTGATGTGAATATAAATTTAATTAAAAGGGCACATTTTGCTCCCGTCAGCTGAGGGTGGCCGCCCCCGCTGCCCCCGTGCCGCAGGCGTCCTGGACACGGAGTGAGCTTACTTGATATTCATCATGGGCATAATCACAAAAATCCCACATAGCCATTTTCAACAAACCTTGCAATAACTGACATTAAAATAATTTTTTGTTAGAAATGAATTAGCAAAAGCCAAAATTTGTAACTTGGAATACATCAATGAATAGTAATGAAGCATTTTAGCAGAAAATAAAGTCATAATGACTATTACCATACTCATGCAAAATATATTACAAGTTGAAATCAAACGAATAACAAAAATATTTAAATAAGTACGGATCGCAACTCACAAAAGAATGAAATCCAGAAAAGTCTTTGTCCACTTATCTGGTCGTTGCACAGTAGGCGAAGGGTTCCTGCAAGCAACAAAGTTGAATTGAACATGATCCTCTAGTCGCTTACCGCTCGCATTCACAAGTTCAGAAGTAAATGAAGGGATACAATAGTATGAATCATAAGCCTGAAGCTTGCAAGCGCAGAGAAGAAAACACTAAAGGCAGTAGCCTGGTACCTTGTATGAAATTCAAAACATATGATTCATGCATACAAAATCTTACCATCATTAATATTAATTTGTTGGCTTCGTCTTTAAACAGAAATAATTATTTACCCCTGATAAATTATTAATTTTGAACGCTCGCAGTACAGAGTCGCCTTGGTCGCTTAAATTTTATATCTTTATCTGAAATATTGGTATTATTTGATCCAGTTAGAAATAAAGGCATTCTTACACATTATAAAGGCAACATAGCTGAAGCTTAAAGCTGATCTTTCATGTGGACTATCAAATAGCAAAGCAAAACGCGACTGGTAATTTGTTCAATAAACGTGAGCAATGAATAGATGACGCCGTACTGGTGCTTGTTGTAGATACCTTATATTCATAAAATGATATAAGAAAAGCAATGCATAATAGTTATGAATCATTTAAGAAAAGGTCGATTTGCTTATTCAGAATAGGTTTAAACACGATTAAAAAATCGCATCGCTGTCCAATTGCCTCGAATTCACTTGGTTTGGCACCATCGACTTGTACAAACAAGCAAAGAAAGGCTGAGTTTTGTTCGAGTAATTTGGGAAAAGAATAATACTGAATTACTGCTTCAGGCATTAAAGTTTTAAAAATTCACGAAAAAGCTAAAGCATAAGTGACCATTCTTTAAGTACCTTTTTGTCTCCAATTCTTCTATCCATAATTTCATCTCGACTTATATGTATTATGTATCTCTTTACATACATATCATGTAATTGGTGTCTTGATTTTCATATTATTCTCATGTATATCTCATTAAATTCTTTCTAATTCGGTTAAGACTTAAGCTCAATTTTAATAACTCTATCTTTTTGCAGCTTACATAGTTTCCTCTTCATCCTCATTCTTCACCCCTTGGGGCTTAATTTATTTAAAATAGCAATGGCCAAAATAAGACGTATTTTAAAGGACAAATGAGAATATCAAAAGTAAATTTTATCCTTTTGATTAACAAAGTTTACATCAATTCGTCTGATCTTATTACATTGGTTTTGCTTAATTGCCTTTTTTGTTGACTATCTGTTGATACTAAGTGATAGTTTCAGCTTTATGCGGTCAAATACCTTGGAATTTTGAACAATGCACGCATTGGGTGTTGATCTGCAAGGGGTGGGTCACCATCTGCAAGTTCAATGGCAGTAATGCCTAACGACCAAACATCACATCGGTTGTCATAGCAGTAATCCAGTTGTTGTTCACAGGCAATTACTTCAGGTGCCATCCAAAATGGAGTACCAACAGAAGAGCGACATTTTGCTATTTCATCTTTTAATTGTGTTGATACACCTGAACAAAATTTATATTTAAATTCTTAAAAGATCCTTCAGCATCGTATGCATCTATTGGCGGTCTAATTTTCAACCAAATACATTATAATTAAAGGTTTATAATTGTGCGTAAACTAATGTTAATATCAAGGTTACTTTTATTGTGAAAAATTAAAAAATTGAATATCTTAAGCTGTCAGTTCCAATCATTGATATAAATCTCATAAACCAAATAAACTTGCAGAAATTTAACAAATTGCTTATTTGCAATCCAGTCCTTCCAATTTTCGGTTGCATCTATCATTTTTTCTTATCACAAGAAACTGTATCATTTAAAGCAAATTTCCTATATTTTGAAAATGGCCCTTCAAATCAAACACCTCCATGATAAGAAATTTAAATTTAAATGTTTTCCTTGAAAATAGTCAAAAACAAGTAGTCATCTAGCTTAATCCTTGAAAAAAAACAATATGTTCTAGAACAAGGTTAATCTTCTAACTGTAAACAAGTAGTCATCTAGCTTAATCCATGAATAGAGAAGGGTTACGCATGCAATACACAAGATATGTAAGGGAATAGAAAATCAAATCCATTTACCAAAATCAATCAGCTTTATATTTCCATTTGCATTCAGCAATATGTTAGAACCTTTCACATCTCTATGTATGATTTTGTTATCATGCAAGTATTGCAGACCCTGGACAATTGCACAGAAATTAATTTGTAATTAATGAACTGGCAACATATCTGGCAGTTGCTGCAGCAATTGGGGCCCCATGGCCAGAGGGGGCAGGGGGCCGTGGCCCCCTGTTTTAGAAATCATCTAATTATCAGAACTTTAAATGTTCTACCCAAAAACTAAAGAGTGTGAAACAACTTTAAGTGGAAGGAAACACGTTTGGCAAAAACGAGAATCTTCAATACAGAGATCACAAGAGTTCAGTTTGAAAAAATTGTTTATTTTTCAGACCTAGTATGCATACTGCAATTTTCCCTTCCATTCCTTAGAATCTCCCCAGCAGTGATAGTCATATAGGGGCTCCTTGTTCCAACTTTCAAAAGGAAATTTTTAAAATTTTCCAAGCCAAAAGGCATGTGAAACAAAAGTTGTTTCCTCAAACACCTTTATAAACCCTAACAATTATTGGCTCCCCATTCAAGCCAAAATTT
Organism: Catostylus mosaicus; assembly: GCA_964019065.1. Lineage (NCBI taxonomy): Eukaryota > Metazoa > Cnidaria > Scyphozoa > Rhizostomeae > Catostylidae > Catostylus > Catostylus mosaicus. Next base: position 116,935 of record OZ025188.1, on the reverse strand, counting down.
TTGTTGAAACTCTCCGAGCATGGTGGAACTGCTGAGGTCCCCCCTCCTCATACAACTGGTGAGAATTTGTAATGGTTGATGCTCAATGCAGATCTTGGACAAAAAGGGCCTTGAATGCAGACTAGATTGATACCTTAATGCACTTTTGCTGATATTTCAAAGTTAAACATCAGTCCTATAATTGACCACAGGAGAAATCAGGGCATTTGTAACACAGTTACTGGATGAGCCATGGACTCCTAACTACAGGGACACCTGCTGCACTGAGCCAGGGCAAAAAGGGCAAGACAACAAAATTAAGGGGACAACAATTACAAAATAGAAGAATTAGGCTCATTTTCTGAGGGCTGGAGGGGCACTTGCCCCTGCTGCAGGTGTCCTTAGCTAGCTGTGCTCCTACTTATTCCAAAGAATATCTCGCAAACAGCATATCAAAATCTCTACAGACTCTAGAAACTATTTCTAACCTTACAAAAAACAAAGAGTGCTTATTCTCAATGCTGTTAAAAAATAGTTTTAAAAGGCTACAATAACCTTTGTGCATTGATGCTCACTAGCATCGAGCACTAGCATGAGGCACTTATTGATGCATTTGCAATATCACCACTAATGAGAAATCTACTTGCTGTTCCCACTATCTACTTGAAATTTAGAGTGCATCAGAAAATCTTGGAGCTGATGTAGCGATCAATCAAATATGGATTTAGAAACAAACCTTTAAAGTGTCAAAGATAATGAGGGAAATGAAGCTCTCATCAAGGTAACTTCCTTCACGTATGATCCTCTTTGATAAACTACAAACAGCTCCAAAGACACAATACTATGATATAAATCATAACTGAAAATTACATTTGACAATATACAAATAAATACTCATCCTTTATGATAATTTTCAATTATACTTTTTATATATTCTAATTGTAATTAATTATTTCTTTTGTATTTTAATATTTCGTAGTTCAGGGTTTTGACAGGGTTTTGAACAGTTTTTTTTTTAATGGGAGGTTTTATAGGGGTTTTCAAAGTATTGGAAGTTTCTTTGTATTTAGGTTAATTTAGTTGTTTATTTATTTATATATGATATTCATTTGTAAGTTTTATAAATGGAGGGCCCCTTGTAAAACAGCTTCTGCTGAAGGGCAACCCTCCTTAAAGAATTGAAATAATAATAATAATAATAATAATAATAATAATAATAATAATAATGATGATGATGATGATGATGGTGATGATGATAAGATGATTATGATGATTATAGTGATGGTGGTGGTGATGATAGTCAAAAAAGCAATGATGATTGTTATGATGACCTAACTGATGAAAATAATATTGAAAATCATGATTATATGTAGCATACTGGTATCATAAATATTATGATGATTTTCAATAGTATCATCTTAGCATCAATGGTAGTAGTGATTCTATTTTAAATTATCTCTACCTCAGTAATGATCCACAATTGTTCCGTTCCAGATACTGTGACCATGAACTGTGCGTCTATAAACTTAACAATATTTTCATGGTTTGAAAAATTTTCCAATACCGCAAGCTCTGTCTTCATCTCTTCATTCTTATTCTGGTTAAAGTCTGTCACTTTAATTGCAACAATCGCATCATCTACCTTTCTCTTTCCTTTGAAAACATCTCCATACGTACCTTTTCCAATGGCTTCCAATAATTCCCAATCGCTGTCCACCGTTTTATTATAACTTGGAAACGAAATCATTTTATTTCCTTTTGATTTTTCAGCTTAACATGCTCATATTATACAGCCAAACGCAGCTGGAATAACTGTTGCATTACAATAGTTAGCCAAACCATTGATTAGGCCCAAAACAGCAAACGCAAAGCAATCTACTTTTTATGAATTATTTCCCATCAACATTTCATAACTAGGGTATGCATCATAATTTCCACTAAACAGCAGCATTATGATTGAATTTCAAGACAAAAAAGCTGTTAATAAAAGCTGTAATTTGGAACACTTTTACAGTTCCCTACAAACATCATCCAACGTCGAAATGACCTCCTCAGCCATTTATTATTGATGTTTTTGTGGTTGTTGTTGTTATGATCATGTGACTAGTTATTTCATATCAATTTTATTTATTTGGCTAATTAATGAGACTAGTTCTAATTGACCCGATTTATAAGCTACGACGCATAAGTTACAATTAATGTAAATGGTAAAACTGAAGCAAACTAGATCACAAAAAATGAAGGGTGCTGCACCCCCAATGTGTGGATTGTAGTGTCAGGCACCGCGGAATAGGGGGCTATAGCCCCCCACTTTTTTCAAAAGTTACAAAAAGTTTTTTCAAAGATATGAAATGTCTTCTTCTTTTGTCAATTGATCCAAAGCACCTGTCGCTAGAAACAACAGACACCTCAATTTTGGAAGATTCGTTATTAGAACAACCATATTGAACAGCCAACTCGAAGCTCGTTTCTTTTTTCAACTTTCGTTCAAATATTTCATGTGGCCTGCTTCGTTTAAACTTTTACTGGGAATTTTTAACTCCGACATAGGATGAACATGAGATAAAGGCTTCCAAAATAGCCTTGCCTTGCTCCTAAAAGGGGCGTGACTCGAAAATTGTTCTGGGGAGAAGCCCCCAGACCCCTATTCTTCTCCCTTCACCAGATTTTAGCCCACCCACTTTCAGATCGTTCCGCGGTGCCTGAGTGTGGATTATTTGGTATTATATGTTGTTAATTTTACAAGATGAAAATGAGCTAAAATAAAATAAGCTGACAGCTGGGTTGGCTGAACAGCCTCTCGGTTCATTGCTATAGAAGCTTCGTAGAGCTACGCCCCAAACGATCGTCCACGCCTCCGCAAGCTGACATTTCCATCTGAAAATTCAGTGAGAAATACTGAGAGAAAATGGTCTATTATTCATCACTTGTTTCCGGGATCAGTAAAATCAATATAGAAAATAATAAATAACGTACTCTCACAAATCTATCCTTGACCCGCTTGACTCGCTATGCATTTTAAATCGCTGATACACCTTTTAATTGGAGCCAAGAATTTCCCTACTGATTAGCGAGTGGGGATTTGGGGCGTACTGCCAACAACATATCCCAACAATTTCTGCAACAATTGTATTTTACTTGGATTTAGAAATACGGGTCAAATTTCGATAGGAATGAGCGTCACTTTTTGTTAAATGTCAATCTCTTTTTGGCATTGTTTACAATTCTATTCCTCGGCATATTCTTCTTTCTCATTTTATTGAATATTGGCCTAAATCAAGCTTATAAAAATTCTCTTGAAAATATTTCAGACAAAAAGAATGCAATACTAGGTACAAGACTCACAAAGTTCCACACCTTTTCATTTAGCATAATAATATCAGCACAATTGTTTGCACAATACATATTATTGATATTTACAATATGTTAATAATAATTGTACTAATAATAATAATAATAATAATATAATAATAATAATATAATAATAATAATATAATGATAATAATAATGAAAAAATTTTTTATAATATTTAGTAAACTTATAACATAGGATTTGGTATATTTCATTAAATTCGAAATGAAAATCAACACTAACACCGGCAGCCATTAGCCAGTGCACTGTTTGTGATAAACATATTTGCATAAATAAATTTAAGGCACTACAGTCACTACTTTTGAATGGATAACTAACAAAGTGATATGCAAACTTTGCAATTTAAAACTGCAAGAGATGTTTTTGGATAGCTTTTGGAGAAAATAAGTGCGAAGAAAAATGTTTAATATTTCTAATTTGATCCTGCCCAATGTAACCTATCAGTTTTGGGGAAAATGAAACTCTTGATTTCCATAAAAGATTATCAAAAATCAGATATGCTCCATCTGTAAAACAATACTATGCCTCTATAAATATGCTGATTTTAAGGTGAGTGACTGACAAATGTAATAAAGTTAGTAAAAATTGGGAAAATGAGTGTATGCGTATAATAAACATGAAAGGCAAGGGTTGACAATGGTATAATCTTCTGCTACTGTGTTTTGAAATGATCACTCTTATTATTCATTTTTCATTCACGTTTGCGATGAAGAGTGCATTATTATGTACTGATAATCTCATAAAAAGATAAAAAATAGATGTTAAAGAGATACCAAGCATCAGATGCCCTGAAGCAGGAAGCAGCAAAGGGGGATTGTCCCTCCTTCACTCAGGGAAAAGTTGAATTCTTTGCCCCAAGTTTAGATAATTTCACATTTTTTGAGTAAAAAGTTTTCAAGCAGTTCATATATAAAGAACATTATGCTTATTTGATTACACCACCTACACTAATAGGTTACTAGAGCACAAGCAGAGCAAAAGGAGGTAAAACATGTCAATTAATGCAAATGTTTCAATTATTTGTTACATGGTCTGTAGTCGAAAACTGATTATTTGATAAATTGAGATTTATCTTATAAACATTGATGATAACCTCTAGCTTATATCTTCTTAGCATCCCAATTTCACATTTATGAACCTAAACCAGTTTTGATGGTTTCTTTCATTTGATATATGTACTGTCCAGATGGAAATTGCTTGACAGTTCTCAGCAGGATAAAAGCTATAATTTTTGTATGCTGCTTTTAACGTACCTGAAATTCTATTTAAATGCTCTATACATGCTCTATACATGCTCTATACATGCTCTATATATGCTATGTATATATGACATGTTCACTTGAACTTGTTCCTTTTTCATTTTATCCACAAGCTAATATATATTTTTATGGCGTGCTCATTAATGCCTGTTCTTGACTAACTTCATTAAAGCTTAAGCCCAGACTCCTATGGCATCGATCTATTTCATTGGTCTAACACCAACATGGGCAACTTTTTGTAAGTGCTCTTCCCTGATAAAGTTCATTTTAATAGCTTGCTTCAAATCAGAACATTTAGAATTCCATGCCGACAGGGTGGTAAGAGCTACGATTTCATCCAAGCATTCAATATTTCACTTGGGTTGATAACATGGTGCGTTGAATAGTTAAGCGTAGACCAAGGTGCGTTGCGCTTGTAACCTGCGCATTCCAATGGTACCACAAGAGAATATGCAACTGCATCACATTTCAATATCAAATTTCACAGCAAGTCGTACCTTAACAACGCTTTTAATGTCATGAAACTGCAGAAGGCTTTGCAAACAGTTTCCCTGCTTCGTTCAGACGTTTCACAAACTGCATTGCGCCTGTGAGATGCATAACCAGTGTCATTTAAAATGTAATTAGTCCAGTTCGTTTTGCTCTCACATTCACAAAAACTTCGGGGCATGCATTCAACGAGAGTCCGCAAATGTGCATTCAAAGCTGAAAATTTTTCCTTATTACAAATCCCGGGGTCAACACAACAATGTTCACTATAAACAAGTTTGAGAAAACACTGATCTTTGTCGGCGCTTGTGCTTTCCGCTATGGAACTCCGCAAATCTGAAATAGTTCGTAATAAATTGCTCCCTCTTAAATCAAATAAACTATCATCAAGTCCTTGTGAGTATGATCCTGTTGAATTCGCGTTACTTTCTCTGTTACTTGGATTTCGTGATTTAAAAATTCTGGGTAAACAAAAGCACCGTACACAAACATTTGAAGAGCCAAGAGAAACTCCATCCGAATTGAATCGTCTATCTTGTTGATACAATTGAGCAAAATTATTATCGTTTAAATCGACAATATCTGCTTGATTTTCGTATCTATGATCGTCCAACACCGCTGGTCTTTCACGTCCCACAAGACAATCACTTTGTAAATGCCTGTCTTCTTTTGCTCCACTGTTTTGATTAATCTGATTCATTGATGTATAAGATACATTGCTGCGTTTAGAACCGACACTTTCCAACGAGAGAAATCCACTGTCCGATTCAGAATGCCTGGCTTCAGGATAGGCCTCATCTCTTGCTATCTTCCGTGGTTTCAACGTTCTAGGACTGCTTGCCTTTTCTCTCTCAAATCGCTTTCCTTTCGGCGGCTCGCTATTTGCTCTTCGTCGAGAACGACGTAAAAGTAGGCACCCTATTGAATTTTTCCCTTTTTTCGCTGACTTGTTCTTTCTGGTCGCGTCTCCCATCACAACAAATTACCTGTATACTTCATGTTTAACTAAACGAAATTCGTTAAACGATCTTGTGAAATTAGACCTGTAATCCTTTTCCCCTCAAAGATCAACGTCCAAATGGTGAAATTTCCCGCTGTTAAAACTCGAAAAGCCGTTGCTTTACGCTGAAATCCTACTGTTTTAACTGAGTATCACTGGCTCCGATGAATATGACACACTCATTTCAAGTCATTTTACAATTTCCTCCCTCTTCGTGTATTGCAACGTAGCGTACATTGTCGGAGGTTATCCAATCTATGGACCTGTCAACTCGAACTTAACCGCTAACAATCCTTGAGTTCTTTTGGCATTTTTCGTTCCCGCAGCTTCCACAAGATACAGTGTTCTGTAAATCCGCACACCAAGCATAGTAGGTTCTTTGTGTGATGAAGAGGACGTGTAAACAATAGAGTTGTCATGAAAGATCAACAATCTAACAATTAACACAATTTTCCTGTCATTTTTTATTTGCACAGGAAATGAGGCCAAAAGGACAGCCGAAATTCTATTGCACTTTACACTTAAAGTCACGAATTATTAAACAGGGCTTAAAAGCAGTCGAAATCTTTCTTTTTTAAAGTGTTTCAATTTTATTTCTAAAGTTATTAGTTTACCGTTTTCGACAAAGGCAGCACAACACCATTACATTTTTGAAGATTTCTATGGAAACATTATCTTCCGTGCAGGGACTGCGAAGCGATCTGAAAGGGGGCTAAAATCAGGCACAGGGAAAGAGAATAGGGCCTTGGGCCTTACCTTAGAAAAATTTAAAAAAGTCAAGACTCTATTAGAAGCAAGGAAATCGCTATTTTGGAAGCCATACCGTCATGTGAATCCTATATAAGATTTATTGCAAACACTTTCGGCATGACAAACTTTTGGACAAACATTCGTCTGAAAATTTATTTGTCCGATATTAAGAGCTGGCCGAAAATTTTTCATGCCGAAAATTGTTTCAAAGCATGCGCATGCGTGATGTGAATGATCTTGACTGAACAACGGAACTCGAGTGATCTGCATCCGAATTTCCCATCATGAAACGGAATAAAACGGAGAGGTTACAACGCATTGAACACGAGTCTGGTGATTCTTGTGATATGATACAAAAGGGATTTAAAATGGCCGGCGTTGATGACGCGTTTGACCTTGAACTAGAACCAGAAACCCATTTTGAAGATTTCAGTGTGTAAACAAAAGCCCATATCATAAAAATGACAAAATCATGAACTTAAACAGGAATATTAGTGGCGTTTCTCTTTCCTCTTCTATTTAAAACCTGATTGCGAACCCGGTGGGTCAACTCTCGCTGTCAAGTGTAAACACCCACGTCTGAGGCTCTAGGAAAATGACATTTTTCTCTGATTTTTAACTCAAATTTTACCCCCCCCTCTTTCTTTGAAACCAAAGAACATATTGTTTTTAATACGATGTGTTGGACTGAAAAAAACCCTTTTCTTAAATTTTTTTGCTTTTTTCACCATTTTTCCAATTTCTATGTCCTTGGTTTGAGATGAAATTGAACCCCTTTCTCAGAGATTTTAATGATACGGAGGGGGGCTTTGGGGGTACCAGAGCCCGCAAACTCGGGCAAAAATTTTAAAAACCGAGAACCCGGACGAAAATTTGGGAAAACCCGAAAAACCGCAAGTATAAAATTGAAAATCCTGAAAAGTGCATTTTATAATAAAAAGAATAAGCTTACTTATCACAGTGTCGTCATTCATTGTCACTCCATTTCATTGGCAGGCAGACCTTATGAAGGTTATGCAAAAGTTTAAGGTATTATAGGCTAGGGTAGATTGCATCTCCAGCTAATTTCTTAAAAAAATGCCTGCTTTAGCACCTGTGCTGAGTAACATATTTGATAAATTGAAGTCTTATTTCTAAACATCTGGAAAGTTGCTACGGTAGCTCCTCCTATCTATAATGATGATCCTACTCAAAACAGATCAAACTACAGGCCTTTATCCATACTCCCACTTGCTTCACGTCTTTTTGAGAAGACAACCTTTCACCAACTTTACACCTACTTCAACGATATTAACTTTTCTACTCACATCAATCCGGCTTCAGAGCCCTGCACTCAAATTTGATGTGCTTATTAAAAAGAAATGATGAATGGTATCATGATTTTGAGAAACGATTCCTTGCATCAGTAGTATCTATTGACTTGAAAAACGCCTCATGCAATCCTCATTCAATAGCAAGGTCATTATCGATTGCAGGGAATATAGATGGATTGGTTCACATCGTTCTAACAAGATCGAAAGCAATGCTGTTAAGTATATGGCAATACATGGCTAACATGAACTGCGGCGTACCGCAAGGAAGGTTTCTCGGTTCACTTTTATTTTTGACATCAATAAACGATTTGCCCTGTGCGTTGCAATACATAAAAGTACTGACGACACAATGATGACGACAGGAGCATTTCGCACTCATCACAATCTATACCTGAGACAAATGAAGCAGTATATTCAGACGGAGGCTTCAGAATTGGTTTGAAGGTAGTAAGCTCTCCCTTAATGTAGCCAAAATCAAGAACTCATTAAAGCTTTCTTTTTTGAGTTGACTTTCAAATGAACACAAAAGCATAATTATGCGGGATATGATGCAGATAAATGAGCAGTACTGTTAAAATTACAATTTATGAAAGCATAACAACTCGGTTGTCTACCAGCATATAGTCGGTCATACATGCAAAACATTTAACTAACATATAAAATCAATGTATCAAACAATCCAGATAGCTAAGGTTCTTTTACATCTACATAATTAACATGAATTTTATAGCATGAAGGGTTTTATAAATATGTATGTAACTAAAAAGTAACACTTTAAAAAAATTGATATGCTATTTTTAATAGTAATCAACAAAACAGACAATAACTGACAAAAAACCTGATTAAATTAGCATACTACTCTGCAACTAGCCCTAATCCATATATTTTATTGGGAGGCTTCAGGCCCCTGTCCCTTTTTCTTCCATATCATTTCCATTATATGACAATGATGAGGCAGGGCTCGAGGAAGGCAGTTAACACTGTTATGGTTGGTGGAAGCAGCAATGGCACAAAGATGTCCTCTGAAAATTCCTAATGTCAAACCATTGGCAGCCATATACAACAAAAAGGGAAAAATTGTTGGTACTTGCTGAAGTTGGAAAGACTAAAGCCTGCAAGATTTTATTTCCGTGTTACATGGAGGGTTTAATGGCTCCAAGTACAGAGGTTTGGGTACCTTGAAAGAGCCCAACACTAGTGCATTAGCTTTTTTGATTGAATATATAATTCTAAAATAACCTTTTCAATAAATTCAATAGTTTGCAAGCAGTTTTTTCACTCCAGTTTTTTTTGGCTGTCAGGACATCTTGTTTTTGCTTATAGCACCACCCCTGGTAACAGTGGCATAACAGAGCAGTGTGGGGCCCTTAGTCAAAGAAGGGGTTTGGGGCCCATATATTTTTGCCAATCAAGTTCACAGGCTAAGCCCGAAATTACCCTTAACTGCGTAAATTTTTTACATGCAATTTTTAAACAATATTACCTAACATCAACAAAACAATTATTAAGAAACGCTTATATCCAAAAAAAATTCACAAAATTTCTCAGGGGGCCCCTTAGGGGCCTAATTGTGTGTGGGTCCTTAGTTTTGCGCTTAAAGGTGCACACTGTGCATTAGGCCACTGCCTGGTACAATGATATACACTGTGATATTTTTCATCACTCAAATTTCTTTTGCTATCCGCCTAGTCAAATAAATGGGGGAGGGGGTTTATAGATGAGTTTTAACATGATTTTCTAATCAGTCAATGTGCCCCTAGGTCCACAAATACTTTACAACACAGGAATTTACAGTTGAAATTCAACTGTGCAGATATTTAAAACAACATCTATTAAATGGAAAGGTCTTTAAATTTAGATTGAAATTTTGCTGTGACATGACATAGGTGTCAAGTTAAGCATCTGTTTATGAATCAAGAGATTAGCAAGTACTACTTTGCCCAATCAAAGGTATAGCCACAGTGGTACTTTTCAAAGATTCACTTCTTTCCTTTGCATCAAAATACCAAACTGATATTGCAAATCTTTCTTTGAAACATGGAAGAACCTCATGGGGGGTTCTACAATCTGACCAAAATATTATCAATCGGCCAAAAACTGGTTCCACTTCAAAGTAACCTGAGCTGTCTGGTTTGTAAATGCGAAGTGCACCTCCATCTCTCGAAGCAGTATAATTCTTATTTAAGTACAATATAGTTGTAAGCTTTCGTCCATCACCAGAAGGGTTGTCAATATGACGCTTATAACGTGTCCCATTACCTGGATAGCATGCTACCATTATACTGGATCGACTTCTTATGTTACAATCAGCAAGTTTTTGGTCACTGCTTATCATTGTCATCATTTCATCAGTACGTTGAACTGCCGATAATAAATTTTTCATTTGTGGATGAGTTGAACTGTCAATCCAAGTGACAAGGTCTCCACGAATTTCTTTATTAGCCTGCATTGGCAACCCTGTCAAGTGACTAAACTGACCTGGATGGAATACTCTAGCTTCATAATATAAATGGCAAACCTCATCTAATACTTGACAGAGTAAACCTTCTTCTAGGAAATTATCAATCACTGCAAAGTTGCGTGCATCTAGATCAAGAATTATTCTTCCACACAAATCATACAAAGATACAAGACGTGTTCTGTCAATGGTTGGGTACATCAATGCTTTTTGAATATCATGCAGAGATGAAGACCCTGTCAGAGTTTTTGCTTTAATATGACTCTCTGGCTTCTGCATTGCCATTTCAGAATTGTTGATTTCTTTTAAGTTTTGGTTAATGATGCAAATATTCCTGTAGATAAGTCAAAAATTATTTATTACCACAGCAGCTTTACATATTAAGGGGAAAAGACTAAGTATTCTAAAGAGGGTTTTGAAACAGAACAATGACTATATATTCTTGGCTAAATTATTTGACAGTTCCATTATTTGTGGGTGAGTGATTTTTTTGAATTCAAAAATTGATTATATGCACTGCATATGCATGCACATATTGATATCATGTTTAAAGATTTGCTGGATTGCTTTTATAACATTATGATAATGATTTTCAAAATAAACCTAGAAATATTAGTTGATTGAAAACTGCATAGTTGATTAAAAAGCCAAAATTGTCAATGTTAGGTTTATTCAAAGTTGTGTAGTGTTTGTTAAAAGTTTTGTAGTTAATAATCTATTGGTGACCTTTCAACTTTTATTTTTGGAACAAATGGCAGTAGGGGCAAAGAGTGTGAAGGTTTCACATCACACTTGGCAAGTAAAAAAGGGGAGGAAAGAGATGAAGAGTATTCTAAGGTGAGAAACTGGATAAGAACACACATCATATGCCATAATTTGAGAAGTGCTGATTTGCGTATGAGGCACAAGAAGAAACAGGACAATTACTGGACGCTATCCAGATGGTGTCAATTAAACTGGCTAATTTTCATCCAAGATTGGAGGATAAGGACAGATTTATTTGTTTAATCTTTACTTTTTATTCCGTTTACAGTTTTGTTTTTGATACCTATCTAAGTTTTTGATAAATAAAATAGGCTTTTTAACATTTTCATTTAAACTTAATAATTGATCTCCTTTCAACTTGCGTTTGATGATATTTTCTTTACCTGGTGATTCATGGGCAAGTCGGCGCCACCCTGCCTGTTATTAAATCAATCTACATATATGTGATGCGCTTTTAGCCCATAGCCCAGCAATAATTAATATTAATAGTGATAGTATAGTAACAACCCTTTGTTTCTCGGACATAAATTACATTATATGAATCCTTATCTCTCACCTGTGTTCCTTCTTCCAATCTTCGATTTGATGTAACCTGCTACAGTAGTAGGCCATTTGACACGATGAACAACGAAATATAGATTCGCATCCGCACACATTACAAGTGTTCGAAGCTTGAGAATTCACACTATCCATAACTCACTAATCAAATTACAATGCACATACTAGGAGCAATGAATATACGATAAACATCGTTATATGAAATACATTTCCTTATTCGAAAAGTCAAAATATGCCTGCCATTATAACGATTCGGCACAAATGCGTTTGAGACAGCCTCGTAATCACCAGCATGTGTATGGTTCAACTCTAGTAGAGAAACAGGTTACCCCTGAGAGAAAAAGCTCCCGTTTACATTTCTATTGCAATTTCATCGATTTTTTCGCGAAAATAAGGTCTATTTCAGATTATAATTTCAAAATTAATGGTCAATTGGGAATTTTTGTCAAATGAGACGTGGGAAGAATCTTAAGTAGGGAGGAGGGATGCAGGTGGCACTGGCACATGATAATCGGTTAACTATTGGGTATGAAAGATGGACACTTCACAGTGTGCTTTCATTTCATTTTATTTCATTTTTCATTCTTTATACACGGTAACCCCGTCGGCAAAGGCCGTAAAGTAGGGGAGGGCGCATAGTCTTTCTGGCCCTCTAGTCTCCACGTCTATGCTTGTGAGGCCCATCACGATAAAATGTTGTGACGTCAAGAACGATCTGCCCAACACATCTCTTAAACTATCTTTTTACCTTTATTCTGATGATACCAACATCTACTTTGAGTCAGACAGTTGAGAAAATCTTGAAAAAGTGGTTAACAAGGGCTAGATGTGAATAAACTTGCTATAAATGTAGAAAAGACAACCTTTGTCATTTTTCATTCTGCCCGAACTTCTTTAAAAAATGTTAAGTTAAGCAAGCAAAATATGTTAAATTCCTTGGTGTCCTTTTGGATGAAAATCTAAATTGGAAGTACCATTTATGTGAACTTTCCAAGAAACCTTCAAGAACTTGTGGCATATTCTTCAAAGTAAGACATCTACTACCTACTAATATTTTAGTCTCTCTATATAATTCTTTATTTCATCATTTCTCCAGTATGGAATCATTGACTGAGGTCTTACTTATGAAGTCCACACCAAACCAATCTATTTTATACAAAAGAAGGTTGTCAGAGCTATTGCTTTTAAAAGTTTCACATCTCCATCCACGCCTACTTTTTCTGAGTTAAAAATCCTTAAAGTGTATGATTTATTTGAGTAAAAGCTGCTTAAATTTGTTTATGAGACTGTCAATAGGATTTCTCCAATCTGTTTTCAAAAGTTCTTTAACACTTTGACATCTGTTCAGCAGTATGATACACGGCAGACTACTAAAGGTGATATTTTTATGATGCGTAAAAATACTTTGCAATATGGCTTACGATCAATAAGATATGCAGGTGCTAAAGCCTGGAACAGCATTCCACCCAATATCAGACTATCTGCCTCTGTAACGATTTTTCATCGTGATTTGAAATTACATTTCTCGATTAAATACCCCCAAAAAGGTAGCTTCTCCTGACACTATTCAATCAAGGCACTGAAAGACCTCAAATTTGAATAATGATGAGTTTTTAGCATAGGGAGTCCATACAAACTCCTAATTCTGTTATGTTAACTTAGTCTATTGCTTATCATTTTTTCTTGTTTATGTTGTCATTGTAATTAAAGGTTTTTAGTTTTAAGATTTTGTATGTTGTTGAATTTTTGAATATGAAACTGAAACTGTCAACGTGATAAAACAGCACATAACTGCATCGCATGCGTCGTTGCTAAAACGAGGAACGAGCGGAACGACTCCGGAACAAGCGGAACGACTCCGGAACAAGCGGAACGACAATGGAACCAGCGGATGGCAGATGGGTATGCGCGTGTTTTTTTGATAGCGGAGAACAAATCAGTTGTTCAAGTTGTCAGTGCTCTTCAAGGAATCGAAGATTCAGTTAGGAATTTTGACCTTCCAGTTATGTTGTTAATTTTGATTTGATTTGCCCTTTCGCTAATCATACATTAGAAATTATTGGGGCCCTTTGTCCCAAGGCGATATGACCCTGTTAGTGTGTGTATCATAATGCTTTGGTAAATGGTAGTTTATTGAATTTTATGATTTATGAGGGAGCAGCTGGTGCATCGTTATTACAAAAGTTAGATATTCTGAACCTCAGCGTGTAAACACGCTTGTCCGGGAAATCTCTAAGAAAAGGGTAAAATATCTGCAAAATCCAAAGACAGAGAAACCAGAAAAAGGGGGTATTTTCTAATACATCTGCCAAGCCTAAAGTACACTGTCTGTCAACGAAAATTTAAGATACTCTAAGTTATAAAAAATTCATTCTTATAAAAAAAAGAGTGTATCCGTGAGAATACCGTTTGTAAGAAATTCCTATTTTTATGGATTTTCAAAACGTTTATCTCATTGAAAATATTTTCAAAACGGTACTTTCTTACATTCAAGAATGTATTGAGAATTTTGGTCTTGGCACCCAGAACCATGTGTCCCCCCTTCGGCCAATCACATGTGCGTTCCGTCGATATTTTGGTCGTTCCGTGGTCGTTCCGTGGTCGTTCCGCTCGTTCCGCTCGTTCCTCGTTTTAGCAGCGACGGCATCACATGACTGTATCACATGACAGTATCACATGACTAGCGTGAGTTTGTTGATTGTTGTGAAGGAAGGAAGCTGGCAAACTTGAAAAATACCGGTGATTAAAAGAGGCAAATAATCAACAGGAGAAGATGAAGCTAGTGCTTCTTCTTATTACCACTCACTGCTTGTATATTTATGCAAGAGCTGGCGCTGACTGGCCGACAAACTTAAAAACATTTTCACATGCAATCAAAGCCGCATATTGCAACGCAAACCGTGAGATCGAAGTATTCAAGTATAGCAGTGGGCCAGGCGTTGTCACAGAGCAATGGTACACGGGATATTCATGCTTTGGTCCCAATACGATAATCAGATATTACATTGATGATGATACGAAGCCTTATATTGAAATGAACTTATATTTAGCTCATGGGATAGGATTTGTGTCGAGTACGGCCAACCTAAACGAAACCACAAAATCAAACATGGCGGCCTCAAACATGAAGGATGTAAATGATGGATACAAAAATGATGCGAATGGCCCTGATGATCCTGGCATTCCTTGGGGAACAAAATGGATCGGTCATACAGCAAAAGGTGGAGGACTCTACAACACAATAAGAATGCCATTCCAAAAGTCAATAAAGATAACCTTTGAATCACCCAATAATGGCTATTACTGGTATATCGTGCGTGGTGCTGAGAATTACCCAATTGTTATTGGAGATTTGGTTTTGCCAAAGACGGCCATGCTGAAATTATATAAAACGGAAAACTACATCATGCAACCGAAGGAGTACATTGTTGCTGCATCATCTACAAATAAAACTGGCCTATTGTTTAAAGTAACACTTGCTGCTACTAGTACTGATTTCAATTACCTTGAGGCATGTTACAGGGTTTTGATTGACGATGCTAAAGATTTCCAGTTCCTTTCTTCGGGTACAGAGGACTTTTTCCTTTCTGCGTATTATTACAGTGGTGGTCTTTTTCATACAGATCATGCTGGTTTAACATTTTTGCAAAATCCAGGCACAATGAGTGCATATAAGTTCTTTCATGATGACCCAGTTACTTTCCAAAAGTCATTCAAGTTGGTTTGGAGATGTGGTGAGGTCAATGATAATGATTGCTTCAAGCCTGGTGGAGGCTGCTACATTAAAGGCAACAACCAGTATTGTGAAACAAAGGATGGCATTCGCAAGCACAAAATTCCTCAAAGCATCCAGCTTGCGGTAACAAAGATGAGCTCATATGTCTGGACATATGAATGGTGATTTAGCATAATTGGAGCTTTGGTTGAAAGTATTTGAAACCAGACAACTCCATTGCAAACCATTAATTATTTATGCATGGTAATTGTGTTTGAAATTAATAAATCATACATTGATTATTATTCTTATCTTTGAACTTAAACATTTAAACATCGTAATCAAATCTAAGTAATGATGTAAGAATGTTTTTAACTCTAATTTTTTGTAATTAATGATATCTAAGCACTGCTCAAATATGTAGGAGAAAGGTTATCCTGTCAACCAACTTCACTATACTGGACTTTTTATAATAATTCCTTTTTACATTAACAAGACTTGTTAAAATTTAACACTATGAAATGGTTCAATTTGAGCATAATGAGAAAATTCTGAATAGTAAGCTATAAATTTCGTTGAAAATTCAAGTCTTAGGACAAAAAAGTAAATTTTTGAAATGTTATATTTCCTTGGTCAACACCATTGTCTGCAGTCTGTGATAGTTTGTCCAAAGAATGCAATATTTGAGCAAACTTTGCTTTACAGATAAAGTAGATAAAGCATAGGAAGCCATTTTTTAATTTACGCCTAGGTATCACTTGATGAACACATTGCAACTAGAATCTGGCTATTTTAGAGTTTGGCAGTGAGGGTTTGGTTTGTCAAAATTTTTTTTAGAAGCTCAATTAAAGTGAGGATTGCCAATCAAATATAACTTTTTGCAAACGTAATGATGTGTATACTATAAATATTTTTTGTGAATGTTTACTTTAAATATTAACTTTGATGTAATAACTCTTTGAGTACCAAATCAGAATAGGCAAACCAGGTATTTGTTCATATTGCATGCTTCTTGGAATTTCCAACATTATTAACAACATTGAATAAATCATTGTTTTAAAACCAATATCACTGTGCACATTGTAAAGACTTAACGTTACCAAAATGTTCTTTCGAGTGAGCACAGAAAATATTGGAATGGAAAATAACTTTGAGAACAAGCAAAGACAAGTGCATTAAAACCATTCTTGTCTCCCCATAGTTATCATGGCCTTGATCATGAAATTGGAGGGGGGGGGGCCGTGGCATGGTAGCAATGTTTCTCCAGGGGTGGCAAAACTATTTTTGGCACCTCCACCTATATTTTTACAGGAATTACACTAAGTTTGACAATTTTGAAATTATAGATTGCGAGATTGACTGCCATTTCCAGTTCTCACCTCATTACTAGGAGCGCTGCCAGGCCTCAAGCTGTTCAACTTTTGAGCAGCTTGTTTAACTTTTTTGAGCAACTTTGGGGGATCTTTAAGCAACTTATAGACAGGGCTCACAATAGTTATTCGCGACAATCCAAGTAAATCTAATGCAACATGAAAACCGAAGAATGTAGGAACAGCATTTCATTGAGGTAGCCGATGGAAGGCGAAGTTACAAACTGGCACCTGCATGAGGGAATGCAAAGTTCACAATCGTTGATTCTAAATGCCTTATTAACTCCAGAATTCCCTTCAAGTCTTTTTTCAGTGCCTGCAGCTACTGCCAATGGAGCTAGCATTGTTTTTACGCAAAAGCTGCTAAAACAATTCCTGAAGAACGACTTTTTGAGCTAGAAAGATGCGGTCAATTATATTTCTTGCCAAGTGTGAATACTGTAGCATGTACCACAAAGACACTCGAAGAATGGCACACAACTCTTGGTCACATGAATTATGATGACATAATTTAACTGGAATCAGCTACAAAAGGAATGAAGATTGCAAAAGCAAATAGCAAAAGGGAATGCAAAACATGCAAGGAAATAAAATGACGAGGCTACCAAAATCGCATGAAGAGAGACCTATACTTGCAACAAAGCCTTTGGAACGTATTAATTCAGATATATGTGGCCTTATTCATCCAACGTCCCGAGAAGGCTACAAATACATAATAAATTTTGTTGACGAGTACTGTAGTAGGTTATTCATTTACTTCTGACGATCTAAAGACGACGAACCCACAGCTTTAAAAAAATTCATTGCTGATGTAGCACCTATTGGACGAATAAATGAATTTCACAGCGACAGTGCCCTGGAATATACCTGAGTCAATCTTCTACGCAAGTTCTTCTCAACAATGGTACCAAACAGACCTCTACAATGCCATACTCGCCTTTGCAAAATGACAAATGTGAGTTGGAGAAGTCTCATGGAGATGGCGAGATGCATAAGAGCAGAAACGAATAATTCAAAGTCATTATGGCCATATGCAGCACGTCACGCTCAGTATCTGAGAAACAGAAGTTATCAAAGACGCACAAGTTCGACCGCTTACGAGTTATTTTCCAAAGTAAAGCCAGATTTGAGTAAACTACATGCATTTGGAGCACCTTGTATCATATACGCAGAGGGACATAGACAGATATTGGATATATGCGAGGCAAGGAAGGCATCTATTTAGGAATTATTCCTACTAATAAAGGCTACTACGTTTTCAATCCAATAACTGGAAGAGTCATTACATCTCGCGGCAACATCGTTGTTCATCAGCATGCATTAGAAGAGATCTATCTAGCTACTGTTACATTATCCTAGCAGAAGCTACCAAGGAGATATTATACCTTCCAGCTTTATGTGTTGCCATGGCGATCGAGCAACTGAAACCCACGATTCTCTTTTGCGATAATCAAGGAACTTTAAGCCTCACAAGTGAAAAATCAAAACAGCATCAACGCACTAAGCATCTTAATGATGCTAAATACCATTTTTTCAGAGAGCAAACTAAAGTACCTCAATACCAATGATAATATGGCAGACATCTTCACCAAGGAACTTAATAAATTGCAACGCTATCATATTCTGAAGAAACTGAATGAAGAAGATTGAGGGGGCGTTTTAAGAAAAACAGTCTCAATTTCTATCAATAAACAATGCCATTCACATCTTTCATAAAACAAAGTGTGAATTCGCACTACTTTTTCTTGAGTTAACAATTTCGTTTATGCTTGCTTAATGTTATGCTAGTTTCTATGCAAACAAATCACGATACACAGCTAGAAATGACGTAGCATTTATTTATCATGACCTTCGGGCAACAAGTTTTAACAATGTTTTACTTTTTTGAGCAACTTTTGGGGAATTTTTAGCAACTTATAGAATGGCTAACATTAGTTATTACGTATTACGGGATATTTACGACAATCCAAGTAAATCTAATGCAACACGAAAATCTAATGCAACACGAAAACCGCACAGTGTAGGAAGCGCATATCAGTATGTTTCACAAAAGGGCTTCAAGGAGTGGCAAAATATTAGCCTAAAAATAATAAATTTCGAGTTTCACTGTCTGTGACGCAGGATACAAAATCTATCAATGATGACGACCGGTTCAAGTGCAAAACATATCTGTCTCTAAAATGCCATCTACAGTAATCCTTGAAGTTGCAGCCAGAGGAGAGTATGCAAGTTCTAGATAGTAGAAAGAGAAATTATCCTCTTAGGGGATTATCTAACTGTGGTATCTTGCCAATTTAGGCGGATGATGATAGCTTGAACATAGTTCTTACAGCCCTCTCGATGCGTATTCTAGAACTTTTTGTCTTTCTAGCTTTCAGCAGCTGATCAAAACATGACCGGGGAGACATTGAAATCTACGACCTTAATTGATCACATTGCCACTATTTACGAGTCAAACATAGTAACTTCTAGTGTGCATGAAATAAGACTGTTAGTGATCGCTGCTTGGTATACTTTTGTACAACCATTCCTACACTGTGTAAGAAAGCTCAGTGGGGCTTCGTTGAAGAACTAACTCGAATCGCCATGGCAATTGCGTAAACGTTACATAGTAAATGATAGTAGTAGTACATAGTAAACAGTAGGGCAAAGAGAAGCATAAGAAAAGTATACGTTTGAAAGAAAAAAGTTGCCTTCCATCTATTGTGCAGGTGCGCCCAACATGTCAGGAGACAACATAGAAACCACCTCTGTCAACTACCTACGTGTCCTGGCTATCGACATTGACGATCGTTGCCTTCCATTCTTTATATCCAACATAAAAATTTACAATAAGAAAAATTAACTAGGACAGTTCTTTCAAGCTAATTTACTTACACTACAAGAACGATGCCATGAGGAGCAGAATACAATGACTGCCCCATGGCCATAACATAGAGACAGGTAACTAAAATTAAGATAAAACAAAATAAACTATCAAACATTAATACAAAAAGCTACGCACAAACAATTTCTACTGATAAATACTAATGTCGGCTTCACATTGGATGTCATGCAATTACTGTGTTTGGGATCTATTCGTTTAGTGTTGCGTAGGATGATGATGATCGCTCTTTTCTAAAGAAAAAAAATTGCCCCCTTCTCCATATGCTAGCCATATAACCTTGTCTTCGTTTACCACGAGCTATTTTTCCCTCAATCTTTCCTTTAAATCTCCAGGCTTTTCTTTTCTACATCAATCGTCAAATAAAAGACATTCTCCGCTTTCTAATCACGTTGATCAAACTTCTATGTGCTCAAGCCATTTCTAAAACAATTTCATTGCTTTGACCATGATAGTCTTAGCATACGCCTAAAAAGCCGTAATTCTAAGGATTTTGATTTTTTCCAATATTTCTTCTTATAAGCCATGTTTCACAACTGTATAAAAGAACTGACCATGCATCAGAGTTTAACATTCTTTTCTTGTATCCAACTCGTCCTTTCTCTGAGTCAAAATACATGCATATCTTTGAAAGCATTCTTTGCCACTCCCAGCCTTCTTTTTATTTCGGTACCACATCTATCATCACTTGTAAGGATACTACCTAAGTAACTATGGTGTCAATTAATCTCATCGCTTGCCAATGTATTATCAAATGGCACAAGGAAGTCTCTTTCTTCTTACCTATGCCATATTTTTCATAACTTGAATGAAAGTCCCAACTTGAAACTTTCAGTCACAACCTTATTCATAATATTCTGAATTAAATTTTCTGAAACTGCTATATGCGCTGTACCGTCCACATACCTGATATTATCTATGTTCTTCCAATTTACTTTGATACTTTCCATGTCACTTTTTGCTCTCATGACAATTTCACTATAAATCAAAACCAGATCCGTGGATAGTACACATCCTTGCTTAACTCCTTTATACATCTACATAATTCAATTCCTATCTTCATTGCTGCCTGTTGCTGCCAGTGCAGATCCTGTATCAATCTTGCCTTAAATATCCAAGTCGTTCAACAGGAGCATTCAATTTATGAACCATTTCTTAGACAAGTTAAAACGGAAAGGGCTCTGAGCTGGAGAAAAGCCATGTCTGCCAACCAAAGTCGGTTACCGTAGACATGTTTTTGTCATTTCCCAAAATATGAGATATATAAAAATTGCAGCTGCTCAGCAGCTCAAGTTCTCGGGTTTCCATTAATAGTTTCTTTTTGGAAGCTATAAATTATACAAAATAGTTCTTAAAAGTTGGCAATTTTGTATCAGCAATTATTGCATTTTAGCCAACCTGAAAGATGCAAATTGAAAAAAGTTTCAGGCAAATTGCCAACTCAAGCATGTGGCACATCTAAATTACAGGCATTTTATGTTCTGTTCCTCCAGCATTCTAGGAACGGCCCTATGGCAGAATCAGGGAAATAAAATGGGTTTTGGGTATGTCTCATTGGCTTGTTCACATTTTTGCATTTTCACATTTTGTTATTGTGACGTCAGATTGGTTCAATTTAAATTTGCAAGACTGTTTCATGTTACGTTTTACTGCTCTGACAGTTTGTCATTCGGAAAATCCGCAAAGTACATTAGCATCATGGAGAGGCCAAGAAAAACGTATCATGGCAGCAAAGCAATTGCAAAGACTAACAAATTCAATGAAGAAAGGGACATAGAAGAACAACTGCCGATCCGGTATTCGCAAACCAATAAAAAGGCATCTCGCAACCAAGGAAAGAGAACATCAAAAGTAAAGAAAACACTGCCTTTTGAAAAGTATGATGGTGGCAATACATCACATGTTTCACTTCCACAGATAGTATTGCACGACGAAGATACCGATGAAAAGGGACAAGAAAAGGTTGCTCAAAATGAAAGCAATTTAGGCCTCAATAGATTTTCTCATTTACCACCTATCCCGTCTGATACTAATTCGATACGAACTGGTGTTCTTGTCAACACAAAAAATTCAGTTGTTAGTCGAAATAGACTACCTCCAATAAAAAAACAACCAACGGACGAAAAACCCGAATCAAACAGGAGAAAGATGGAACTATCGGCAATACGTAAAAAGGAAAAGGATGTAACAAATGATATTGTGCAATCTAGGGAAATTAAGAATAGAGAAAGAATGGAGAGGCACGCAAGAAAGAGGAAAGAAAAACTTGATGCATGGGAGACGGAACAATCATTAAAAATGGAAAAACATTTGAGCAAGCTGGATCAAGCTGAAAGAAATAAGGAGGAATTACGACAGCAAAGGAAAAGAAAACTTGAATGTGAAGAAGAGAAACGTAGAAGAGCAAAGGAACGGGTAATTTCACATTATAAATTTATTGTCTTGTATTTTCTCGTAATAACATATACCATTAACTAGCAAGAGAAAAGCTAATTAGGAAATGTATCGATTCTTATTATCAATTCAGATCATCTTATAACGTATTAAAAATAAATCGCGTTTGGCGAAAGCAAAAGTCATTCTTACTTGGCAAAAGGTGATCTTTTATTTTTTGCACCAATAATTAATTTTAGGTAACTGAAGACCAGTTTTAATGTTAACTATAATCGTGATAAAATCTACCTTTCATGATATAATCTAATAAGATGAATTCTGCGACGTGCGTTGACAATATTTATAATAGAGCTAAATTTTCTGTCTTAGGCAAGTGCATATAGAGACAAAAGCAGACCAGAATCTAGGTAAAGACTGGTTGACTATGATGGGCTTTCCCAACACAAAATGTCAGATCTTTGATGAAGATGGACAAAAAGTCCTATAAATAGCTGTTATGCAAATTTGTTGTAAACTTAAGTTTTACCATGATTTTTCTATAAACAATGACAACAATTTTCAAAAGATATCTCATGCTTCAATAGGTTCTACTAATATGACAGCAAAGCAATGACAAAATAGGGAATTTTACATTAGAGCTCCGTGACACCATATTGGGTCAATGCGTAATATATTGAAGCAAAAATATATCAAGCCCATCATTTGGACATAGTATTGTCTTCAACAATTTTAGGATGACAATATTCAAATACCGTAAGTGATCGAATAAGCCCCCACTCCCGAATAAGCCCCCTACCGAATTAGTCCCCACCCTTAAAGATGATTTTGACAAATAGGCCCTCACTCCCAAATAAGCCCCCATGGGGGGTTATTCGAATTTCCCCCAATTTTCATTTCGGCTGAGGGGATGAGAGAAAATGCACTAAACCACTTTAATCAATTTTTTTCATATTTTACGTCAGTTGCGATATTTGTCACGATAGCTGTAAGAATCTCAAATTCAAAATTTAAATTTTTTCTTTTATTTTCTTGCAACTTTCCTAATAAAACATTTGCTTTTTGTAAGAGCAACATATTTGCTGAAACAACAAGTCCAACTTCCCGTTTTATCTTTCCAATTACCATCTTAATGAGCTTATTTTCATGAGATGCAATAAGCCCCCCTCCCGAATAAGCCCCCACCCTCAAAAGTGATTGTGGCAAATAAGCCCCCGGGGGCTTAATCGATCATTTACAGTATACAAGCATAATCGTCATTGGTAAGAAATTTTTAAGGGTTTAAAAACATGTTCAAATATTAAAAAAGGCGATTCTAGTTAAGAAACAATGTTTTTAACTGGCCATTCATTATGTGAAAAGCATTAAAAGAAATTGTTTGCAATCCACAAAATAATGATGGTGATTGACTACGCTTCCGACGGAATAATCCTTCAATGAAAGAGTGCCTACTCAAATAATGCAATGAGGTAACTTTCCAATATTTTACATTCATCTTCCATATTTTCTTTGTAACAAACTGACTGCAAACATATCCATATCCATAACATAACAAGTTAGCAGGAGAAATGTATTTGATAACAGTCTCCTTATTCCCAGTCATAAAGTCCTTCATGGCTCAAGTGAGCACTTTTACGCTCGGTTTCTGTTGTTGCAGCTCGTTCAAAGTTAATATTCAACAAATCTGCATGGTGCAACAGTGGTGGTCTCTTTAACTGTGGCAATGATATTCTTGCGTCTTTTAAGGAAAGCGGGTAATACGCAGTGCCTTTGACACTAAATCTTGAATTAATCAACTTCAAGTCTTTCAAGTACCTCAACGCCATACCTATCGATAAATTTACCTTAATATCGTATTTTGTTCTTAACCAATTCTCAATTTCATTTTTCAGTTCTGATTCGGTCATGCTCGCATCAAGAACGTTAACTGCATATAAAGAAGATAAAATGTTTTAGAAAGAAATCGAAATCCCATTATAAAGATTTGAAAACAGCATATCTGTTGAATTGTGCCAAACAGGTAAATTATTACTGAAACTTTCTTATCAATAAACCAATATTTTTGGGAAATTGTACGATCAAGGAACGATATCTTTAAAAAGAAATTGTTTGAAGGCACGCCTTGATTTCGACACACAGACATCGGGTATGTCGGTCAAACCTCTCTGTTTACGATCGTATTATTACGGTAAATTTTAAATTTCAATACTTGGTGACAAAACAAATTCAAAGTAGATAACCAACAAGCTGTTTGAAAGTATACTTGATGGCCTTGGCTATCATTATTCGGGTTTTAAAAGTTTCATTTTTCTTGTTCAATTAGGTTCCATTGGTCTCTGTGGAACTCGACTCCAATATAGGTATTGTGAAAGATCACCTATACCTAAGTTTATCACACTGTAAAGCTGTGGAGGGAGTTTTTAATTTAATTTTAAAGTTTGGCGCACTTTTAATGCCCTACTAATCATTAAGATCTCTACCTACCTTCATCAGAAAAGCAACCGTTTTTGTGTAGAAATGCATAAGTAAGCAACGAATATTTGTAGATTTCATCTTCAGCACGGTCAACAATCAAAGCCAACAATGCATGATTATTTGCAACGCTTTTGAAGTAAAGTGTCTGCGACAAATCTAGAATACATCTGTTTCTTAAATTTTTGTAAACAATCGCATTTCGTATGAGTATGATAGCGGTCATTATCCCAAGGAAAAGGCTCATTTCCATTTTTAGTTCATCAAGATTCGTTAATGCTGTGCAAATTATGAAAAAGATTATAAATGAGCTTTGAACAAAAAGTCTTATTTTGTCTAGCTTCTTCATTTTAATTTTTCCTTCCGGTAACAGAAACTCTAGATTTTCACAAGGAATGTCTTTAAATGCTTTGATAAGAAGCTTTTCATCTTCTTTCATCCTCACTGCCACAATCACCCTTTTATACCTTGCAATCCTTTGTGCATTTTCACCATACAACTACAAAAAGACATTACATATAATGCTTACCAAAGAGACAAATATTTATTGTTTTGCCTTAATAAAACAAAATGCATTAAAGATTATGTTAAAACAAAACATATTATCGTATACACTAATCATATCATAATGATGAATTAAATAAAAAAAATTCAAAAAGCACAAAGAAATGCATTATCCCCCCTGAGCAATGAAGGGTAACAAATAGGGAAAAATCTAATTCAATGCACAAACAGCAGAAAAGAATAATTATTGCAAAATTATACAATAGCTAGACAATGGTCTTATTTAGTTAACATTAAAATGCAACAACACAAACTTTTATAGTTTATATGAGCAATATCTGAGTCCAAGAATTTTTCAACTTACTGTCTCAAAAAAAGGAAACACTCTCCCCATTGCCCAACAGGGTATTAGTCTCATTATATACAGGTTCTTAAAATTAGCTGCCTTAATGGTGATAACTAAAGAACACCCATTTCCTGCTAAGAATTATTAGTACTGATTATTATGATGAGCATCATTATCTTGTTTACGCATTGAGTTCTGTTCTTGATGAAAAGCATGAGTTTCGAGATGATGAATATTTCTCTGTACTTCTGAAATTCTAACAGGTTATGGGCCCAGAAAAACGCCTGAACATAACTTGAAGTACATACGGATATTATTAGTATCTGATATTGTGTATAATGGCTTTAGCGTCTGAAGTTTTTTCGCCTTCGAATGCATTAAAGTTTGAGAAATTAAATGGCGGCAATTACCGAACGTGGTCATTCAATATCAGATTGTATCTTGAAAGTCTCGATCTATTTGGACTTGTTGATGGAACAGCAGAAATGCCTGACGAGGATCCAAACTCGAAAGCAGCTAAACTTTTTCGACAGCATGCGAAGAAAGCATGGACGTACATTTGTCTCGCCGTAGATTCAGATCAACAAATTCATGTGAGAGACACGCAGACAGCCGAGGAGGCATGGAATGCTTTGAAAGCTCAATTTGCCCGCACGTCAATTCTTCAAAAGGTTTGTTTGAGACAAGAATATTACTCTTCTCATTTTTTCAGTGGAGGAAATATGTTGCAACACATCAATCGCCTGAAATCTCTCCATGAGCAATTGAAAGAGATGGGTGCCGCTATCGACGATCAAGAATTAGCCATGACTCTTCTGTCAAGCCTTCCCGAAGAATTCAAACCACTCATAACCGCTCTAGATGCAGTTGGTGAAGACAACACTACTTTTGAAAAAGTCAAAGGAATGCTTCTCAACGATATTGATCGAAATAGAGACATTGGACAACCCAAAAGCTCTGAAAATGCGCTCTTTGTGAAAAAAGGCGGAGGATTCAAGAAAGGGCCAGGGAAACACGACCGTACTGGCAGTACACCAGCAAAATTTTTTCGTGGA
The DNA here is from genome assembly GCA_964019065.1 of Catostylus mosaicus. Classification (NCBI taxonomy): domain Eukaryota; kingdom Metazoa; phylum Cnidaria; class Scyphozoa; order Rhizostomeae; family Catostylidae; genus Catostylus; species Catostylus mosaicus. The sequence goes on along the minus strand of OZ025188.1, from coordinate 90,255 downwards.
ACTTGTCATTTCTGCAAAGAACAAGGTCATTTTGCGCGTGACTGTCCTAGGAAGAAAAACAAAGACAGTGGATATGATAACAAAAAGAAACCCAGTAAATTTTCTGCAAATTATGTGACAATTCAGCAGGGAGGTGATGAAATTTCACGAGAGGAAGCATTAATAGCCTCATGTGAAGAAGCATTGAAAACTCCTGACAGTGAAATGAAATCCGATTGGATTATAGATTCCGGTGCTACACAGCATATGTCTTTTAACAAAACATTGCTGAAGAATTATGTGAAATTCCGCAATCCCCTTGTAGTCAATCTTGGTGACAACCGTACAGTTTTGGCATTTGGAAAAGGTAGCTGTCATATAGTATGCGATCTTGGTTTACGCACTCAGAGAATTGTCTTGAATGATGTTTTATATTTACCAGATTTAAAAACAAACTTGCTATCAGTCAGAGCAATGACAGCCCAAGATGCTTCAGTAGAGTTTGCTGGTGGTGAATGCAAGATATAAAGAAATGGGAAACTTTTAGCCATTGGACAGCTGTTAGGAAAACTGTATTTCCTGAAACTGGTCGGAGGTATTCATGTGAATTTAACTAAGAACTGTATTTCCGAAAAACAGCTATGGCACTATAGATTGGGACATTTGTGCATGGAAAATGTGAAGAAGCTATCGAAGGAGAGTATGGTAACAGGAATGAAACCAATGAATCATGGTGATGAATGCAGTATTCAATGTGAAAGCTGTATCATGGGGAAACAACACAGAAACTCTTTTCCCAAAGCTAGCAAGAGTCAGGTTGTCGATGCATGTGGTAGTATCATACACAGTGATGTATGCGGTCCTATGCCTATCAATTCAATTGGTGAATCACGCTATTTTGTGACATTTAGAGACAATTGTTCGAAGTACACACATATTTACTTAATCAAGCAGAAAAGTGAGGTCTTGGAAAAATTCAAAGAATTTGTCACAATGATAGAGAACATTTCTGGAATCATGTGAAGATTCTATTCTGTCATGTGAAGATTCTGAGAAGCGATAATGGTGGCGAATACACCTCAAAGTTGTTCGATGCCTACTTGAAGGAGAAGGGAATAATTCACCAAACAACAGTTCCGAATAATCCTGCTCAGAATGGGACAGCAGAGAGGATGAATAGGAAAATTATGGAGAATAATGATGATGATGTGTCATGCAAATGTACCACAAAAGTTCTGGGCTGAGGCAGTCAATACTGCTGTCTATCTCAGGAACCGCAGTCCGACAGTCTCTCTCAAGCAAGTTACACCATATGAACGTTGGACTGGAGAAAAACCTGATTTGTCACACCTGAAAGTATTTGGTTGTGTGGCATACATTCATGTAGCGAAAGAGAAACGAAATAAGTTGGATGCGAAGTCTCGAAAAACAATCTTTGTTGGATATCCAGTTGGAACCAAGGGATATAAACTCTTTGATATTTCAACTGGTGATTTTGTGCGAAGCAGAGATGTTGTGTTTGCTGAAGAGGATTTCCATTATTTTGTAAATGAGAGATCTGTAAACACAGATTTCTTTTACCCTGAAACTCTGATTAACCAATCAGAAAGTGCTGAAGAAGGTAATCAACCTGAGCCTGAAACGTTGATTAACCAACCAGTGGGAGAGAGGAAGGAAGATCGTTTCATGCAAGAAGTTCAGCAGCTTGGACCATTGAGAAAACGCAAAGCTCCTAGAAGATTAATTGAAGAGTGCAATGTTGTTAGCCTGACATCTGACATTGATGAGCCAGGCACAATCAATGAAGCTTGGGAAGGCAACTTCAAGGGACAATGGAAGGAAGCAACTGATGATGAATATCAATCTCTGATTAGCAATCACACATGGGAACTTGTCCCTCCACCAAGCAATAAAAACATCGTTGGAAACAGATGGATCTTCAAAGTCAAACGAAATTCCGATGGAACAGTGGACAGGTTCAAGGCACGTTTAGTTGCGCAAGGGTATTCGCAGACTGAGGGAATCGATTACGGTGAAGTATTCTCCCCAGTTGCTAGATACACATCTATCAGATCCTTGCTGGCATTAGCAACTGTGAAGGATTGGCATGTTCACCAAATGGACGTAAAAACAGCTTTTTTACAAGGCAGTATAGATGCAGAAATTTTCATGGAGCAGCCTGTTGGATATGTCGATAAAAACAAGCCGAATCATGTGTGCAAACTACAAAAGAGCTTATATGGCTTAAAACAAGCTGCTCGATGCTGGAATTTGGAAATTGATACATTTCTACAGTCAAATGGTTATACGAAATGCTCATCTGATGGATGCATTTACATTAAGTCACACAAGCAAGAAAATGGTCAAATGAATTTTGTAATTCTATCTCTTTGGGTGGATGATATTTTATTATTTTCCAATAACATGACCATGATGAGTGAAGAAAAGAAACCACTTCGTGAAAGATTTGTAGTAGTTGACCAAGGAGAAGTACATTATGTCCTCGGAATGCTGATTAAAAGGGATCGTAATCAAAGAACAATGACAATCAATCAAGAGAATTTCTTGAGAAGTATCCTGAAAAGATATGGCATGGAAACCTGTGTCAACACCGTTAGAACCTGGCAAAAAATTCAAAAAGTTGCCAGAGGCAGAAACTTCTGTTGAAGTAAAGCTATATCAGCAAATGATTGGTTCATTAACATACATTGCAACAGCTACACGTCCAGATATTGCAGCAGCAGTGAATATTTTGTCAAAATATATGGCAAGACCTGGCAAAGAGCATATGGAAGGAGTTAAAAGAATCCTTAGATATATAAAGGGGACAATTAACTATGGTCTTTGCTATAATGCAAAAGATGATAGTTGTATTCTTGCTGGATATTCTGATGCAGATTGGGCTGGGGACAATGACACAAGACATTCTACTTCTGGCTACATATTTCAACTGTACAATAACACAGTTAGTTGGTGCAGCAAGAAGCGGAAAAATTTGGCCAAGTCCACAACAGAAGCAGAATATGTAGCATTAAGCTTTGCCACACAAGAAGTCATTTGGTTGAGACACCTGCTTGAAAACATAGGAATGATGGCAGATGGCCCATCAACTATCTTTGAAGATAACATTGGTGCAATTGAGTTAAGTAAGAACCCAAAGTTCCATCAGCACACGAAGCACATTGATGTTGCCCATCATTTTGTTAGAGAGCAAGTCACTTTGAACAATGTGTCTGTCAAGTATTGTTCAACTCAAAATATGCTGGCGGATGGAATGACAAAAGGTCTTACCAAGGACACCTTCCAAAAACGTAGAACCTTACTTGGTGTTGAAGCTATAGTTTAGCTTTATTTATTTTATTAATTAATGATGTCATCAAGTGGGAGTGTTAAGAATTATTAGTACTGATTATTATGATGAGCATCATTATCTTGTTTACGCATTGAGTTCTGTTCTTGATGAAAAGCATGAGTTTCGAGATGATGAATATTTCTCTGTACTTCTGAAATTCTAACATTTTCACCATCAGCTTATTTCACTCTAGTATATGGGGCTTTTCCCTAATTTAGATAATATGTGATACCTTTTTCCACAATTTCGATAAAATCTGAGTCAGCAGTGTCTTTGTATGCAAATGCTGTGCTAATGGGTCCAGTTTTACTGATCTTTGGTTGATAAACCTTGCTCTTTCTTCAGCAATTATATACCAAGGTCGCTCATCCAATGGGACCACATCCATTCCTATGACCCAGAATTTTAGTGTCTCATAGTTCTCAGGTGAAACATTTACAATCATTTTCTCTGCAACATTATTCTCTCCTAATGCATCTAGCATGACATCTTTTGGTAATTCATAGAAACTTGCCTCCTTCAATAAACCACTCAGTTTCATTAAAAGTTTGTTTTCTCTCTTGCTTAGTTCTTTTGTTGAAAAGGACCTCAGTTGAACTGTATCACGGTCTGGTGAAAGTGGGTTGTAAAGGCTCTTTAATGAGAATAAATTTAAATTGATTATAAATTAAACACTGTTAAATACTTTTTTCACAGAGATCCATTGCAATTAAGCTTACAATCAGAGGCAAGCAAAGTCTGATAATTTATTGATAACAGTTTCAATTCCTTAAGGATTTAAAATCTAGATTATTAAATGAAATAATATTTGATCACCTTTAAATCATCTAGCTCTTTCTTATACTTCGCATAAAGTGTTGAATCTATTGCAGTTGCAAGATGTTGGAAATCATTTAGATCATTCCCTCTTATTATGTGCACATCTTCCAAAATTGATTGCAAAAGAGCCTTTCGAGTGACAGGTAAAAATTTCCCAATGGCTTGTTGCCCTGTCAACTGCAACCATCTTGCATTTTCGTTTCCTTTGATTCTCTCATAATCAAAATGAAATGATGAAATATTTCTTTTGGTACATATACCTAATATTTCTTTTGGTCCCACTGATCCCCTGACTTTAAAAGTAACAGTACAACCAATCCTATGGCAATTAAAATGCATCTTCTTGTAGTGACAAATCTGACTTTCTGTGAAAAGGTAAAAAGCTTACTTTTCTTCTTACAATAAGCTAATAGTTTGCAAATTTAGTTTATTACAATTATTAACTTATCGAAGTTATATTGACCCTTATGGGGAACATTCTATAGAGTTCCTATCATACCAACAGCTGCCAATTTATAGCTTGGGTATTCATGATTACTACATTCTAGTCTCAAAGAGAACAGCAGCCTCAAAGAGAAATAACTTACAAATCATATTTTCACACAATTCAGGCTTCAATTTTGATGAGGCTATGGTTCTAAGCCCACTGAACAGGCACGTAAATACTGGGGGGGGGGTGTGTGGGGGTGCTACACCCCCCAATTCTGTATCCAATCGGAAAATCTTAGGGCAGTCAGAAAATTTGAAACCTTTCGGAAATACTTCGTAGAAACTGAAGTAATGATTCAAATGAGTGTGTAAATGTAGCGCAAAGAAAAGCATAAGAAAAGTGAAAGTTCATAGCAAAATAGTTCCATTTGTCCATTGTACCGACGTGGAAGACTTGAGTCCTTTGGACATAAATTTCCTGCATATCTTACAGGTGGAACCAGCACGTTAGGAGACATAACAAAAATGTCAGCTGCCTGTTCTATCTAGCCACAAGTCTTGTCTATTGAATTCAAATGTATTTGTCCTTTGAATGCTGGATGATATCACTTTCTGACAAGATTGACCGATTCTTCTCCTCATGCAAGCCAAATAATATTGTCTTTTTTGCCATGAGCTTTTTTCTCTCAATCTTTCCCTTGACTTCTCAAGATCTTCTTTTACATTTATGGCAAAAAACATTCTCCGCTTTCTAATTACGTTGATCAGATTGTATGTGCTTCAGCCATTTCTAAAACAATTTCATTGCTTTGCCTATCTTACTATGATACATGCTACTCTTAGCATACGCCTGAAAAAACAATAATTTTTAAGATTTTAATTTCTTCTCCATATTCTTGCTTAAAGTCCATGTTTCACAACTATATAAAATAACTGACCATACATCATAATTAAATACTCTTTTTCTTGAATCCCACTTGACCTTTCTGTTTATCAAAAGATTAGCTAGACTTTTTTCTTTCTTTTCATAAAGTTTTCTTTGGCACTATGATCCTTCTAGAATCGCTTGTAAGAATACTACCTAAGAAATTAAACTGTTATACTTGTTATACCTATGGTTCCTTTGTCTTATTTTCCTTCAATATAACCATGCACTTTGTTTAATAGCATCGAATGATAATCCAAAACTCTCATGTTCAGTCACAATTTTATCCACAATATCTTGTGGTTTCAATTTACATCTTCTATGAGCGTTGTATTATTTGCATAACTGATATTATTTAATTTCTCCTATTTATTTAAATATCTCCACTTACTTCTATGCTTTTAATCTTAATATATCTACTTAATTCATTGGCTATCTTCATTGCTGCCTGTTGCTGCCTGTTGCTGCCAGAGCAGATCCTGCATCAATCTTGCCATCAATATCTTAGTCATCCAACAGGAGCATTAAATTTTTGAACCATCTCATAGACAAGTTAAAATGGAAAGGGCTCCGAGTAACGGATAAACCTATCTGCCCATCAAATTCGGTCATCATAGACCTGATTTTGTCATTTCTTGAAATAAGAAATACATAATATCTCAAATAATCGGGTTTCTATTAACGGTTTCTTTTTGGAGGTTCTAAATTATCTACAGTGGTCCATTGTTGCAGTTTCTTATTTAATATGGATGTTATATTCTATATGTTCAAGTGGACAATTGCCACTTTTAAGAATCGAAACGATAGTCCTTAGATATGTTTGCTTAGTATTTATTGTATTTTCATTGGGATAGAGATCTAAACTACTTTACTTACAATGCAGGGTTTTTCAATCAGATTTGAAGTGTGGGCCAAACTGTGGCACAACAATATCCTATGGAATGTAAAAATGATCAATGTAAAAATTTCCTATGGCACAACATGATGAGATGCCCCTCAATCAGGGCAAAAGTGGCAAGCCCCCCCCCCCCACATCTTTCTCGTCGTCTTAGGCCATGGGACGAGGATAGCAGCAACTAGAGACATCTTGAATTTAAGTTCAATAAAGTGAAATGTGACGTCGAAATTACAAAAGTTAACTTCAAATGGTGATCACTTAGACTGTACTGGAGCCAGGCCCCTAGTACAAAGGAAGAAACGCCAAAATAAAAAATTTAGGTAATATTGACGACGGTGCTTCATATTCAAATAATTTTGTCTCAATTGCAGATCATTTCTTTAAGTAATTAAAAGATTTGTCTATTTCGTCCAAGGCGCGTATTGCTTCTTGCCTATGTTAACCCGTAGCTGCGAGGGCGCTATCTATTTAGGCCGCTCGTAGCTTGAAAATAAAATTCGAGTTTTCAGCAAGAAAAAGACCAAAAAAGAAATTAAAAAGGCATCAGAAAGGTAGTATTGGTGACAGCGACTCATATTCTAGTAGTTTTGATTCGTTTACTGGTCGTTTCTATGAGTTATAAGAATCCTTGTCTATTTCGTCCCGGCTTGTCTATTTCGTCCCTAGCGCTGCCAAGGTACCAAGGCTAAGTTGGCTCTATTTCAAACTATTTATGATTAAGGGGGAAGGGGGCTCCTGCGCCCTTTTAGGAACAGTATATAGGTTGCAGTTTTGTAAAAAGTTAAAGTAGTTGAATGTCATGTTACCTGGCGTTTCTTTCAATACCTTTCAATCAGCATGCAGTCCATTGTTTTGCCATGTTTGCTCATTAATTTTGCATTCTACATGTCTCGCAACTCCATGCTTTCCTTCAAATCCCAAGTAGCCTTTTACCTTCAATATAGATGCCACAAGAAACAATATAGAGTAGTAATGTATTCATATGTGAACATAAACAAAGATATTATAATAAATCTTTGGTATAACTTGGCATTATCTCTGCACATGCGCAAGACGTTATCTCGTCCATCAAGCAAACTGGAAAAACTCTTCTACGTTTGAAGCTTCTTTCATTTAAACTTCTGTTTAAACTATATGTCCTGCATAAGCGATGACTATCAGTGTCCAAATTGCCATTGCGTATTACACCTTCTAAGATTACTTTGACAATAATATTGACATGATGATGATAATGATGATGATAATGATGATGATAATGAGGATGATAAAGACATGACCGGACCGGACATCCTCAAAACAGTTAGTCGAAAAATTTCATTATTTTCGCCCACAGCATGAAGCATATTTGCCAACAATGTAAAGTTGTCATCAGCACCAAAGACGGGGGTACATACCAAGGGGCCGCACAAACTGGAAAAATTGATCTCTCAGGAGAGGTGCGCCTCGCGGAAAAACGCTCAAGCGCATTTTTCATGTAATTAATTAAGCGATCTTAATGAATATTCCAAACGAGAATCTATTCTAACTTAAGCTAAAAAGGTTTTTTTCTGCGTTTTCCCAGGGTTTAAAGGGCATGGTCATATTATTTGTGGTAGCCACGCCTCTGACCACGCCCTTGACCCCGATCACTTTTCCAATTCTGGCTGCGCTGCTGCTCAGAACCTTATAGGCAGCTCCTGGGTGGTTCATTGAATGCATCTGAAGAGGCTATAAACAAGAATTTTGTATTAAAAATTTCTAAACAGGCATAAATTCTCCGGCAAAGCTGTTACAGCCCCCTGGCCCTTCTGACGCCACCCCTGAAACAATCAGTCAGCGCTATCTATAGCTAAATAAACTTAAGAACGCTATAGTTATCAATCAAAGATATGCATATTACATAAATTTTCAGTCACAAATAATTCAAAAATTGTTCTCGCACATTTCATTTATGAGTTGCTCGAGAGATGAATAATCTCAAGTTTCATATCAAGATTGTCATTGTGATCCAGGCAAGGCAGTTTGTCGTCTTCACATCTTCTTTTACATTTGCTCTGCCTGGATTCACATTTTGTACTATTCAATTGACTTTACAAACCTATATTGCCAATAAGTAAGCGAAATTCGCCAATGAAATACTCCTTCATGGCCAAAACGCCTTGTTTTTGAAAAAGAATGTTCTCCTAGTGCCAAGGACGCCGGAAGCATCGAAGGGCGCAGGGGGGCAGACATTCTTTGAAGGGCACTTGACCACAACATATATCCTGTAAAATAGTAGAAAATCTTGTATTTTATTGAAGTTATATGATGGTACCTCTCTGTCCATTCAAATGTCCTTTCCTAGACGATTTGAGCTTTGTTCTGATTGATTGTCAAAAAAATTTATAGAATCGAGCAAGGCACTTCTTGCCCCCTCTGCCCCCTTTGGAAAAGTGCAAGAGGAGGAGATACCCCCTTGCCTCCCTCTTCCGGCATCGCTGGGTAGTGCCTAACCCCACCCCACTGTAGCTACGTTCCTGTTTGTGACGAACAATACAATGTGGATATTGTGGTTCAGTCTTTAGTTTTTCTTGTTTTTGAATTTTCCCATGGTCGATTTTGTCTTTTGTAGGTGGCTGAAAACAGAGCTTCTATTGTCTTCGGGAGACTTATCGCAAAATGCAGTCAACGAATCCCTCTCCATGTAAACAATACCATCTTTGCATGCCTGATTTATCTTGTTAGTAAAATCCATTGAGACGGTCAAATCACTCATATTCAAAGTAGCAAATGTACATGCACTTCAAAGCTATGCCGGATCTGATTACACCCCCTGACATTTGACACCGGAAATACGATGGTTATCCATGTGCGATTGCAGATCATATTGACATGAGCCTGTGTCACGACAACGACGACATGAATTTTAGTGGAAAGTTATTGATTCTGGTACTAAATCTATTCCTGTTCACTGTCTATTATAAAACTTCGACGCCATGGACAGCATCCGGAATTGCCCATGATGGAACAGAAGGGAGTGTCATAAATACCCGAGGTATGACTTTGGATTTGTCGCGCTCTTTTCATGAATCACACAGGGGTGTTGGAGATTTCCCCGTAGCGCCTGAAAAGACCTGAAAGATAACTAAACTCTAAACTAAATCTAGATAATCAGCTTGGCCTTTGGTGCGAATTTTCGTTTGCTTAGAAAATAAGCCAGTGCCAAGCGGACATTCTCGAAGCTCAGAAGCGTCAGGGGAGGACGGATCTGTTCCAAAATGTTGTGACTATAGCTCAAATTATAACTACAAAAAACGCAGGAGATACATCTCGAATCTCCAATTTTTATCATGACCAGACCCAAAAAAATTTTCTTTGTGATAATCGAGATTACTAACTTACATTGACCTCAGTAACGTCAGGCACCGCGCAGCCATTGGGCTAGCCCCTCCACTTTTCATAGACTGATAAGCCTAAAAACTGTTACAAGTATGGGATTTTCAACTTAGGGGCGTTTTCCGACCTTTTAAGGGGCGCGGTCTAAATATGTGTTCCGAGGGTTCCCCGGATCACCACTACGGCTCGATCAGCCCTTCCACTGTGCTCCCTGAGTAACATACATATAAACAGGGGCCCACATCCAGGGATGCCGGAAGCATTGAGGGGTGCAGGGGGCAAACATTTTTTGAAGGGCACTTTACAAAAAACCACATCCTGCAAAATTTTAGAAAATCAAACAACACTTGTATCTTATCCAAGTATGGTGATAATTCCGTTTCTGATTCTTGGTTTGGCAAAGTGGTTCTATTTTTCAGAATTTGGGGCCTTTTTGTTGGCCTGTAAACCAATTTGGTTTATGTATAAAAAATTTTTGACGGACTCACAAAATTGGGGGAGGGGGGGGGGAGTGTCACACTGTAGTAGGACTGGACGCTAGTATTTTATGTGTAACTTCCGTTTGTATTATATATATTGTTGTTGTTGTTTTCATATGGTTAGTGAGTTTCTAGTCTCTAACCGAGCTACACGTCTTCATTCGTTTTGCTACTACTCGTACGTTACAGGGAAGTTTTCTACCCCCCTGATGTGCGTCCCTGCATATAAACTAACCTTATCATTTTTTACTATATTTTTCCCATAAAAACAGTCAGGCCTACTGATAAATTTTTACCTGATGATTACCTTCGAATCGAAAAATTGCCCGGTGTCGGCAGTTTACCATTTCGACAAGACTATTTGCTTTTATATGTTGTTGTAAACAGGGGCGTACTATGTGACCTTTTTGAAAGGAGGGGGGTGTGGGGGTTAGAATTTACTAACGAAAATGCAAGTCTTGCTGACAACACCAAATTGTGTTTTCCAGGTAATTAATTCCTTATCCTGGACTGCTTTTTATTGCAACATAAACAAAAATCGGTAAATGCAAAGCTTTCATATTCTTCGCCAATTACTCTAGTAACAATATTACAAAAAAAAGAAAAAAAAACAATTTTACATTCGGAGGATTTCTAAACTGTGTTTGAATTTAAATCCAGTTTTGATAAGGTTCACAGCAAGATCTGCTACTGATAGAGGTACGAACAATCAATTTAACCAAGCAGAAACAGCGCGCAAAACCACAGGGCTGCCATTTACAGCGAATGATTCAACGTTCGCTAAAAACAAACGCAAACAGAAAAATTTATTGAAATATCATTACAAAATAACAAAATTGTCCATAAAACAATCAAGAAATTCACCAACGAAATATGAAGATATACGAATAGATTATTTAGAAAATAAACAATAAACTGACGAACACTTATTATTTATGTATCCTCGTAGCTACAAATGTCATTCCGCGTAAGTGGACAAAACTACAGAGGTTTTCATGAGAAAACCCAGCGAAACTTGAACCAAAAATGTTCTCTATCGTCTATAGTAGTCTTCTTATCGTCGTATCTTCGATCCGAATCCCCGAAAGAAGCACGCCTAGCAAAGGGATACAAACACAACATTTTACCCCCAAGCAAACTAAATCTTAAGTTAGTCCTTAGGCCCAGTTTAGGCCCAGTTTAGACGTCGCATTATCGTTGCATTTTTGTCGAGTCAAATTCAATAAATCAGTTAAATCCATGATAAATTCATGATGAATTCATTATAAACCCGACGTCTAAATTGAACTGTCAAATTTATGTTAAACTCGACTCAAATTTATGATGCTTTGTTAGATTATCCAACACACGAGCGACTTTGATTTAGACGATGGATTTGTGTCGAGTCAAATTCAATCAAATAAGGCCTTGGTCCGTGATTTGTGTGTGTCAAATCATACTGGGCATGGGCATTTCAAGGCGTACTTTGCGCGCCAAAAACTAAGATCGAAACATGGCTGCAGCTATCCAGGTGTAGCGTATCTGGGTTCGACAGAGTTAACTCTGAGAGACGACAACCGTAATGTCAGTAAGCGTATTTATATTTCAAAGTAGGAAGCAAAAACTAAAACTATTGCGCAGCAAAGCAACTTATAAATACGAAACGGTCACGAGATACAACAATGGATTGCCTACGTAAATCATGCGTGCAACCCAACATAAAGACATTAACTAGAACATTAAACGGAACTGCGACAAAACACGAACATACATTTAAGCATGAAATAACTATTACGTCATTACTATTATTATCTTCTCAAATCATTTTTCAGAGTAGGTTTTCCACGCTAGTTCCCACCACCCAAAATTTTTTTTGAAGTAGTGAGCAGATCTTTGTCAAAGCATGTTGATAATTTCTCTATTTTATTCAAGGGAACAACACAACATTATACAGCTTGATAAGATACGTTCGACTTTGAGTAAAACTAGTCAGCAGATCAAACTCCATCATATCCCGCCTACTTCTATTCTGAATCATTTTGTTACAAAGCGCTATCTTTGGCTTTCTTTCCATGGGCGCCATCTTATCTGGATAGTGATTTATTCTCCCATGTATGCCACACCAAATCCAAGAATTAAATCTACCAGAAACGCGACGCAAATCTTTCGTATAAATTGAAGAGGCACTTAAGTCGAGTTTTTGTCGCACTTCTGTTGGACTCAAATCAATTGGATTCGACTTGACACAAGAGCGACACCTAAACTTGACCTTACAAACACAACAGAACAAAAAGATTTCCACCTTAGAACAAAAAAGCACGACAAACATTAAAATGTATTCAACATGCCCGCCCCCAAACAGGCGAATTGTAAGAGGCTGTTTTTAATAAATAAAGTCTATGTTGAATCTCCTTCCACAGCTGCTTCTAGTAAACATAGCTTTGTAACAGGTCTACGGTATTCAGAATTCATTGTCTTTGCCTTTGCTGAATGAAGAAGATCATCTCTACCCTTTTACACTGTTGTTTTGCGTTAGGTCCAAAACAAGTACCAGGTCATTTTCCTTTAAGTTACGCTCAACAGTATGCCACTTTTGCCTGATTTGAAGTGTTGGGAGTTACCCTTGGTCCACCTCGTTCAGAATATGTCAGCCACATATTGAACCTGCTTCCACCTTCTCTTGCCATACGGGTCTTTGCTCTTGAAAAGTCCAGGCGGAAAGGTTTGTTCCGATCTTAGAAGAAGTGAGTGATTTGGTGTAATTGCATTCAAATCTCGAGGATCGTCTGACACCTTGGTAAGCGGCCTCGCATTGAGCATTGCTTAATCTCCATTGAATATGTTTGCACAGACTTCTTGACTTCAACATCATCTTCGGACATTTCTTCAACGAACACACCTTATGGCCAACCATGCTCCTCTTTCCATAGAAATTGTGGGCCACATAACCATCTGTCACTGTGTATAAAATTTTCTGCACTGAGTCCCCTGAATGCATCATCTGCCACATTTGAATTTGTATCAACATATCGCCATTGAGATTGATCGGATCCGTCATGTATCATTGCAATTCTGTTCATAAGATATGTTTGATATCTTCTGCTTTCATTTCTAATGTAACGTAGTAAAGCAGTGCTATATTTCCAAAAAACTGACTCCCCAAGTTTCATGTCCAATTGTCTTTTCAACAGAGAATCAAACTTTACAGCAAGAGTTGCAGCGGCCAGCTCCAGCCTTGGGATTGTCACTCGTTTCAAAGGAGTTAGTCTCGACTTGGCAAGAACAAATGAGCATAAAACATGCCATATTTGTTTACAGATCTTAAATATGCTACAACATCATATCCCATCTCGGATGCATCAATGAAGTAATGTAGCTGGTTCACTGCTGCATTGCCAACTCCTGTTTCAACAAAGCATCTAGTAACTTCAAGTTTCTAAATTTTGTAAGATCACCCAACCAGTTTTCCCATTCATTGAGATTGCGACCAGTGACTTGTTCATCCCAGCCAACATTGTCTTTGCACAATCGCTGAAGGACAAGCTTTGCTTTCAGAATGTATGATGAAATGAACCCAAGCGGATCATAAATGGATTCTGGTTAATGGCTGATCTTTCACACTGATGTTGAATGTGAATTTGTCTGTTTTTGCATTGGGAGTTTGTCCTTTTTAAAATTAACATTCTTCAGCTCTTTTGATCTTTCACATTCTAGAATTGTTTCTAAAACATGTCGAGAATTGCTTACCAATTGGTCAAGTAAAAACCTCCCCGAGCAAATAAGTTGCTAAGATGTTTCTGCATTGCAATCGCTTTATTTGTGTCCTTCACAGCTTTCAGGAGATCGTCTACATAGAAGTTTGATCGCACTGCTTGAATCACTTCACCATCAAACAAACTGGCATTGTCTTCTGCGACCTTTCGCAAGGCAAATGTTGCGCAACTCAGAGACCAGATCCCTTCAAATAAGTGTACCATTATCTGATTTTCTTTTGGAGCCAGTGGTAAATCACCATTAGGTTACCATAAAAATCTCAATGCATTTACATCCTTTGTAGATGCACGTACCTGGTGAAACATTGCCTCTATGTCTGCCATCAGCGCGATGGGTTCGTTTCTAAATCGGCACAATACACCAATCAGTGAATTTGTCAAATCAGGTCCTTGAAGAACCTTGTGATTGAGACAGACATTTTGGTACTTTGTCTGGCTTTTTTGGGTGCGTTACACTATGATGTGGCAGATACCATAATTTGCCGTTATCCATTTCTATTTCATCTGCAGGAACTTTCCTTGCATACTCTTTCTCTAGCAAATCATCAATGAATGCACAATATTGCTGTTTCAAAATTGGATCTTTCTGCAGTCGGCATTTCAGATATTCCAATCTTTTCTGAGCCATTTTTTGATTGGTCAGCAATCGAGGTGGGTTAGTGTTCCACGGAATTGAAACATGATAATGACCTTGTTGCAACTGAATTGACTCTTGAAAGGCAGCAAGTGGTCTACGGTCTTCTACTGACATCATTTTCTGGTGATTGACACTTGATTCTTGAAATTCGTGATTGAAGTACCTTTTTAATTGGTCATAGAGTCGATCATCTGTGGAAACAGAATCGGAATGGAAGCAATGATTACTTTGCTTGAAAGAAACACAAATCGGAACATTGAGAGTCCAATTCAACACTGTCTTTATAGCATATGGACCAGCACCGTCACTTTTCCGCACTTCTTCTGGTTGCAAGGCCTCTGGTACATCCACACCAATCAACAAACTGACTTCACCGTTAGGAATTATGCCTGGTAACGTGATCTTATCCAAATGCTGCCACATTTTAACATCCTCTTGACGGGAATTGCTGAGATAGAGATGTTCATCGTTTTCGTAGAAAACACATTGGATATATGAAAGTTCACTGTCTTCTCAAGGTTCATTACTTTTAAGATGACATCTGACGTCTGGCGATTTACATTAACACCACTGATTGTAGCAAATGACATCTGACATTTTCTTCCAGCCACGCCAAGCTTGTTAAAAAGGGCTTCACTACAAAAGGAAGCGGTTCGCTGTCAAGAAGAGCATAAGTTTCAAATACATTGTCTCATCCATTCGCTTTCATCTTCACAGGTACTATTGGGAATGCATTATTGACTCTTCCTTGATATCACATCTAGTCACACCAACAAAGTTATCATTCTTCTGAGTGGGATCAGTCTGCATATTCCCCCTCCGTTCATCCTTGCGCCTCTGTTCATATGCTGTTACTAAGTCATGTATAGATGTGAGATGCTTGCGACGGAGATCACAACCTGGAACTGTGCACGCCTTATTTTGTTTGCATCCAGCGGAAAAATGAAAAGACGACAAACAAGTGTCACAAAGTTTTCTAAAACGAATGAAATTGAATTTTTCCTCAGCAGATTTCTTCTTGAAGTCTTCACAGTTTGCTACCTTATGATTCTTTTCGCAAAACAGCTTTGCACATTTGATGAAGTGAGGTTTAATTTTCTGTCGTTTGTCTGAATACTGAAATTCAAGTTTGGATGTACACTCACTGCATTCGGTCGTCTTCGTCTGCTATTGTGTAGAGACTGCTCTCTGTTCACATTGTCCATATGGCACCAAACGCAGAGTCATTCTTCTCTTTTGATATATCCTGATCAAACGCCGCACATCTTCTGCAGTAGGTTCCTTTTCAAGTGCACTAATTTCTTGCACATAAGATTGTCAACAAGACTTCACAAAGTTACGGCATCTCAATTTTAACCAGTCGGTCTTCATTGTTCAATTGCGTCATTCTGCCAGCTGCTGTCAACGTCATTACGTCAACATCATGCTTGTGTGCCCCGCCCCCTGGATTTGTTGTATATGCTTCTCGTTTCGTCTGTAAATCAGACTACCACTATCTATACAACACATGAACAGGCACTGATCAAGAGGTTCCGTCTTAATAATATTTTTGCTTCCCTTGTTTTTAATTTGGACCACGAATCAGCTATGTTGTCTAGGCTTAGAAAGTCTTGAAGTGCATTGCTGATTACTACAATGTTACCGACCAACTAATTTTTGCAGAAACTGATAATTCGTATTTCCATTTATCCGGAAACATGGCTGTCATCACTACGGCCAAGAACTCCACGGCCCAAAGGAAATAGCCGACGAGTAATGACATCACAGACAGTGGCGTAACGCGCGGAATGAACCTTTAAAGGGGCAGTGTCGCGGGACATTGCGCGTGGCAATACGTTGCAGGCCAAAACAGTTGTTTGAGTGAAAGACCAATGAATTAATGGAGATTTTATATAGGAAATTTATGTTTGGATAATCCACTCTCATCATCCCTATATTCGATCAAAAAACATGCTCTGGGTTTACGCAAGAAAGCTATCAATCATTTACACCAACAAAATAGGTCTGAGGTCCTTTTCCTAACATGTTACGATCATTACTCAGAAGAAACCCCTTACCAATGCCGTGGCAAAAAATTTGTTTTCATTATTAAAGTACATCGCGGCATGTCTTATCTTTTTTCGGCGCTTTGATTATCATCGCAAGGATGGTTGGACCCGGCCTAGCTACGGCCTATTATTGCGCACATTTTTTTGTACTTTACTATAGCCCTTGAATTTATTTTAAAGAAATATTGCAAACAAATGCTTAACATTTCTTTTCCTGCGAATATGCTGTCTTCCTCACCCTCGCTTGAGTCAAATTCACTCTCAATTCTAAAAGTTGGTCGTGAAAAACAATGAAACATGCTTTAGATGTTCAAGTTCTGCATTTTTGATTCCCTGTGAACAGCTGACCTGGAGAAGCTATCAAATCTTCTAACAACGCATCATTCTTATTGATAAATTACGACAGAGTTGTTTTGTTCTTCAATTCGAAACAAGTTTTGGTTAATTGTTTGTTTGGTTGTAGCCAGGGGCGGATTTTAGAGGCAGGGATCGGATTTGTTTGCCACGCCCTTCTTGTGCCACACTCTCTATCAAGATCTTAAAAGTCTATCAATGTCTGGAAAAATACGCCCTCATGGGTCACGGTATACAAACTAGGACAGAAGCAAGAGTTTGATGCCGATCCCAAAATATCAAGGCGACTTCTATTTTAAATGATTTATTTCGTGGAAAGAGAAAATGCAACTGACTTGTCAAGAAGATAAATTAGGAAGAAATTTTGCGTCATTTCATCACTACTTTCCTTATGACACCTGTACGCTGGAAAGATAATAGAAGAAGCCCGGATAATTACAGTATAGCTACTGTTTTGATTACTACAATGTAGCTGTGTCTTGTTACATAAATTGTAGATGCATACTAAAGAACATAGTCTCATTAAAAATAAACAAATTAAATTTATGAAGGGGGCATGTCAACAGATCACAAATTTGCATTTCAAACTTCAAATGATAAAGCTATTAAATACAAAAAGGAATGAATGAATGCTGCATAAGTGGGCTTAAAAAAAGCACAGATCAAGAAAAAATCCTCTTTAAACTGAGTCATGCGGAAATAGGCAACACTTTTCTGAATAGCCTAAGATCTATATCTATGTATGTCTCAGTAAATTAAAACTGGCAAATGGCTATACCAACTCCTTATCTATGGAAAAGTGACTAAAACAAGGCTGTGTGCTAAGCCTTTTGCTCTTCAACCTTTCCATCGATGAAGTAAGTAATATCTTCGCCCGGTTTCTCTTATGGACACAGAACTTTCCATCTCACCCGAGGATCTCAAAAATTGTTAAGCGCCCTGGAAACTTATTCTGAACAATAGGTCTAACCGTTAGTTTAAAAAAGGAAGAAATATTCTCTAACACAACCGGCAAACTGATCACAAATCTTTTTGAAAAACCAGTAAAACCCATTGTACGGCAGTGAAGTATGGGGTAATTTTCTCATCACCAGTACTCTTTTGAAAAAGACTCTTTTCTTAATTCAACCACTCATTACAATATGGTGATTCAAGAAGTATGAACAGAATTAAAGAAGGCATAAATAACACTTTTCTAAAAATTTTGGTTCTCTGAAATCCCTAGCCTGTAAAAATTCTGATCGGAATAGTAACAAACTTATAAGACGAACAAATCTCATGTCAAATAAGCCACTAGAAACATTTCAAAGCACTAGGTAAGTTAAAATGAAGTGACCGCACCATATTGATTAAAGTGGGGACACTTGTGCCTACTGGTTGACAAAGTCTCTGCATGGTGTGCTGTTTAAACCTGGTGGAAGACAAATTCCTATTCTTGATACTTTGCCTAGCATTCAGTGGTCTTAAAGGACGATCTATTATCGGTTGCAAATTTTAAAATTTTGCACTCAAATGTGCAACCCCCCCCCAGTGAAAATACTATGGTTATCCCACACCAAGCTATTTTTGTTATAAACGAGAACAACCTTGGGGACTCGCTTAAAATTTCGACCTCATCCCAGTCTGCATATTCCATGACACCAAACATTGCAAATTGGCAAATCTCCTTATTTCTTTCTTTCTATCTCTGTCCATCACATTTATTGTACTGTATATTATGTTAATTAATTCAGTTAGTTTAGTTTAGAAAAAAATAAGGTGGTGCTTAAGCTTTGATAAGGATGATGACTTCTAACTACCAAGAAGGCTTTCTACCGAATCAAAGCAAAATTTACCGAATTACATAATATTTGGGGGTGTCCCACCCCCACACCCTCGGTAAACCCGTCCCTGAATGAACGCCGACAAAGAATAATTAATGGAAAAAACATTTTAATTTGCAAGAATAGTTCGTCTCGAGAGAATTGAATTTCTATTGATTTATTTTCTAATTCACACGATCTACGGAAATCTGACTTTAGCTCAAGCTATCATAGCTACAGTCTGAATCCGCGCCTGACGGAACTGCTTTCAATTAAAAATGAAATTGCTTCAAAAATATCCTATGATGAAGTGCTTGAAACTTTTGCAAGCATATCAGAACAAAAACGTATGAACAGTGGTACAGGTATTTCTTTATTACCGTGAGATATGATGATAATTTGTTTTTTACTCACATAATAAGAATATAATCATTCACTGCTTAAAGTTGTTGACTGGAAATATGCAAATTTCATCAATTTTCGCCTAATCACAAAATGCTGCCAAAGTAGTCAAGGGGTAAAAAATTTCTCCGTTGGTTAATCATTTATTGATGAATTCTTTAGTTTTTTGTATCACCAAGCACTACCTACAATAGGCATGGGCAGCTCTTAGCTAACACTAAAAGTACTAATATCAAACACACTAAAAAGTAACAGAAATGAACAAATAACAAAACAAACAAAACAAGCGTTTTTAGGTGTTCTTTAATTGTCTGTTGAACTTTGCAGGTCTGTAGGCCAATTTTAAATATATATCAAACATTTTTTGACCGAATCAGAAATATTGGGGAAAATATGAATTTAAATTAAGGTAGCTTTATATTCATTCTTTATTCTTGATTCCTGTCAGTTCATGAGTTTAATTCTTGGAGGATTTTTTAATGTTACCCTAGGGGGGGCGGGGTTAAGGGTTGCATCTTACATGAACCAGGAGAGGTCAAGCCCTTGACCTTTTCTGACCCTACTTTTCTCCTAGACTTGTTTGAGGCATATAATGGAAGACAGGGTTGTAAATTGAAAAAAGTGGGTTTGACACCTCAACAATACTTCAGTCCCATTTGCTTTTTGACTGAAGCCGGATTTAGCGTGAGATTTTTCCGTCTTACTGTTTTTGCTTCCATGCTATTTTACACTGCCCTTGAAATTAATATTTTTATGCTCCAGCTAATTGAGAAAATGTTTTTTTCTTTTCTTTGCAAAAACTGCTGTCAGTTGTGGCAATAAGTCCCTTGTTGCAAAAATTCTGTCATTTGAGCGCACAACCCGTTAAATAGATCTTTTTTGCGCTCCTAATGATCTATGCGAACAACATATGAAACAAAAGTGAAATGAAATTTGGCCCTGCCTGTCTTAAGTTCCCTTCTCCATACTTTCGTATTCGTGAACGTATTAGAAGATTCAAGAGCAAAGTTTTTTGCCAAAAGCTTGGAGAAGCATTCAAAAGGATACAAGGAGAGGGACCAATCCCCATAGAATACTCTTTGGTTGAAAATCGCAAATTTTTCTTGCCAACGAAAAGAGTTTTGTTGCCAAATGTTCCCAGCTTTGTTGCGCAGGGTTACCCGTTCTCAAACTCTTCTACGTTCTATTTTATCAGAATCTTAACGGTTATTTTTTGGATCAGTTCTTCTATAATTGCCGAAGCACATGGTGATTTTTCACGGTCTACTTGTTTTGCAGGATTTTCTGTTATGCGCTGTGCCGAGGAGTGAATGTGTGTTTGGTAGTAGTTTCCCATATTGTTCACTTTTCGGGTAAACATATTGAAAACACGCTTTTTTCAAACAAGCTTTTAATAATTAACTAATAAATATTTTTATAAACTTCTTTAGAATCTTCAATTGCAATTTTAATTTTAATTTGAACTGTAATCTTAACTTTTTAAGGACCTTCAATTTTATATTTTTAACACGATGCACATAACTAACTTGTACCTATAAATCGTATGCGCCTCAGAATATTGTATAACATCGGAGCACATTATAAAATCAACTATTCATGATTATTAGTTATTATTATTAACAACTATTCATTATATTGTAATTTGATAAGAGTTACTCTGCTTCTTCAGTAATCTTCCTGTAATAACTAACAATACCTTTGATATTTTTAGAAGAAAAAATGAGAAATTATCACTTGATATCAAAAAGGTCGACCTCGTTAGCTGCAAGAATAGGAAATATGTCTCAAATATTTCATCATGAAAACAAAACAATGAAACGCAATGAAACGTTTTGCACACCACCAAGTAAGTGTGAAATTTGTAAAATGAAGAATTATTTGTTGTATAAGTATCATATTCTGAATTGAAGAAGTTTTTTGGGATTAAAAGCATCAGTCAATGAATATATATATGATTCTTGCAATCTAGGTATACAAGAATTTCCCAACGATATATTTAATGACGCTCAAAGGAGGTCTGGAGCAGTGGTGTTGCATATACTTGTAGTAAGTATTTTGGTGCAGATGTGCTATAAAATACGTTGCAAAAATGATCAAAAACACTTAAAAGCAATAAGAATGGTTTTTTTACAAAACTATCTCATTCTACAATTGAAGACAATATGTGAAGCATCTGCTTCAGAATTAGCTTCTAACTTCCAAATGGTCTTCTTATAATGTCAGAAATTTTAATGTTACGGGGTTGTTGAGAAATTATGAAAGTTTGTTACATTTTAATTAGATAGCGTTAAATGTCTATTTCACAGTTTTGGTTGTTATTATACTTCCTAGTTTCCCCTCAATAGTTCAGTTTTTCTCGCTCTCACGTATCATTGCTGTATATTTATTGTAAAACACACATCAACACTGTCTTTGTGGCATTTTCTTTCTTTTTCTCTTGTATTTATGTTTATCGTGTTTTACTCTTGTATTTTGTATTTGATTTGTTAGTGCCTGTCAAAGTTAAAACATTTGATGAACCAATATCTATTCTGGCAAGATAGGCACAGCAGTTGTATCTTTTGTGTTTCTTTGCTATTGATTATAAAGATGAGAAAAAGATAAAAAGATATTTTCGTTTCAGTCAATTTACATGTTTATCGCATTGGCATTTGTATGTGATGATTACTTTGTTGCGTCACTTGATCATATTTGCGAGGTAATTTTGATGCCTTCTTATCTTTATTAAGTTCAATTATGACTGAAACCATTCAATTTTAACTCAAGCCTGCCAAGATAAATCAGGAATTCGTGATGTATATTTTCCGTGACAGCGAAAAAATGTTTTGAAAAATAGCGTATTGTTTTCGAGAAATTGCTTACGTTTTCGATCTCCCGCGGGCAAGGCTCACTTGGGTCGAGGAGTTGATCTCCCGCGGCACAAGGCTCGCACGTTGTTCTTTGCGAGAAGAAATTCTCTGTTGTGACGTCATATGTGATCATTGGTTTCGTACACGCGATAAGATGCAGTATAAATGTGAGACAATGGGCTTTCGAATATCATTATTTCTGTGAGTAGAGCTTAGTTAACCTTTAGGAAAAATTCTACACAGTGGTGCATACAACTGTTTTTAAGATAACACAGGAAAAATCGACTGGGCCTGGGCCTAGGCCTAGTCATCAAGCACGTAAAAGTCTCTTCAAAGTTTCGCCATTTCCTGCGTTGCAGAAAATATGGGTAGCGAAAGTAAAAGGTACATTCTAGGTTGTGTAAAGACCATTTCGAAATCACTTTCAAGGAGGCCTAAAGTTTATTTCTTGAATGAATCAAACGACCGACCTCAGGGCTGGCGCCAGGGGGGACAAAGGAGGCTGTAGCCATCCGCCGGGGAATATCAGCCCCTCCCCTGTCGGGGAAAAAATATTATGCATGTCGGGGAAATTTTAATGGAAAATTGTGTTCATATGCTCAAAAGAAACCCTTTATTCGGTTGTATAGCCCCTGTCGGGGAACCTAGCCCCCCTTTCGTCGGGCAAATCCTGGCGCCACCCCTGACCGACCTTGATGAGTAATGGTGTCCCTACGAATTTGTTTCATATACCCTTAACAACTCTGTTAAATCATCAGTAGACTTTGAAATCCCTCGAAAACTTTTCATAATTGTTGGTTTTTACGGGGTTCGTTCGCAGTGAAGCCCATTCAAACAGAAGTTGAAACCTCAAAACATCAGTAGGTCGGTAATTGATCGAGCTTTCCTCTTATGAAATAAATCCAAAGATGTGTTTGAGTAGTTATTTCTGGGCAGCTTACTAACACTTTTCAGTCGAGTCATTGGACTTTAAAACTCCTGGGAAGCTTTGTGACATTGTCGATTTTTGCGGCTCCTTTAGTCGAAGCCCCCCTTCAAATGAACCTCACCATGCGTCTAGATAATTTCTCGAAATTCCATTCTTTGTAAAAAATATATAAATTTCATGTTAACGGAACATCATTTTTGATTAAATACTTATTACCTTTGAATCAAATCATCTGATACAATTCAGTATCAGATTCACTTGGGAAAGACCGGATCAGGTTTTCACCAGCTTTGCATTTTGCCATTAGATATTGATGATTTCACCTCCAAAAAGTTCTTCATTTCAATTTTGTGCTATTTTGTGAAAAGCGTAATGTTCTTAGGGAATATCAAAGTAGGTCGAAAATTTGTCATCCCTGCACAATAAGCATTGATCACGTATGACGCAACAGCACACTCGCAGGTGAGACGCAGCCAATCCCGTCCTTTTCCAGAATTGATATTTGAGGGCCAATGGCTAAAAACTGATGATTTAAATGCGAATTTTGAAAAAAGGATTTCAGGTCTGCAATCAGCACCTCAAGCTGCCACATTTAGAACCAAGTGAAATTTATCCCTTATTTCCCCTTTAAACTACTAAATATAGCTAGTTTTGCGGTGCATGCTCTTTATGACTTTTATGATTCTAATGGTTCTTTCAAGACCCGAAACTTTCACTTGGTGCATCCAAAAGTAAGGTAAGACCAAAATGAATAGAAGGCATTGCACTGATTTCGATAACTTCATTTTCTACCAAAAAAACTTTGATTGATATTTATTAGCTATAAGTTGGTATCTTATTTCAAAACAACTTCCACCATTCTTGCTGATTTATGTCCTTGCAACCTTGATTTCGATTTATGATACCAGAGTGCGTACAAAATATGGAATGACGTAGAATATCATGGTCACTGATAATGTCTTTGTATTACATTCTATTTAGAACCTACATTTAAGTGAGGATGTTGCTGGTGCAACATTTATGGCCATTGGAGGATCTGCACCTGAGCTATTCACTTCCATAATTGGTTGGTACTCTCAAAGATGATTCATGTTTTGATCGACATTATAATGTTGCTGTATTATCATTATTATGATTAGACGGATATGATCATGTGATTGATTAGCATTTCGTAACATATCGAAAAGAGTAGAAGTTAGTTGAATCAGGATTGGGTTTTAAGTTCTGTTACAAAATGGGTAGTATATCGTATCCAAGGATAACGCGGCTAAGGCCCACGAGCAAATTTAAGAAAATATAAACGTCTTTCAATTAAATGAACCTTTTAATTTTCTATATCCAATATTTGAAATATTAAATATTTATTTCAAATTCAATCAAAAATAATCTAATTGATTTGATTAGTAAGTAACATATTTACTCACTGATTAATTGATGATTGTTACATAACATTGCCATTAGGTTTGTTTGTAATTGGATATGGAGATGTTGGTCCTGGGACAATTGTTGGTTCTGCTGTTTTCAATATTCTTGTCGCCCTAGCATTGGTGAGCCTATTTGCTGGCCAGGTATTCCACCTTAGATTTTATTTGCGCATTTAATTTTGAAGTTGAGTTTTAATTGCAGTTGTAACATGTAAGTGAAAATTAATATGAGTTTTGATTTTTGCAGGAAACACAGCTAACATATTGGCCAATGTGTCGTGACTCTTTTTCATACAGTATAGCAGTTGCTGCTTTGATAGGGGTAATCCTATTAATTTACATCAAAATAAATGATGTGTGAAGTTTTGTATTGTATCGTATCGTACCGTATCGTATCGTATCGCAACGCATCGCATTGCATCGCATTACATTATCATATTATATTATATCATATTAAATCAAATCATATCATATTATATCAAATCATATTAGCTTATACTGTAAACTGTTACATAATATTAGATTATATATCTAATGTGCTTTTAGGCAATGTATGATGGCTACATTTCTTGGTAAGTGACAGATTTATGACATAATTTTATTGAATTTCGAATTCATGGATAGATTTGTGCATCTTATTATTACAATATTTCTGATTCAATCCTGCTAGGATATTGTTCGAATGAATCGGTAGAATTTTAAAAGAAATTCACAAGGAAATTATGTCAATAATTGTGAGAGTTTGAAAATTTATGAAACTTTTTTTTATAATCCAGTTAAAGAATTGTCTAGAGTTTATGGTTGTTTTACATTTACATTCCTTTTCTTTAAACTTCGTATTGTTTTGCATTTACTTATAAAATTTACTTAGCAATCTTACATTTCTTTAGTAAGTTTATTAATGAAGTGGTGCCATTTAATTGGACTGAATAGCTGTAGTCTGCTGGTGTTGGCTTTACTATGCAATTGATTTTCATTTTTTCAGGTACGAAAGTGTTATAATGCTTTTGTTGTATGTTTGCTATTGTTTACTGATGAGGTAAGGAAATCATGCCATTCAAAGTATTTCTGTCAATAAGTAAAAGTTTTGGATTGAAATGGTTGAAAGAAGCGAATGAATATGAAATATGTAGAGTAGAATAAACTCGGAAATGTGGAACACCTAAAAAATTTTTTTTCAAGATTCAATGCTGAAATATTAAGAAAGATAAAACCAGAAGAAGCAGCAGAGAAGAATATCACGGAGAGAAATCCATTAACTGCAGAAAATGTTGAATACGGTTCTAATGATGGCGGAAATGTGCGCATTCCTTGTAAGTGGGTCAAAATGACATTAAAACAGTCCTGTTATATATTTAATTTGTGTATAACCACATTATAAGGACGTAAGTACACCTAATCATAGAAGACTCAAGTTAAGCATGTATAGTTTGGCAAGATTGGTTTAATGATTCATCAAATATTACTATGCCGGTAATCATTGTTATACAAAATGCAACATAAAATATCCTTTAGGCCTTACGTTGCTTTCACGAAAGAAAGACAGTAAATTGATAATTTTTTCTAGCTTATTGTGGAAGCTCTGAAACCTACCCACTTGTGACAAAGAAGTATGTATATTTTGATAAAAAAATTACTCATACAGCAGCAAAGAAAATATCACATGCTCTTTACATTTCTATTATAAAGAGATGACTCATCAAAAATTGATATTATTTTCTCAAGCTTACTTTGGAAGCTCCAGAACATTCTCACTTGTAACTAATCAGCATGCGTAATTTGATAAAAGCAATTATTCAAGCAGCAGCAGCAGTTATTGATCCCATTATCTTTTCTTTTTATTGAGAAATAGATAGTTAATCTAATACCTCTGAAATAGCTCAATATTGGACTCGCATTACTCTCACTATTGTAATTGTTCAAGTGAAGTATACCATCAATACAGTCAACGTTGAAAACGTTCAAGAGACATCTGTTAAAAAACGATTTGAGAGATGTCTCTCACCAACATCAACGTAAGTATATTGATTCATAAAATATAGATATACGTATACGTTATAGAATTTAATCTAAATTATACTTAATTGAGTAAAATTGTCCAATTTTATGACCAGCGTTCGTAAATTAAGTTGGCGCGAAGTTGGAATGATGGTTATGTTGAGCGAAAAATTTCATCCATCTACAAGATTCAGAGCTGCATGCTACATGATTACAATGCGTTTGGTATGGGTTGCCTTCTCGTATATTTTTCTCATTTGCATGTCATTGTTGTATGTCCCAACACAATCCTAAAGTCAAGGGTTTTCTGGGTTATTAATAAACAAGAATTTTTTCAGTTGTCCTTTAAATTCGCAACTGTAGATGGGGCATATTCGAGTGCGCACATGTCCTATCTCGGTAACATTTTGGGGTAGTTTGATGCTGTATATTCAGTAACATTTTGGCGTAGTTTGATTTCTTATATTCGGCAATATTTTAGCGTAGTTTGATGTGGTATATTCGGTGACATTTTGGTGTAGTTTCATGAAGCATATTCTGTATCATTTTGGCGTCGTTTGATGTTGTATATTCGGTAACAGTTGGGCGTAGTCTGATGCTGTATATACGTCAATATTTTGGCGTAGTTTGATGCTGTACATTCGGCGACATTTTGGCGTAGTTTGATTCTGTTTGTTCGGTAGTATTTTGGCGAAGTTTGTACTGTATCTTCAGTAATATTTTTGCGAAGTTTGATTCTTAATATTTGGCAATATTTAGGCGCAGTTTGATGCTGTATACCCGGTTATAGTTTGGCGTGTTTTAATTATTATGAAGAAATTGCAATAGGCTTACTAAGAAATTATCCTAGCCCTTAAGCTTTTATGTGATTGAAAAATCGAAATGGTGGAAAGTAGTGGTCAATATTAGTGTAAGAGCAGAGTCAATTTGATTACCTCTGGTACAATTTGACAAAGAAGGGCAACCATTTTGATTGGTGTTGTCTGAAGTGAATGAATGTTAGTAACGTTCTTGACCATATGTTATGTATTGTATGATTGAAGTGAATTGAAGATGTATATTTAGCTGAATATATAGCTACATTTTATGATAATCCCGTTGTGTGCATTTGATTACATTCTTGATTGGTTGCTATTAAACTGAACTTTATTCTTAAGTATCAGGATGATAAACCAAAAGGTCTAAATGGCGATCATAAGACGGATGATGAAGAGCAAAAAAGGTATTGTGACAACAAACACATTTCAAAAGTATGCATGCTGGCCTTGTTTCAAATACAAAAAGCTCTTACTTTTCAATTTGCAGAGATAAGTGGAAAAATCAAATATTTTCTTCTAATTACACTCACATCATACCCCAATAAAGCTTAATTGTTTCCCTATTGCAATGATAAATATTTGATATTTATTTATCATTTTCATCGATTATGTCTATTTTTCTTTTAGGGAAGCTGATCACGTCGACATTCAATTGGAAGCTGGCCCATTTTATTTGCAAGGTCAGTTGCTGCGCATTACGTGCTTTTTGTAAAAGATGTATTTAATCTCAACGAACTATGTGAATGAATTAGAGATCGTCAGAAAATTGCTTCTTCCAAACTAATAGTTAATTCATGCCATTATGTTTCAGTTTTAGCTGTCTTTTTAACCTTCAGTAACCAAATTGTTGAAAGGAAAAATTTTTGAAATGAAATAATGCAAATTGATTTGGATAACATTTATTTCATATCAAATTTATACTTATAGAACAATCATGCCTTGGAAAAACATTTTGGATTATTTCAAGGCCAATTGCAATTGTTTTGTATTTTACAATTCCAGATTGTAAAACAAAAAAGTGAGTTCACGATTATGCTCTAGATAATTTGAGTTTCCTTTCAGTTTGATGTATCAAAAAATTTTAAATCATTTAAGGCGGAAACTGGAGCAAATCTACCCTTTATTTTAGCTTCGATTTTACAGTTGCTTTTTTTGCTTCTTTTAAAGATTTCGCTTCGCATAAAATTTCTTTTATGCGAGTAGCCTCGGGTATCTCACTTGGAAAGAGTCAGCTTCGTGTGTCATAGTCTATATATGCTGTGTTTTGTAAAATACTTGTATAATATGAAAGTGATTTAAATCAATTATATTGGTTAAATCTTTGCTTTTTAATGATAATCATGAATTTCTAGATGGGCTCGTTGGTACATGGTAACATTTTGTATGTCAATTTTATGGATTGGAGTTCTTTCCTATATCATGGTTTGGATGGTAATATTTTTGACAATTATTTTTAGATATTCTAAGAGAAAACATACAATTTCTTGTCCTTGTTCAATGTGTTATAAATATTTTTCGTATCACAAAAGTTAACGTGTAATTTAAAGGACTTAATGTTTTACTGCAGTTTTTAATTAGCTGCCAGTTTGCAATATGCTTTGCACTGTTTTTTGTATCATTTTCGCTTTCAGCTCTTTAGATTGTGAAAGTTGAATTCATCAATACATTGAATTTTTTTTCTTCAGGTTGTTATCATTGGATACACTTTGAGAATACCTGATGTTATCATGGGTATAACATTTCTTGCTGCTGGTACAAGTATTCCAGATGCACTGGCAAGTCTTATAGTTGCAAGGCAAGGTACGATCATTCAAATTTTCAAAATGAATCTTTGATAAAATCGGTATAAGAGAAGGTCGGGGTCAGTACATACCTCATTTCTGCGGCAAAATATAAAGTAAGTTGTCGTATAATTATGCAGGAGAGTTAAGTGAGCAAGGAGTGGAGATGTTTTTTGTTGAAATGTAGTTCGTTACAAATTTCCATGAAAGACTGAGAGGAAGGAGCAAAAATGCCCAGTGAGCCTATAGAAAGATCAGGGCTGTAGCTAGAAGGTCGTCTAGAGGTAAAGTAGAAACTTTTTATTTTCAATTCATCAATTACTTTACAATTACCAACCTCGCTAGGTATCTTAAACTAGGTATCCTTTAGCTCGCTAGCCTGGTTCTACATCAAAACAACAAGAACGGTAATACAATTGTGAAAATTTTAATGATAATGATGAAAATTTTGTATCATCTATGGTAGATTATGATAATAAATAGCAATGATGATAGTGGAAAACTTTTAGTTGATTTATAATACAATTAAAATCTTACTTTTAAAAAAGTAATTGTAATTGGCTAGCCTGGGTTTACAATAAAGAAGTAAACAAAAAGTGTAAAAAGATGAAACTGAGAAAAAGAAAGAAAATTTGAAATTTGAGTAGCTATGGGTTTGTACATGTCTTTTTTCTACAACAGAAGATGATGTAAGTGGTACGAATACAGGTTGTTGATAGTTTAGAGATGAGATATTGTTTGTGTTGTTTGTCAATATCGAAAAGTTCAAAAATTTGAAGAAGATTTTTTTAAATCAGCAATAAGGGTAGAATATTTATCATAATAATGATAATGATAATTTTTGAAACTTTTTAATGTTGGTCATATCGAATTAATAAAACAGTCATACACCTCATTAAAAGAAGAAACCTTATAATTGGCTTGTTTGTTAAATACATAGTTTATTTGAACAACTGTGGGTGGGTCCATTCTTCATTTCGTCTGCAGAATATGTAATAAGTGCATCGGATGGCCATATCAATCATTTTCTTATCAATGCAATAAAATCATACGTTGATGTCAAATTTCTTGGTGTTCTTCTGGATGAAAAACTTTCCTG
The DNA here is from genome assembly GCA_964019065.1 of Catostylus mosaicus. NCBI lineage: Eukaryota > Metazoa > Cnidaria > Scyphozoa > Rhizostomeae > Catostylidae > Catostylus > Catostylus mosaicus. Next base: position 60,128 of record OZ025188.1, on the reverse strand, counting down.
GAAGTATCACTTAACAGTACTATCTAAAAAATTAGCCAGAACTTGTGGTATTTTTTTCAAAGTTGGACACTTTTTACCCACCAATATTTTAACCTTGCTGTACAATTCTTTATTTTCACCCTTTCTTCAGTATGGAATTTTAGTTTGGGGTCTTACCTTAATTATATTAATCCAGTGTTTTTGCTGCAAAAAAGATTCATAAGGGCAATTGCATTTGAACACTTTACTTCCTCTACTACACCTCTATTTTCTGACTTAAAGATATTAATACTGTGCGTTGAAACTCAAACTCCTTACCTTTGTATATGTTTGTGCTAATAACATCGCTTCTTCTTGTTTCCATTCCTTCTTTGACTTAGTGGAATCTATTCATCAACACAGAATACGGCAAACTGCAAAAAATTATATCATTTTAATTCAAAAAAATACTCTGCAATATGGTCTTAGATCATTACGTTATTATGGTGCTAAATGTTGGAATGAAATTCCTGTTGGTATAAAAATATCACCCTCGGCTATCAGTTTTAGTCGCAAACTCAAAGCCTTCCTCCTTGTAAAGTAATTATCAATGGAAATCATAAAAGTAGACACTAAAAGGTCACCATTTCCATGTTTAAATTTCAATCATAAAAATTTATGATATTTATATGAAACTCTATTTAGCCAGGGGGTGCTCTCTCCTCGATTAGTTTAACTATTGAGAGAGCCCCTGCTTAAAGTAATTCCCCTCCATACAATTTATCTTGCTATCTTGTTTTTTTAAAATATGTTTTGCATTAGTTTTACTTTTATTGTATCAACGTTATGTAATCACCTTATATTCTTGTAGCTTTGTTAGTCGTTCGTCTTGTAGTTTCTTTTAAATTATAAATAGTGGAATTTGAAATATAAAACTGAAACTGCAACTGAGGAAGAAGATTAAAATCTCTGAGAGTTGTCTAAAAAGAAACCAATCAAGGTCGGGGTAGCTTGTTATATCGCGGCATCAGAAAGCAGATGGATAAATGTTGCATGGAAACAGAAAAAAGCTAAAAGTTTATTTCTCTTATAATAACTTATAAGATTATAAGATTATAGCGAAAAACTGGAGCTAAAGAAAAATTTTGCAATTCTTGGAAGACAAAGTTATTCATGTTCAGAATTTGAGTGATTTTGCTAGAAAAGAAGGCGTGCAATCATGGATATGGTCGAAGAACCGTGATTGATTGCACGGAAGCCTTTAGTTGTAGCTAGTGCACAAGAACAAGCCATAAGGACAAATAATATCAAGTTCTATATAGACAAGACCAATGATTCCATCCCCTCCACTTTGTAGGATGTATGGAGAAAGAAATGAAACAGTTTCACAAATTATCAATGAATGTAGCAAGTTGGCTCAGAAAGAGTAGAAACTACCAGTGTAATGCTGAGAATAAATACATGAACCATGATAATGGTAATAAAAATAAACGGATAAACCAGTATAGAATAAAGAAAATTTTTTATGAAATCAAAAGCAAGTTTTACTGGTACCGAATGGTGAAGAAATTAAAGAGAACACAGTACGAAATGTGGACAAAAGTAGAAGGTAGAAGGCAGTTTTTCAGAGATACAGATGAGACAGTAGACAAGAAAAAATCATGGTTGTGGCTAAAAAGCACAGACTTAAAGAAAGAAACTGAAGCACTGCTGATGACAGCAAAAGAGCAAGCAATATTTACGAATTATATTAAATATCATATTGACAAATCAAGAGATTTGCCAACTTGCAGAATGTGTGATGACAAGAGGGAGACTGAGAGCCATATCGTCTATGAATGTAGCATAAAGGAATAGAAGCATAAATATTGTGTCACACTTTAGGCGACGAGACATTGTTGTTAAACTAAACCCAGAAAAAGAGCACTTGATCATGGACATAGCCGTATCAGGAGATACAAGGATGAAACCGAAGGAACAAGAAAAAATTGAAAAGTATCAAGGTCTAAAAAGAGAAATTGCAAGGTATGGCGCCTTTGAAAAGTAAGTGTCATCTCAGTTGTAGTTGATGCATTGGGATGCGTCACAAAAGGAGATGAGCAGAACATAGAGATCAAGATCAGGACTGAAATGCTTCAGAAAACGGCGTTTTTAGGACCAGCAAGAACATTTAGAAAGGTTCTCGAAAACCTGAGGCTAGTTGTTTTAGCTTGCTATCAGGACGAACTTACCAGGATACTTTTTCTGTGATAAAAGAACATAATAATTAAGATAAATATTCATGCAGGATAAATTGGTCAGCTGAAAGGCTATTTTCAATCAAGATCCTGTAAAGAAAAGACACTAAAATACTTAGATAATAAAGTATGTGTAATTACAGAGCATGAACAAAAGTTTAACAGTCAAGTTTATTACATAGTCCTTTGAATATCACTAAAGATCTTAAGAATCTACTAAAATTAGATATAAGTCCGATACATAACTAATAGTTAATTATAGAAAATACTTAATCACATTTTTGCAATAAATTTAATATATGATGATTTTTGTTGAAACTCTTCTAGAATTTTTCACACAAATTGCTCAATGATAAAGAACTTGCTGTAAACACGTTTGCCATTGTTTGCTGACACAAGAAGTTTTTTACTTATGAAACTAACTTTGGTTAAATTGATTCACATATAGGTCAAGGCGATATGGCAGTAGCTAATTCAATTGGTAGCAATGTTTTTGATATTTTGATTGGTTTGGCGTTGCCGTGGTTCATCCAAACATGTCTCTTAAATCCAGGTTCTATGGTATGAAAATATGATTTTTACTTCCATCCCATCCTTCTCGTCTCATTTGCGTCAAAAGTAGGAAATTATTAACATTAAGATTTTAATACACATTTGTTGAATTTTAGGTTAAAGTGAACAGCAGAGGACTGATTTATTCAGTTATTTTGTTATTTACTACTGTCTTCATAACAGTAAGTAGACATTTTAGGCACTAGTTGGCCAAAAATATTGATTTTTGCTTGACCTTACCTTAACATTTGTTTTATTGAAAGAGCTAACTTCATCTAGAGCATTTTTTCTTATCTCTTAACGCAACTGTTTTTAGCTCCTTGCGATAAATTTTCTTTTAGATCCTTTCAATTCACGTAAACAGATGGAAACTGGACAAGAAGACAGGGCTTACCTTTGTCATTGCGTATCTGATCTTTATAACATTTTCCAGTTTTATTGAATTTAACGTATTTGGGTTTGTTAATCTTCCTACTTGTTCCATGATAGGATAGTGGTCACAAAAGGTTTCTCATTTAGAATTGCATGTTACATCATTCCTATAGTCAATCAAAATCCTTTTTGATATTTTCCTTTTATATCCATCTTTTGATTGATAGAAACCCATGATGTAGTAAAGAAACATATAACTGGAATAGATAATTGGTTGTTTTGTTCTAGGGTTTATTTTATTCTTCGTATAAATCAGCTTAATATTTGTTAAGAAATTTTTGAAGCACATTTGAACGATTTTTGACGTCTATAATCCTTTTGCAATACCTTGCACATTGACGACCACTTTAGCATGGGTTAGCCCACTATCACAATGCAATGACCTCTGCAGAACATCCTAATACTAAGGACCAGTACATTTTTCCTCACACACATTTGCAAGGATAATCAACAACTTAAAGCCCTTAACAAGGACTTTAGACATTTGAATATTTGAAGGACACATGCAATTTTGGGGTATTGTGACTGTGAAAGGAACAATAGTTAGAAACAATACAGCAGGGCTCATTCAATGCGTAGGACAGTTTTTAAGGGAGGGTATGTGGCAATTAATCTCCAAATTTTCGATATTTCTATCTCCTAAAGGAAAATCATGATGCAACCGTCAGAGCCGATGCAAAATAAATAGCATGGGGGCATAAGAGAGTTTGTCGGAATGCTTATCAAAAACCAGAATGCTTGTCAAAAACGTTTTAAAGTTTTCTACGAATGAAAGAAGATGGATTTTAGGCTAATGAAGGTTACTTTAGACTCCTTTTAAATGTGGCATACACTGAGCTCGCAGAGGGAAACCAAAAAATACGAGACGGTCTTTTCTTTATATCAAGTAGTAAAATTACTGTAATAATTTCCCTTTTTAACATGTTACTTTTTGTAGAATTTGAACAATACTTTTATAGTAATTTATAGTATGCATTCTGACACTTTTGGAATTTTAGTACCACTAAGAATCAAGGTTAATAGGCACAAAGGTGGCTAGAAAAGATCAGTCTTTTTGCATGCATTAGCATTGAATTATTTTTTAAAATTATAAAAGGTTTTTATGTTTTCAGTCTAGATATTTTGCAACATTTAGACTTAGTGGTGTTATTTTGGAGGTTAATTTGAGGTATGCTTTCTAATTGTTTTTGAAAATTTAAAACTTTAAATGAAGTGTTTGATGTAGAAAATTAAAAATGACTATTCTCTAGTTGTGCATGCATTTCCTCTGCAATTTGGGCAAGGATATGGGGATTTGCAGAGATTTGCATGCACTATTCTAACCCCAAATTCCTACCCAATATTTCAAGCCTAACCCTAATTCTAGCCAAATCCTAAACTCAATCTTAATTCTAAACAATACCCCAATCGGAGCCCAATTTATAACACTCCTAACCCTAATCCCAGCAAAAACACACCTTAATCCTAAACCGAACCCTAAACCTAAACTTAAGCCTAATCAAATTCAAAAGACTAACTCTAACCCAAACACTAACCCTAAACTGCACTCTAACCCTAGTCATAACCCTTAAACATAATCGTAAACCTAACCCCAAATCTCAGGAGCGAAGCTAAATCGTTAAGGTAAGTATAAACTAATGAAAGTTTGAAGCTGATGAATTAGGGTATTTACGCTTACATCGAGTATTTAAGTTGACATTTCGTTCTATAAATCGTGATAAGTTGGAAACATGTTATTTTGTATTTCGTGCTGAACTTTTTAGATGTTTTTGATGAAGATCTCTTGCCCTTGCACCAAAATGGTTCTTTGACGAGTTGTGTTTCCTGCTGCTATTGCCAACTCACACATATGTTTAACCAGGATGTCACAAGCAGTATAGATAAGAAATGGCAGATGTAAAACGCAGGTCACCAGGTCATGTAAAATACAGGTCACATGAAAAAACTGGAGGTACCCCAGCAGTTTTCACTCATCCGAGGCTGGAATGGCCTCACTGATGCCATGCACTTCAAGATGTGTCATACACGGCAAGGCTACTTGCCGTAAATGCAGTTCCAAATATTTCGAAATGGTAATCCGACACTTTAAGTAGAAAACAACTGGGCATAATCGAGTTCATAATTTTTTTTCAGAGGCGCCGCAGAAAACCTTGCGTCACAAAAAGTCTTGATAAAAAGGAAACGGCCTGGAGATTCGAAAAAATCAATGAGGAAACAACATGAAACGGGTCCCATAGATAAACCTCTACAGGGGCGGATACAGACCGTCTTACGAAACTTACGGAAGACGGTCAGAGTTTCAGCAACATCTACCTCAAAAACTCAATTTCTGATGAAATTAAATTGCACAGCATCGTTGTCCGATTCAAACTTTTTTCCCTAATTGTTTGGCGCAGACAGTGTCTAGGAGGATTTCAAAAAGCATCTTCCTGACCACCGACTTACGGATAGAGGGTAATCAGAGGGATGATTTTTATTCATTGGAAAGAGTGCTCGAGGAATAAAAGACCATTGGAATCTACTGTCAAGAAATAGTTTTTAAAAACATCTGCCTAACCACCGACTTACCGTAAGTCGGTGGTTAGAAGGATGATTTTTGTAAGCATTAATGTATATACGATCCTCCTGATTTATCTCCTTGCAGACCCTTGCAAAAATCATCCTTCTTACATCCAATTTTTCCGTAAGTCGGTGGCCAGAACGATGTTCTCCAGCCACCCTGATGGCCATACGAAGCTCTGTTACTACACCCGCTTAACTGCCACCCTCCTTTCCTCCCGTTTACCGTAAGTCGGTGGCCAGAGCGATGTTTTTTATCTAGTTCCGGTTCTTGTTGGAGACCCAGCCAACGATTGAATTTGGATTGCTATTCAAGTTATTTGTAACAAGATGGACTTTATGAAGAGGTTGAATCAATTATCAAACCACAGGACCTTGAGAGTCTCGCAGACTTTGCTGAAAAAACATGAGGTAGAGATGAGTATTTTGAATTTCTTGGAGCACGACTAAGCAGGCTTAGCAGAGTTGAAATTCGACCCCAAATCTGTTTTTGATTGCTAGCACCAGAAAATCGAATTGCCTGCCAGGTAACATTCCTTTTATCTAAATACAGATAAAATTTGATAAGAGCCAAACCAGGGCATTTTTGATATTGTAAATACAGTGAAAGCTCTTGGAAAATATTATTTGCATCTGTCCTTCGTAGGCGAAATTTCGATGAAATAATGTTCTGGCAAAAGCTCCATGTTTTCATGGGGTTTTTGACACAAATGTAGGAATTATTTGGCCTATAATTAGCAAGGAGGCTGCTATTAAATAATAATGCGGAGCAACATGAATTTGAAAAGGATAACAAAATTTTGCCTCCTGGCTTTCACCAAGCAGTCTTCTGAACTTCATGCTAGGTAGAAATTATTTTTGCTCAGATGGAAACTCCAGATTCCAATGAATTACCCCACAGTGAAAGATTCTGAACATCATGCAGGGTCAAATAAAAATAAAATTTTATTAAATATTTAACTGGTAATATCCAGAAAGAGCCATGTACAAGTAAATAGAGGAACTGGAAAAATTTATGCCCTTTATGCCAGATACTTTGTTTGCTGATGGACTAAAGTCAAGGTATATTCAAGGGGCTATTGCAGGGAAAGGCTCCTGGGGCTACCACAAAAAAATGTTTGTGGAGATTCTCAGTATTGGCAATTAAATATTGTTGTCATCATCAACCAAGCTCTTATTTTGATTGCAATTTTTGTCAGAAGCATACTCACTGCTTCTTAGATGTGCACTATTAAATCATCCTCTTCCAACTTCAAAGTCTATCCCTGCCCTTGGTTTACACTTGAGTTGCAACACGAAAAATTCACTTTTAAACAGTCTTTATTGATTCCATTCAATTGACCTTAGAAATCTTTAATACTTAGTAAATTATAGTTAAATGCTCAGATCTAATATTTGATTGCTGAAAATTTTAAGGGTATAAAGCAAATGATATTTCCCTTAAAAAGTGTAAAACTTTTAATGCTTTTGTAGGAGATCATATCAATGGAAAGTGATCGGTAGGAGGTCATATTTTATAACCTGGGGTTTGTTTGTTTTTTCTTGCCATATGATTTATTTGGCAATCAATAGCCACATCTACATTTTCGTAGTCAGGGTCAATGCTAACTGCTTATATGCAATCCTATATCTTTGGCCCATACAGGTAACAAGGATATGAATCATCTTAGTGCCTTCACCCCTGCTGGATTATATTTGCATTCAGATTTACTTGCAACAGATAAACTTCAGGCCTTGTGCACCCTTATTTTTTGTAGGCATGTAACATTCATCTTACTCTTTTTATTTTTATCAAATCAAGATAGTATGGAAGAAAAGTATTAGAATATTTTTTGCAAACATGCAACATCAAATCTGTCCTTTTTATTTTCATCAAGTCAAGAGAGTATAAAAGATCAGTATTAGAATATTTTTGCAGCTAGCACCATCATTACTTATAATTTTATACTTATCAAGGCAAGAGAATATAATTAACAGTGTAAGAATATTTGCAACCATGCACCATCAAACCTGTTTTTTTCCAATTTATTAAGTTAAGAAAGACTCAAAGAACACTTTGAGAATATTTAAGCAACCATGCATTATTAAGTCTGTTCTCCTTCTATTTATCAAGCTATGAGAATATCAATGACTTGTTCTTTTGTCCTAGGCATCCCTCATCAAGAACTTCTCTGTCAAGGATTCTTGAACCTTTGATTGTTGGTAACCTGGACAAACACTGGGTATTTTCATTAGTGATTGCATTTCTTGCAGCTTCTTGTCTAAGGTTGCCTTTGAGCTCTTTGTTTTCTAATACACTTTTGGTAGAACATTTTGTGCCTTAATTTATCTCTCTTACTTTTGTCTAATATTCTTTTCTCGAAATTTGTATACTTTTGCTGTTGTGAAGTTGGACGAATTGTGATATGCCATTGTTTTTGGTAATTGCATTATTGTGTACCAGGCATTTTAATGACTTTTTGCCAATTTTATATATTCTCCTATTTTGGAGTTTCTTGATTTGCTGGTTTTTTCGAAATCTAGTCAAAGAATTTTCATCTTACATGGACTGTTTTTGCAAGAAAGCTCTTGTTTCTGGTAATGGATATTATAACACACATACATACCAATATGTATCTAAATTGCAATATTTAATTTGTTTTTTTGGTACTATTATGTTGCCATCTGGGGTTTTTTTTAATATTTTAATGAAGCCATGGATAATAACCTGGCATCTGCAGATAATTCACTTTTTAGCCCGCATATTACTGTCTCGTAAGTCGGTCAAATTTTTTCCTGTATCCGCCCCTTGCCTCTAAATCATAGAAAGGGGAGAGACCAACACCATACTATATAACTCCTCGCGTGATTAGGCGTTATCTTGGTCCCTATTATTTCTAATTTTTGGTCGGCGATATCATCTCTATAATGGTGAGACAGATTAGTCCTAACATGCATAGCTACTCCACCCCGGAGGAGTCTCTGTCGTTTCTACATATTTCATATCCATCTATATGTAGCTCCCTATCCTTAATATTCTTATTAAGTCTAGTTTCGTTGAGCCCTATGATATCGAAATTATTGTCGTTTATGAGAACCTCCAATTGTAGTTTATTTTTTCGGAGTGAAACGATATTTAATTGTGCTATTTTGATACCTTTAATTTTTTTAGGCTTAGTTAAGTTGTTTTTACCTACTTTACTAGAGTTTCCCATTAGATCGGGGTTGGGGTTGGGGTTGGGGTTGGGGTTAGGGTTAGGGTTAGGGTTAGGGTTTTGGTATGGGTTGGTTAGGGTTAGGGTTAGGGTTAGGGTTAGGGTTGGGCTTAGGGTTAGGGTTAGGGTTAGGGTTAGGGTTAGGGTTAGGGTTAGGGTTAGGGTTAGGGTTAATGTTAGGGTTATCACTGTTGACTAGGGTAGATTCAGTACTTGTCTTCTAGTCAATAGTTTTCAACGAATATCTTATTTATTATAAGTTCTTCTCCCCATTGCCTTAAAATGTTTAACTCAGTTTTTTCTAACAAATCTCTTATGCAAGGCAACGTTCTGGAAAAGTTTAGGGAACTACGCGGTCAAATCATAAAACTGAGGCCGTCAAGGAACGTTGAGCGTATCGAGTCCCGGGAATAAATTGAACAATTGGATTAAATTGAGGCCTTGGATTTAATCCGGTCCTGGGATGAAATTGAACAATGGGATGAAATTGAGCCCTGGGATATGATTGAGTCCTGGGAGTTAATCTGGTCCCGGGTAATTTCCTGTTTGCCAATCTCACTTTATTAGCATCATAACCAAAGAATGTTATTGTTCAGGGTGGTCTGCGAACATGAGTTTGATCTGCTTCCCATTCATGTTTGATGTCATTCTATTTCGCTTTTGGAAGTAAGTGACGACTAGATTATTGCTCCCCTTTTCAAATGGCGTTGATTTTATTCTCGCATAGCAATGTTAATATTATTTACTAAAAACACCATTATTGTACATACTCTCTCTTTCATTACATCCACCCGTTTTTATATTATTCATTGCGTACTCTCGCTAAGCAAACTTCTTTTCCCTGTTAAAAAAAGAAAAAGAATTTTTATTGGAAATTGATGAATTCATAGGGATAGTCATTAATCAATTCAACAATTTAGGACTCAGCTAAAACATGATGCAAAATCTGCAAATGATCCATAATGCCAGCAAATGATGATGAAGTTCATTAATGAAGCCCAAACTAAAATCAGTCCCTTGAAATATTTACATATTAATAGCCCCCAATATTAAAATTAATAGCCCAAATTTTAAAATTAATAACCCCTAAAATTAAAATTAATAGCCTCCAAACAAATCTTGTTCATGTCTTAAAAAAAGGAATAGAAGTTAAATCAAGTGAAGACCATAATCATGAACCAAAATACGTAATGTATGCAATATATTGCCAAAGATTGAACATTATTTAGTCTTTCGAGTAACAGATAAGAATTATTGAACCCTCTGTGACTATTTGACTAACCAAAATATTTTCGAAGGGTCTCTACACTTCAGGGTCAGCTATTGTTACAATTCATCAGTAATCCCCAACCTTTTGCATGGCAAGTTTCCTGAATTGTTTTTGAGATGTCTCAAGACCTTCAAGGAAAAAAAGAGAAGTATTGAAGGAACTTTAAAGGCCAGCTATACTTACCTAGGAACCCCCAGCCCCTGGATGAAAAGTTTCATTAAATAGTGGCTATAATAATGCATGACCTTCATTAACATTAGAATGAATAAAGCTAAAACGAAGTAAGAAGAAATCACAGAATACAATGTTGGCACCACTTAACGTATTTAAAAGTTTAATATTTCAAGGTATAATGATTCACTTGATAACTACGAGTCATATCTCAACAATGCATTGGTATGAAGCTCAAACACCACGCAAGGAACATCCTGTGTTTGAGGATTACCTTTTTCATAAAGATTTCAGCGAACAGAATCATTTTTCAAAGTCATTAAACTGTATTAATTTCGAACAAGAAATATTGAAATTCAGAAATATTGAATTTCAGATCAAAAGTCTTCAAAAGCGGAATGGTACATGGTCCACAATTACATTTTTTAGATTCTAATATAAAAACACGCTTTCTGCCTACATTAATTTAGATACTTCGGTTATTACGCACAAATTATTTCCAAAATTTTTCCAAATCCTTTCAAAGCATAGCAAAGGTACTTTAAAATGACGACTGGAGGACCTTGGCAAACCCCCTCCCCAAGTGTTTACAAACTATGCCATTTAAAAGGCAACACACCATATTTTGCAATGGTGATTTTCTGGCATCGAAGCTTGGCTCCCCACTTTTTTTGGTCTCGTCGGTTGCCCTGTTTACTCATTTTCTATGAAACATCTTGATTTTTATAAAAGGGCTATCGCTAATTTGAATTTTGGCCAGAGCGCTCCTTGCTAGAAGTTTATCAGAGAAGCCCCCTGTTAAAACCGGTGAAGAATATTCCCTAACTGAAGTATTTTGTTAAAAGCGCTTTAGCCATTGTAGTCTTTGCTGCTCGTGTTTTCTTCGCATCAGCGCTTTATCATAGAAGTTTATAGATCGACTTGTTATAAATAATGTTTTATAAGAAACCATAGCCGCTTGAGCAACCCCGCAAAAATTAAATAAGTTAGATTTAAAATGCTGAGAAAAACTTGTGCAATTTTATTTGAGGTCTTACTCTGTACATTGAGAACCCATTTTTGTCAAAACTGAATCAACTCTTAAATTTAAACAGTTTATCAGAGAGGCCCCCTTTTAACACCGGTGAAGAATATTCCCTAAACAAAGTATTTTGTTAAAAGCGCTTTAGCCATTGTAGTCTCTGCTGCTCGTGTTTTCTTCGCATCTGCTGTTTATCATAGAAGTTTATAGATCGACTTGTTATAAAAAATATTTTATAAGAAACCATAGCCGCTTGAGCAACCCCGCAAACATTAAATGAGTGGCATTTAAAATGCTGACAAACTTGTACAATTTCATTTGAGGTCTTGCTCTGTAAATTAAGAACTCATTTTGCCAAAACCGAATCAACTCTTTAATTTAAACTTAAATATGTAGGATCCGTATTAAGGGTCCTGGTAGGTTGTGGATAGGAAAAGAGAGGTATTCAAATCAACAGTCTTTTCAAGGTCAAAAGTGTTTCGCGGTGGAGAAAAGGATTCAAATCGCAAATTGACCGTCGGATGGAGATGAAAAAAAAACTAGTGAACTTGAACGAGTTGTTTCAATTTTTGGTAAAAACTCATGCCCATTTGGCATTACATGTGGTGTACCCCAGGGATCTGTTCTTGGGCCTCTTCTCTTCCTGTTATATCTAAATGATATTTCAAATGTTTCTAAGCATTTGAAAAAATTCTACCTCTTTGCTGATGACACCACCATTGCGAAAAGCTGTCCCGCAGGATAAAACGCAGTCAAAACCGTCCTTTTTCGTAAATCGACTCAGCAGCGCAAATTATGGCTTATTTCTCCCAAATGGTATCGAATTTTGCAATTATCATTTCAGAAATGAATTCAGCACCTCTTAAAACATCATTTACGCCTCTTTCAATTTTACGCTGGATTTCTCCTTTAAATTGTCTGTCATTACGGAAGGCAGATTCATATATCTTGACGAACCACAATCTTAGGTCTGATTTTTTTACAAAATGAAAAATTTGGCATCGTATTTTAAAGTTGGATTGGTGTACATAAGACAATAGTGAGACACAGCTTGGATGCAGACTTATCAACAAACAAGTTTTTATCATGGGTGACTTTAAAATCAATTTACTAGATTATAGTTAACATACACCTACCTATGCCTACCTACCTAACTATTTTGCAAAGAATGAAAAGAATATGAGTAAGTTTTGGGATAGAATCAACTCAAAAATTGCAAAGAAATCTTGTTCACAATCGAGCATGGATAAAATTAAAAATGTGAATGGGAAATTGTTAGATGGCCCTACTCAAATGGCAAGTACCTTTAATGAATATTTTGTTAATGTTGCTGATAGTATAATTAAAGCCATTCCAAGGACTCCCAATTCTCCCCCTAGATATCTTGGCAGTGCTAATGAAAATTCTTTGTTCCTGTCTCCAGTCACTCATTTTGAAGTGGAAGATATCATCTTAGCTCTTCGAAATCAACAGGACCCCATAGTGTTCCAATTTAATTGCTAAACGTCGTCAAGCATCACATCTCTGATCCACTGGCAGAACTTGTGAACCAATCATTCCTCAAAGGAATATTCCCGATTAAGTTAAAATTAGCTAAAGTTGTCTCAGTTTTCAAAAAAGGAAACCCTGAAATTAAGGCCAACTATGGACTCATTTCGCTACTGCCAGTTTTTAGTAACATATTTGAAAAACTGATGTATAAGAGACTCTATTTATTTGTGGCTTGCAATAAACCCCTATTTCCATTTCAATTTGGCTTTCAAGAACACCACTCAATTGATCATGCACTGATTAGCATGACTGAGACATCAGAAAAAGCCTAGACACCAATAAATATGTATGTGGTGTATTTATTGATCTACAAAAAGCATTTGACACAGTAAATCACAACATTTTATAAAAACACTTAAGATCTTGACAGTAATCATTAAACAACACGACTGATTTATCATTTACTCTACACGTGAATGTACGAGTTCTAATCAACACATCAATACAATACATTACAACGGGTTGACAATAACAGCATAGGCTTCCTGAAAGAAAGTTGCACTGACGAGGGACATTTGACTTAAACACGCTACTAAGGACGACTTAACAAAATATGACCAACACGTTACACCATCCCCTCCCTTTAAACATATTGTAAGCACGAATATCTCTAAACAAAACTTCTACAAATTAAAAATGTTCAAAGAGCTATTAAGGCCCGGAGGCAGTGGTAAGTGAAGGCTCCTAGCATCATCACTCGCTTTCCAACAATAACAACATCTTTGAAAATAAAAGTCCCAAAATTGATTGAAAATAACAGAAGGCTCTCCAGGCTCTTCCCGCTGGTCGCTCATTCGCAATCCCCCAGCCGCTGGTCGCTCATTCGCCATCCACCAGCACCAAAACAGTAAATTAAATTCATACCAAAGCGTCCAGTTAATATTCAGCCACTTGCAAAAATCGTTGACGGAAGAGGTTGATTGACGTGTTGGTGTTTAAAAAAAATGAATGAATCACACATCTACATAACAGCAAAGCAAAAATTGAAACAACTCGTTCAAGTTCACTAGTTTTTTTTTCATCTCCATCCGACGGTCAATTTGCGATTTGAATCCTTTTCTCCACCGCGAAACACTTTTGACCTTGAAAAGACTGTTGATTTGAATACCTCTCTTTTCCTATCCACAACCATCCCGCTCTGTCACCAAATGTAGCGTTAATTTGGGTCTTCTTCCGATGGTGGATAGTCATCAAGGCTAGGCCAATGGGCCTAGCCCTAAGCAGATACTCTTTATATAAAAACACTTAAGATCTTGACAGTAATCATTAAACAACACGACTGATTTATCATTTACTCTACACGTGAATGTACGAGTTCTAATCAACACATCAATACAATACATTACAACGGGTTGACAATAACAGCATAGGCTTCCTGAAAGAAAGTTGCACTGACGAGGGACATTTGACTTAAACACGCTACTAAGGACGACTTAACAAAATATGACCAACACGTTACAGTAGCACAAATTTTCAAACATTCATCACACTCTTTTTTTTATAAGAATAAATTTTGTAAGAATAACGAGGCTCAAAATTGGTGAAATTTAAGAATATTTCAAGAACATTGTAAGGCTCAAGATCTTTTGAAACAATTATTTTTAGCAAGTGTTCTTTTACTTCTGAATTTTAATTTTTTGATAGGTGTGCTTTTTTTGCATTGACGATAATTATACCAGTTTATTGCCATATCCGCATTTTCTGCCGCGCTAAGAATAATTCAAGAGTATTCCAAGGCTCAAAATAGCAAAAGATTAAGAATATTGAAGCTCAACAAAAAATTAAGTATTCTTATAAAAAAAGAGTGTAATAAACAATCCGCAAGTTGCAATTCTAATTTCTAAACGCTCTTTTGCTCTTTTAGGAACTCTTACATCTTTTTGTTTCCAGGGTCGGGGTGACACTTAAGCTCAACAAAGTTAAAACCAGCTGATTTAAAATAACCTTCTCCGTTTTGTAAAACACTAGTTTGCATTTTGGGCGGCATTTTAAGGCTAAATCGAGGACTGGATTATGCCTATTTTGGAATTATCCACCTCTGGAAAATGAAAGACAATTCTTTTCTGTTTTTTTTGTATTCAATAGCTCTGCATTTTGGACAAGATTTTATTATTAGTTGAAAGTGATAATTCTGGTTGGTTTAAATTGTTTATACTTCCAAATAGCTAGGCATTCAAGTATTAAAATAGCAATAACCCTCTTCTGTTTTTCATTGTAATAGCTTGGCAGTATTATGACTAACATAATGTTTTTTCAAAATGTGGATTCTAGTTAAATAGACAAGTTTAACACCCCTAAGAAGCTAGAAAATTAGGTAGCAACTTGCAAAATACGCTTTTATGTTTTTTGCATGCAAAAGATTTTCACTTTGAACAGGATGTATAAGTGAATTAAATGATGCAATCCATGAATTTAGCAAAGTTTTTACATCAAATAAAAATAGATGTTAAAAGTTTCTTCAAAACTTTGTGTTCCAGACAGCATTTGATATAATTTTAGGCACTCGTTCTGGATACTTTGCTTCATTTTGCCATGAAATATCGGCGTTATTAAGTAGGGGAAATAAATCCCTCTCTGTTTTCCTTACAAAATATCAAAATCATCCGCAGCATTACAATATTTAATTTTGGCATTCATTCTGGATACTTTTAAAAAAATCTATGCCTCCAATTTCAAGATAATTGCTTAGATACTTCAAGGTCCACTTTCCCTAGTTTTAAATGCAACTTTCTTCAATAATTGTTCTCTTTTATTTGAATGCAATAGTTAGAGGTGCAAATTAAATTATGCACTTGCATAAGTTTCAAACGCTTAAACCTTTGCAGGCACAAGTTCTTGGGTAGAAATTTAAAGCTAATTAACACTCAAAATATTTACAAGGAAAATCACCGCCACTTGGGCAGGAAAAGATTGATCAAAATTATCATAAATGTCAAAATTGGTAACTCAGGGTTAGGCTTAATGAAAGTGAATAAAACTTATTGGCTTAAGTTAAGGATTAATTACTTTGGAAAAGGATTACAAGTTACTTATTACCAGATACTTGAAACAAATTTCATCTTATGAGTTACATGCTGCCAGATTGAAACTACCAGATACATGATACCACAGAGTCATATCAGATAGAGACCTAATAATGGTAAATTGTAGCAGTTAGGGTTAATGGGACAGGTTAGAGTTAATGGGAAGGGTTAGGGTTAATGGGACGGGTTAGGGTTAATGGGAAGGGTTAGGGTTAATGGGACGGGTTAGGGTTAATGGGACGGGTTAGGGTTAATGGGACGGGTTAGAGTTAATGGGACCGGTTAGGGTTAATGAGACAGGTTAGAGTTAATGGGAAGGGTTGGGGTTAATGGGACAGGTTAGAGTTAATAGGACAGGTTAGGGTTAATGGGACAGGTTAGGGTTAATTGGAGGGATTAGGGTTAATGGGATGGGTTAGGGTAAATGGGACGGGTTAGAGTTAATGGGATGGGTTAGGGTTAATGGGACGGGTTAGGGTTAATGGGACAGGTTAGCGTTAATGGGAAGGGTTAGGGTTAGTGGGACAGGTTAGGGTTAATGGGACGGGTTCGGGTTAATGGGACTGGTTGGGTTAATGGGACGGGTTAGGGTTAATGGGATAGGTTAGAGTTAATGGGACGGGTTAGGGTTAATGGGACGGGTTAGGGTTAATGGGACAGGTTAGAGTTAATGGGAAGGGTTATGGTTAATGAGACAGGTTAGAGTTAATGGGACGGGCTAGGGTTAATGGGACAGGTTAGGGTTAATGGGACAGGTTAGAGTTAATGGGACGGGTTAGGGTTAATGGGATGGGGTACGGTTAGGGTTGGGGTTAGCATTAGGATTAATGGGACGGGTTTGGGTTAATGGGACGGGTTATGGTTAATGGGACGGGTTAGGGTTAATGGGATGGGTTAGGGCTAATGGGACGGGTTAGGGTTAATGGTATGGGTTAGGGTTAATGGTATGGGTTAGGGTTAGGGTTAGGGTTAGGGTTAGGGTTAGGGTTAGGGTTAGGGTTAGGGTTAGGGTTAGGGTTAGGGTTAGGGTTAGGGTTAGGGTTAGGGTTAGGGTTAGGGTTAGGGTTAGGGTTAGGGTTAGGGTTAGGGTTAGGGTTAGGGTTAGGGTTAGGGTTAGGGTTAGGGTTAGGGTTAGGGTTAGGGTTAGGGTTAGGGTTAGGGTTAGGGTTAGGGTTAGGGTTAGGGTTAGGGTTAGGGTTAGGGTTAGGGTTAGGGTTAGGGTTAGGGTTAGGGTTAGGGTTAGGGTTAGGGTTAGGGTTAGGGTTAGGGTTAGGGTTAGGGTTAGGGTTAGGGTTAGGGTTAGGGTTAGGGTTAGGGTTAGGGTTAGGGTTAGGGTTAGGGTTAGGGTTAGGGTTAGGGTTAGGGTTAGGGTTAGGGTTAGGGTTAGGGTTAGGGTTAGGGTTAGGGTTAGGGTTAGGGTTAGGGTTAGGGTTAGGGTTAGGGTTAGGGTTAGGGTTAGGGTTAGGGTTAGGGTTAGGGTAGGGTTAGGGTTAGGGTTAGGGTTAGGGTTAGGGTTAGGGTTAGGGTTTGGGTAGGGTTAGGGTTAGGGTTAGGGTTAGGGTTAGGGTTAGGGTTAGGGTTAGGGTTAGGGTTAGGGTTAGGGTTAGGGTTAGGGTTAGGGTTAGGGGTTAGGGGTAGGGGGTGGGTTGTAAGTTAACGTTAAAGTTAAGTTTAAGTTAACTTAACGTTAACGTTAACTGTAACTTTAAGTTAAAGTTAACATCAAGTTAAAGTTAACGTTAACGTTAACGTTAAAGTTAACTTTAACGTTAAAGTTAACGTTAAGTTAAAGTTAACGTTAACGTTAAAGTTAAGTTAAAGTTAACGTTAACTTTAAAGTTAACGTTAACGTTAAATTTAACGTTAACTTTAACGTTAACTGTTACTTAC